>JAJTUV010001268.1:0-384084 GCA_021653895.1 Mastomys natalensis
TGAAGTAATTTACAATACTGAATAGTATTTAACAATGTACAAAATTTATACCAAAATTTAAGTAAATGAGATGAATTAAGTACACCTGAATTTAAACTCAGAGTTGCTGGAGGTATCCTGCTTTTCTTGTCTTTGGTACTGAAAGTGTCCATGCATCCAGCTGCATTCTGCTACCTCTATGCTGCTGTATACGTTAGTATTTGAATGTCTACTGTTTTCTCCCAGTGCTACAACGAATCCCCTCAAGTTGCCCCCACTGTAACTGCACTTCATCAACTAGCTGTATATGAATAATATTAATTGGCAGGCCTCCCTCTAGGATTGTAAGACAGTGAATTCCTGTCAACCAAGTACATTTCCTATAATTGCACAGTTAAACCAAATTTTGGAACTGTCACATTGTTAAGTACTTACATCTAAAGTCCCGTTATTGTTTTGCTTTGTATTCCTGCAATCATCCTTGAGGTTAAATATCTTCTGTATGTTCTAAGCCATTTTCTCCTTGTCTATAAATGGCAGATTTGTATCCTCTTTTGACTTTCTCTCCTTGTATCTATCTCTATATATGAAATTTTTACAAGTTAATGCAGGCTACAAGCATATTCTTTCCATTTGTGGCCTGCTGTCGAAGACTGAGTAATTAATACCTGACCATAGGAAACATAAAAACACCGGCATCCTATTTCTGAGCACCAGGAATACATTGTTATTTAATACAGAAATGGGAACTTTAAGGGCAATGACTAGCGGTTAAGGATCTTAAGCTGGATTACTGAGGTAGCCAAGTATAACCACAAGGCCCTCTCAGAGCAGCAACGCAGGAGGTCAGAGGTAAAACCACAGCTAGCAGATACACTTCAGAGACCAGCATGCCCCTGAATTGAAGCAAAACTGGTAGTTTCTAGAAGAGGTAAGGACATGGATTACCACCTAGAGATTTACAGAAGAAAAGCAGTCCTGTCTGTACCTTAAATTTTCCCCAGTGAGACCATTTCAGACTTCTGGCCTCTAAGTCACTTCCTGCTCAATGACCACATATTCAACAATTTATTATGGCAGGGTTAAGTTTCAGTGTCCCTACCAACTCTCATGCTGAAACAATCTTCATCATTAAGTGGAAGAAGTGTATAAACTCATCAGAGTATGGGTGTATGGAAGAGAGACCTTCAGGGGGTAATTAATGCTTAAACAACGACATAAGAGTTGGGCCTGAACCTAGGAAGAACAGTGCTTTATAGGAAGAGGAGAGATTACATCTAGGGTGCTCACTCCCTCTCCAATGTGACCCTCCCCACTGCCTGAGGCCCCTAGAGCAAAGGGACATCACTCACCTGAGGCAGCTATATCTAGCACATCCCACATTTTCCAATCTGAAGCTAAACATTCTTTTCCTTTGTAAATTACCAAGCCTGAGGCATTCACTTACAGCGACAAGACACAGATTATGACAAGCAACATCAACTCATGTTTGCCTCTGAACCCTTTTCTTACTAATTCCTGCTTTCTTAATCTAAAAGATGTCCGTCCTGCTCTGGTGTCACTGAGAGAATCTCCTGTAATTTCTTCTAACTCATAAATTTGCTTTCCATAATTAGGTTATGCTTAGAGTACAAGATCCTAGTTATTGTTTTTCCCACATGTGAGAGCTCTCTCTAACATTACACACACACACACACACAAACATATATATGTATTTTATGTATGTATACTATATTAATATTATATATATATATATATATCTGTATGATACATACACACTGTATGTTACAGTCTTCTTGATTCTGACTCTCCTAAGACTGAATATGTCATCAGAATCATAATTTCATTCCAACGTCTCCTACAGGCTCTTGTTACCACGTCTATGTGGCTTTGCCCTCTTGTAGCTGCCAGGATAAGAATTATTACTTCAGAAAGCCAGACTTCTATGCCAAGCCTCCACTGGCAAAGCAAAGAGTAGACGTCTGCTCCCGTGGTAATGTAGTCAACAGGTTACCCAACAAGACACTGGGCCAACATTGACTTGTCTCGCATGGCAGTCTGAAGCTCACACTCAGCTCAGCTCAGCTCACAGCCAGTAACTGCTCAGGTATCCTGTTCTCATGTCTGTGCCCAATATTCTTAAAACAGTCTGTTCAGCTTTAAAGCACTTCTTCAACAGATGACAGTGGCAAATGGTTTTCCCCGTCATCTTTCAACTTTTAAAGCTACCCAGAGCACTTTAAGAAGATTAGACACGGGCTTGTGAGATGGGTCAGCAGTTAAGAGCACTGACTGTTCTTCCGGAGGTCATGAATTCAAATCCCAGCAACCACATGGTGGCTCACAACTATCCATAATGACATCTGATGCCCTCTTATGGGGTATCTGAAGACAGGTACAGTGTACTTACATATAATAAATAAATAAATAATAAATAAATAAATAAATATCGTTGTCCTAAATTTTAAATAATGGAGTCCTGAGTTTTATGGCCATGGGCTAAGCAGAGACTATATAGAGGTCACACGATTCAAAAAAACATAATGATCTGTACCATGTCCATAGTGACCGTAGTTCAATAGTTGTGACTACGTGCAGGGAGATTTAAAAGACAGACAGACTGACAGACAGACAGACAGCAAGGAAGCAGCTAGAAGCGTAAAGAATGACCATTTGGGGCCGAAAAGATTGCCTCGTGGTAGGTCTGTTGTGAATGTTTGCATGCTGGAGGGGGGGCTTGTTTGAGTCAACTTGGCACCGCTAGAATCATCTGGAAAGAGAGAACCTCAGTTGACAAGATGCCTTCATAGTAGTAGCCTGTAGGCAAGTCTATTGGGTATCTTCTTGATGAAAGGCTGATGCGGGAGGGCCTAGGCCAGCGTGTGTGGTGCCCTTAAGCATGTGGTCTTGGACATAAGAAGGAAGCCGAGCAAGGCCATGAGGAGCAGCAACCCTCAATGGCCTCTGCTTCAGTTCCTGCCTCCAGGTTCCTGGCTCGGGTTTCCTTCCCTGATTTTCCTCAGTGATAGTGGGACCTGAGAGTTTTAAGTCAAAATTAATCCTTTCCTCCCTAAGGTGCTTTTGTTTGTGGTATTGTAGGACAGTAATAAAAGCCAACTAAGAGTCACTTCAAACATGAGGTCACTGGTGGTGATCTAATTTAGATCCTAAAGGACAGAGAGAAAGAGGAAACAAAATGTGCATTCATTTCCACGAAGCAGGGCAAAATAGAAAAAGATAATAAAGGGAACTGGCAGGGGCCAAGGAGAGAACTTGGTGAGGGAGACCCAACAGTGGAATGGGGACAAGAGAGCACCAGAAGGTCGCACAAAAAAAGATTCAGGTAAGAAATAAAATGAACGGCTCAGAGGGAGAGAGTTAAGAGGTCTTCATGGTGGTGTGTGTGTGTGGTGTGTGTGTGTGTGTGTGTGTATGTGTGTGATGTGGTGTGTGTGTGTGAGGAGAGAGAGAGAGAGAGAGAGAGAGAGAGAGGTGGGGGGAGGAGGAAGGGAGGGAGAGAAATATCCCTAAACTTGGTTAAGGGAGGGAAAAATGAGTTGAAGAGAAGGGAGAGGAAAAAAATTATATCTAGTACTCACTATTAAATAGATGCTTGACAGTTGTCATGGGAGCAGACTGGGATAGTAATGATGATGGACTTTAACAGACTTGGGAATGAAAGAAGAAGCCTAAGGGGATGGAGTTGCCGGAGCACTGCTGTGGAGGGCACACTGGAGCCTGAGAGGTGTCAGGGACAGCAGGCTGCAGGCATGGAGTCCACTATGTGGGCCAAGGGGAGAGGTGCAGAGCTGAGAACAGAAACCCTCAGGCAACAGAGAACATGGTCAAAGACAGATCTCCAAGAAACAAGCACAGAGGGAGGGTGGGGCAGGAAGACGAGGAAATCTGCATTTCATGGCGTGAGTTCACTATACTAACTCTCTGCTGCCTTTTATTTAGTGCTTACTGAAAAACTTGGTCCATGATTGGTACTCAGTAATTAAGTTGAATAAATAAATGTAAAGCGAATGTTCACTAAAATCATTCTTGCGAAGTATTTAATATTTCTACGGGAATTCCATCACTTTAAACATCCTCTTCCCCTCATTTCAAAGCAAAAGAGAAAGCCTCTAAACTTTCTTCTCTCACATTACTAATCAGTTGAGCTTTCTGTTCCCGGAGGCCACAGGGCATGCCACAGCCACCAGGCTTGTGGTTCCTGTCATCAACTTGCTCTTTCGCACCCAATACAATCATTTCTAAATATAGAAGGCTGTGGTTTCAGCAAAACACTTAAGCGTCTTTAACCCTAGCAGTTGATCTCTTTCATCTTAGGAAAACAACTGGTAACCATCACCAAGGTTGGTAAAACCCTTACAGAGAAACCACCCAACACAAACAGGCTCCGAGGCGACCTGAAATTACACTCAGGAACACTGTGAAACACATCAGTTTCCACAAACACAGCCTGAGGAGATCTGGACGAAACCTCTGGGCCTGGTTCACTTCCCAACCACCTACCTGCTCTGCCATTACTTTTCTCAGACACCGATACAACCAACAGTTTCCCATAGTAAATCCTACAGGAAATCTAAGAGGGAATTCAGGATCATGGTCTAATCGTGTACCATGCTCCTCATGTACAGGTCACCAAAACTCCTCTAGGCCAACAGTCTTTTCTTCTTTTTAAAAAAGGAAGCTGGCTCTGTGACAAGGACAAAGAATTATGAAGACTTTTAAATTTCCTATCTCATTGCCAAAACTCTGATAACGAGACCACCTCCCCAAATCCCATGTGTATGGTATGCCATTGTTTGATATATTACTTGTGGCTTTAGCGTATTAAGATGAGGAACAAAGTCGCCTTGATGACTCTCCATCTAAAAAGCTTTCACCATAGAATGGGAAAGTGGACACACGATGCTGAGTCTGTACAGAAGCCGCAGATGTGAGACTCTCTGGTTCTCCTCTACTGTCATGAAAACAGCCACGACCCAATCAAAGATGACTGGATAACACCCATCACCATAAGACACACAACAAATGTATGTCTAACCCGTGCTCACTCTGATATCCAAGCTACTCAACTGCTGTGAAGGCTGAGAAAGGACCATGAAAAATAAAATGAATCTGTAAACACCCATGTTAAAAAGTACAAAGATTCCGTGAAAGGACTTCTGTGAAAGCTAAGTCACAGTATTCCTCTAACCAATGTAAGAATGGATTGGGCCAACTTCTTTCTCCTGCCCACTATATTTATTAGTTGATCTATCTGCACAAGAACTAAAAGCTGTTACCTGTTTGAAAGTTCTTGCTGTAATGGTTTCTTTCTCAGATGTTAACTGGGACCAACAAATTAAGAGTCTGTCCAAATCACATTAGTGGGGAAACAAGGTGGGAAGCTCCTTCCACAGTGAAATATTGCTACACTACAGATTATATATCCATGCACCTATCAACCATAACGTGCATCTCTACAGACAGAAGTTAGCCTGGATAGAACTGTCATTTATAGAACGGGCTGATCCCACATGAAGATGAAATCTTAAGGCTCTCAGTTGATAGCATTAAGGCACGGGCAATAAGTCTTAACATGTCTACAAAACTGCAGGCAATATCCTCAAAAGATGCAGGGCTCGTTATTCAAAACAAAACCAACAGATTAGCTTATATGTAAACTTAATGCAGCCAGACAGAAACATTCCTAGAATGAATCCAGAATCACACTGGCTAGTGGCATAGGCACATATAAAAAGGTATATCATCCTAAGACAACTGTGGAGCAAGAAAGAAAGCAGATAGGAGCTCAAGTCCAAGTGGATAAAGGACCTTCACATAAACCAGATACACTGAAACTAATTAAAGAGAAGGTGGAGAAGAACCCTGAATACTTGGGCACAGGGGGAAAGTTCCTGAACAGAACACCAATGACTTATGCTCTAATAGGATCAAGAATTGACAAATGGGACCTCATAAAATTACAAAGTTTCTGTAAGGCAAAGGACACTGTCAATAGGACAGAACGGTAACGAACAGATTGGGAAAAGATCTTTACCATCCCACATCCGACAGAGGGCTAATATCCAATATATACAAAGAACTCAAGAAATTAGACTCCAGACAACCAAATAACCCTATTAAAATATGGGGTAAAGAGCTAAACAAAGAATTTTCAACTGAGGAAATGTGAAGTGGCCAAGAAGCCTAAAGAAATGTTCAGCATCCTTGGTCATCAGGGAATACAAATCAAAACAACCCTGAGATTCCACCTCACACCAGTCAGAATGGCTAAAATAAAAAACTCAGGTGATAGCAGATGCTGTTGAGGATGTGGAGAAAGAGGAATACTCCTCCATTGTTGGTGGATTGCAAGATGGTGTAACCACACTGGAAATCAGTCTGGCGGTTCCTCAGAAATTGCACATATCACTACCTGAGGACCCAGCTATACCACTCCTGGGCATATACCCAAAAGATACTCCACATATAACAAGACATATCTCCACTATGTTCATAGCAGCCTTATTTATAATAGCAAGAAGCTGGAAAGAACCCAGATGTCCTTCAACAGAGGAATGGATACAAAAATATGTGGTACATTTACACAATGGTGTATTACTCAGCTATTAAAAACAATGAATTTGAGAAATTCTTAGGTAAATGGATGGAACTAGAAATATCATCCTGAGTGAGGTAACCCAATCACAAAGAACACACATGGTATTCACTTACTGATAATTGGATATTAGCCCACAAGCTCACAATACCCAAGATTCAACTCAGAGACCACATGAAGCTCATAAAGAAGGAAGACCAAGTGTGGGTGCTTCAGTCCTCTTAGAAGGAGTAACAAAATACTCAAGGGAGCAAATATGGAGACAAGTGTGGGACAGAAAGTGAAGGAGGGGCCGTCTGAGACCATTCCACCTGGGTATCCATCCTATGTGCAGTCACCAAAGGTAGACGCTGATGTGGATGTCAGGAAGTGCATGCTGACAGAAGCCTGATATAGCTGTCTCGTTAAAAGGTCTCCCAGAGGACATATACAGAGGCGGATGTTCACAGCTAACCATTGAACTGATCATGGGGTTCGCAATGGAGGAGTTAAGAGAGAAGGAGCTGAAGCTGCTGAAAGGTTTGCAGCCCCATGAGGAGAGCAACAATACCAACCAACCAGAGCTCCCAGGTCTAAACCACTAGCCTGGGAGCACATAGTGAAGGACCCATAGCTCCAGCTGTATATGTAAGGGAGGATGGCCTTGTTGGGCATAGGTGGGAGAGGAGATCCTTGGTCTCATGAAGGCTGGATGCCAATGTGGGGGAATTCGAGGGTGGGGAGGTAGGGGTGGGGGGGGTAGGTGGGGGACATCCTCATAGAACAGGGAGGAGGGGGGATGGGAGAGGGGGTTCCTGGGTGTGAGGGGTGAGGGTGGGGCTGGGGAATGGGGTAAGGGATAATATCTGAAATAAAATATCCAATAAAAAATTGAAAAAATAAAACAAAAAAGTGCATCAATAATGAGTGAAAAAAAGGACAATAATTCTAGTCAAAATATCCTTTAAAATAGGAATAAATTTGGAAAGTAAAGACCTTTACAATAATAAAAAAAAAGAAAGAAAGAAAGCAAGCAAATGGAGTGGGAAACAGAAGACCAGGGTCTAGGACTCTCCAGGAGAAGAGACATGGAAACTGCATGTGATCAGGACCTGGAGGGATGGCTCCTTTTGTGGGAAATGGTAGCCTATAGGTATGTGGATTTCAACATGCCTACCTTATTGTAACCAAATATCATGCTCAAATACTAGTCTTCTGGTAACAGAAACAGTTTCATGTGTTCCTCCTGATGGGCAAAGAATGTTCCACAGAGACTTTTTTTCAAGTATTCCAGCCATTAGGATCTACTTTTATACAAATTACCTAAAATTTGGTTGATTCTATTCACCAAATTAAAAATCTTTCAAAAACCTTTTAATGAGGTACTTTTGTATTTAGAGCATCTTTTGTTTTCAGAGTTAATCAAACACCAGGCATTATCTTGGTTGATATGACCACTAAAACTTCCTTTAAAAATACAATCCCTTTTCCTGTGAATGTGGCCAACTTTTCCAAGCCTTTTCAAGACCTGTACTGAGCATATGACATTTCTGTTTTCTGGGCCTCTTACCTTTTAGCGGTCTTCCCTTGACAGACAGGAAGCATTAGGAGACACTCAACTCTTTCAGAGTTAGTGTCTATGGGGCAAGTGAGGGAGACCAAGAAGTCTATTCGGAGCCTCATTCCACAGCCAAGGCGCTATTCTTAGCCTGATACCAAGAACACTCTCTCCAAGAACGCCTTGGGAAACAAGGTGACACCACTAAGGTTCACATCAAAGGAGTTGAACATGGACCTTGCCCCTAAAGTTGGCTCTGGTTGGAAGGTCTGAGTTACCCCTGCTATAATTCAGGGCTTATCATCAGCTCTGTGTGCATCTCAAGCTTTGACCAGCCATATTCTCGGGATTCCTCTTAATAAGAACCTTGATGTATCTTGGATTCCCATTATTTTGGTTGCACAGATCCCAGAGAACAAAAGCCCAGAGTGCTGGTTTTCTCGCACTTAAATTTCTAAATATATCTGTGGCAAATAAGAATTTATGTATTCTATCAACAATGAGCCTCCATAGGGACTCTGACAATTCTGTATAGACTAGGCAGTAAAGCCTTGTTTCCCAAAATTCAAGCTTGAAGTCAATACTAATGATACTCCATGTCTTAATGTATACTGGAAACCTGAGTAGCAAGTTGTCCTGACTCAATTACTATGTAAATGTAATGATGCTATCCTTTTTATAATTAAGCAGCTGTAACAATTTTAAGCATCTCATTTAATACTTCAGTGGCTTTATAGAGTCAATTTGTTGTTGTTATTTGTTACAGATAACAAATGAGAAAGCACCAAACTTCAACCAAGCTGAGGGAAAGGACCAAACTGAGATAGATGTAAGCACACGTCTACATTACTCTAGTGTTTGGGGATTACATTCCAACATGTCATCTTTAGCTGGATTTCATGAGAGAACCTTAATTTCATAATAACCAGTAGTTTGAATTATTCCTATTTTGATAATTTGGTATTACCCATTATAGTATCTCTTCTAACTTCATACTATAAAACTGTTCTTCAAAGAGTTCTGCCTCTCATGTACGTCAGGGTACTCAGGAGTTGTTAAGAATCCTGTGAGGGACATGTGAGCACTGCCGTTTCCTTTGCAGACAAGCAGGCTCAAGTTCAGAGAGATGACCCAATTTGGGTGGAGTTACAGAGCTGGAAGTGGTGTGATGACTGGACTCCTTGCCTCGCAAGTGCCCAGGTACTTGTACGCCTGCCTCATGACCACATCCCCAGCGGATAACTCACATAGTCGATGGGCTTGAGCGCTCTCACTCTAGCTGATGGGCAGCCACAGGACGTGAGATCAACGTAGAGGCCCTCTTCCAGTACACACTGATGATAGAAACCGTCTTCTTGGTAATACAGGAGCCAGCTGTTAAACAAGCAGTAAGAAACTCAAATTGCAATCAGCCTGCAAGATTGTCCTATCTCCAAGCTACAGAAACTAGGGGACGGCAGTCAGAGTGCTGGGCAGTACTGGTCAAGAAAGTGACTATTCTTGTGTAGTTTCTGCTTACTATGCTCCAGGCATGAGTCACATACAGCATTTCAGTGTGTCCTCAATAACTACTTAAGTTGAAGATATAAGTTAATTTTTATAACCAACATACTAATGATTATAAAAGCTAATACGATTTTCATAAGATTCATAAATGGCAGAGTTGAAATCTGAAATGAAAAGACATCTGCTTTATAATAATGACATTTGTAAATTTAGTGTTTTCAATTAAAAAAAAAACCCTGGGATCAATTTATGGTGGTGAGTAATCAGCGTACGTTATTTCGGGGAAAAGTTTTAAAGTATACCTATCACTTATATCAGACAGTTGGGGAAGAAATTTTCTTTAAATCCTTCATGTTGCATTTCATTCAATACACCACACACCAAAACCCTAGTTAAGGATTCTCTTTCAAAAGGAGGAGCCCAAGGGAATAATAAATTGGCTATTAGTAATTTAGTTTGGGTGTGTTTAAATTTTAGCCCTATAGTTTAAGAATGTCAGTACTTTACCTAGACCAGGTTAATTCTGAATTGCCCTAGGAATGAGTGTCAGGGGGCACCATAGTTTACTGTCATTTTTTCCTATGTAATGAAGATTCCATTGCGGACATTTATCAGGGGTTTTTAATGTATTAGGTAAGAAGCAAGGTCCTCTGCATTATTTTATTTATAACTGCTTACGAATCCTTTGAAATGTGGCTCAGTGGTAGAGCACTTGCCTAGCATGAATGAGACCCTAGGTTCAATTCCCAGCACAAGCAGAAGAGAAAACAACCTTTTGAGGGAGGCACTATCATTATTCCTCCTTCATACTCGAGGAGTCTGAGCACCAGGGATGACCGGACTTACCTAGTTACAGAGCTGGGAAGGAGGGAAAATGGGCTTATATCCAGGTCTCTCACAAACCTTGGTGCTCAGACAATCTCCATGGCTCTAAAATTCTTTTCAACTAGCTAGAGTTTAAACATATACTTTCATATATGTTTATATATATATATATGCATATAAAGACATGTGACTAATTTGCCCTAGACTTCAGTATCAGGAGAGAAAACAAAAATTTCCTGTAGGGAAACTCCAATGCTTCATTTTAATTGATAAGTGAAAATCCAGGCCGGGCAGTGGTGGCGCACGCCTTTAATCCCAGCACTTCGGTGGCAGAGGCAGGCGGATTTCTGAGTTTGAGGCCAGTCTGGTCTACAGAGTGAGTTCCAGGACAGCCAAGGCTATACTGAGAAACCCTGTCTCAAAAAAAAGAAAAAAAAAGAAAGAAGAAAGAAAGAAAAAAAAAGAAAAGAGAAAGAAAAAGAAAAAAGCAAAGAAAATTCATCTTGCACAGCATGTCTTTTTCACCTTAACGGAGAAGATGATTCTAAGATGGTATGGAAACTATTTGGAGTTCTTGCTGCATGTTTCTCTCTTAAACAGTGAGAGTAGGCCATGTTTTGAACTCACACGACTTTATGTTTTAGGGCGGTAAAATTATCAAACCCTTTGGAAGCAAATATAAAAACAGTAAGAGATATAGAAAAGTCAACCTAGAAGAGGGACAAGGATGCGTGGAAGGAAAACGCTGCTGGAATGAGAAGCGTGGAGGTCAGAGGAGGCCATGTTGGGGCTGCACCCTGAAGACTGTATTTGCATGAGTAGTAAACAAGGCTTAAAACTTTGCAGCTTAATGGGACCAAGTAGGTAATGAGAGTCCATGATTAGAGTACCTGAGAGGAAAGCTACTGGGAAAGGCAGTGGCTCTGGGCGAGTGGGAGCAAACATGCCATCCATTAATGCCAGCAATTATTTCCAGTGGTGACGGCTTTCTCACAGTCACTTAAGGGGACAGGGGCAAGTAGGTGTGCTGAAATAACTTATACTAGATCTCAGGATCAGTATGAGACTTTTGATTTGCTTTGTTTGTTTTGTTTCCTTGTGTTTTCAAGACCCGGTTTCTCCCTGAAGCCCTGGCTGTCCCAAACTCGCTCTGTAGAACAGGTTGGCCTTGAACTCAAGAGATCCACCTGCCTTCCAAGTGCTGGGATTAAAGGTATGCGCCACGACTACCCCTCAGTATGAAAGTTTTTAACAAATCCTATAGAATGAATAACTATCATTTGCTGACTTATTTACCAATGATCACAATCTTTGCCAGGATCGGCAAACCAGTCTTATCATTTATTTTCATATAGCTCACAAGCTGAAAAGTTTGTCTGTTTTTTTTTACATTTTAAGTGCTTGTTAAAATTATTGTTATGCCAAAATAAAATAAAATTTAAAAAGCCTGATCTCCATAACCTAAAAACTTCAGTTAAGTGAAAGGATAAGAGTTCAGAAGCACACTCACCAACCACGGAGAACTTTAAAGGACGCCGGCTGAAGGAGGTCAGGTCAGCACATTCTTTTATGAAATCGATACACTCTCCTTGGAAGCCTGCTTTACTGAATGCTTTGAGCTAGGAGAACACAATAGTAATTGACCGTGAAATGGCTGCTTAACATCATCACAGGCAGATAAACCTTAAGGCACTCATAAAAGTTCAGCAGGACATTAGATTCATGTTTTATTTAGTATCAGTCCAGTAATGTGAAGAATGGCGACAGTCTCCTGAGCGGCGCGGGCCCTTATTCCTCCTTCTGTGAGAATTCGATTTCAATATTTATCATATTCATCATAGCGTGTGTCAAACGGTGTGGGATCAGCCCAGATTTATGGTGAAGAACGTGAGAGGGATGTATTCTAGATTATGGGCTCACTTTTCTGATACGATCTCAAAGTACAGTTGATAGTTGATACAATATAACTGAATATCCCACTATGTTTCTACTTGAGTTTTTGTCAAGGTAAAACAGACAATGAAATCCCAACTAAAATCCCCCTTGGAGCTAAAAGAAAAAAAGAAAAACAAAAAACAAAAAACAAAAACAAGCTGTAGCTCTAGAGGCCTTGAATCAAAAGAGAGAAAGAATAAATTACTGCGCCCTATATATGAATATCTGATCATCCTCTGGAGACTCCAACAGGCCTGGCCCAAGGCCCATGCTGCCGCACAGACATGTTTGCAAGGTAGCACGGACCGTGATGTCGTCAGTGACCTGCACACAGGACTCCTGTAAACGCAGCCATCACAAACAAGGCTCCTTGAGCAGCGGCTGCTCGCCATCGTCCTCATCATCTGATGGGATCTGGTTCTTGACAGTTTCCATTCGCCGGACTTCGGTCTCATACCGAAGACCCGCCAAAAGCCGGGAAGTGAGAACCCTGGTACTTCCCTGGCTCAGGGAGGTGTCTTTCACAAGGTGTCTTCCTGTTGTGAAACCACCCTGTACTGGGAGCATCAGGCACCAAGGAGCTCTCTGTTTTAAGGAGAAGATCCACCACATTTCAGTCAAGGAAAGGGGCCCAAAGAAGATGGATGCTTCACAATGTAAAAGATTCATAAAACATGAAGGGAAAACTTCTGAAAATATTAATTTTCTGCAGCTTGCAAACACTATCAAAGTTCACAGAACAAACTGGAAACACTACTTGAAAGAGGGTCTCACAGCTGTCTTACTCAGACATGTGCTTCTGGTTGGTAGAGTGTGTTTTTTATGTATTGATGGGTTTAATGTTTATGCTTCATTAAGGCTTGAGACACTACTATCCATGTAGACTTGCTTCGGCAAGCACACACACACACACACACACACACACCTGCATTTCAACATTTCACCATAAAGTCAGGAAATGTCAAATTCCTGACAGCAATCACACAGGTGTCGTACAGCTCAGATAATGCAGTGGGAGGCCCCTTCCAGCCCTGAGTCTATTTTCACACACAGAAGGATTTAAATTCACACACAGTATTTTGGTAAACTATTTTTGTGCAATCATTTGGAAACTGGGTTCAACATATATTTGAGTTTATTTCTTTCTTACCTGTAAATTAGAAAGTACATGGTTAAGTCAACAGTAGACAAAAGCTAACAAAACAACAACCTCATTCTGGCCACGCCCTGCACACCCCCATCAGTGCATCAGAACAGAACAGCTCTCACAATGATGCTCTGAGAATGGCCACCCAGGAAAAGCACCCTCAGGACATCAGAAGCCAGCTCTAGGCACAGCAGCTGTAAACAGATAAGTGTAGTTTCCATTCTTAATAAAATTAAGTGACACTGGTTTTGAAAAACCGAAGGGTGGAGAAAGCCTAGCTATAGAAGTCACTATAGTGTTTCCTTTAGACTTTCATGGACAATAGATGTATAAAACAGATCAATGTGTTGCTTAGAAACTAAGCAACAAGATATGAGTTATCTTCAAACTACATGCATTACCATGGACCATGTGGGAAGGCATCTATGCTTACCAGTCTCCTCCATAGAAGAGCACAGAAGCAAACAAGTAGGGAGACAAAAGAAAGGAGAGAGAAAGAAAAAGGAGGGAATGGGGGAGAAGAGAAAACAAAATTCTGCCCCTCGAGGATAAGGTAGGTCATCTCCTCACATCACCGCCACACGTCTCCATTCTAACTGCCCCTTGAGGCAGACGTAATCAAGACTTTATGACTAAGATTTTGCAGAAATACATTTCACTGTGTAATTTTCATTTACGATACACACTAAGAAAATGTAATAGAATAGAATCTAACTGGACAAACTAAAATTCCAGTAACTTAATTACTGACCAAACACAGATGGCCTGCTCAATTTATTTCACAGGATCAGCGGGGACTTTCAAAATAATTTTATTTACTTTCACACTAAAATAATTTCTAAGAGAAGTTTTCCCCTCTAACACGTTGCGCAACCATGTGGACCATCCTCATAGATACACAAAGACAACACACACACAAAGATGTTTGCTTCCAGTCTTCAATGAGACTCTACATACATCACTCACTTCAATGAACTACACCATAAAAATCTCATCTTTCTGGTTACCTAAGCAAGATCTAATTTGTTTAAATAGTTCTTCCTGGGCTTTGGTTGTGTAAGAATCCCCTATATCACCGCTTCTCAATCTTCTTCATGCTTCAATGCTTTAATACAGTTCCTCACGTTGTGGTGACCCCCAGCCATAAAATTATTTCATTGCTACTTCATAACTACAATCTTGCTACTGTTATGAACCATAAATATCCAGGATAGCTGACATGTGACGCCCCCCCCTCCAAAGGGGTCACAATGAAACAGGTTGAGAACTACTGGCCTATATGTTAACAGCAAACAACTATCATAAACCCTTCAGTCACTTCAAAGCTCAATGAAGCTAAGTTATGCGATACAAGAAACTGCCTTGTTTCTTTTTCACAGAGACAATTATGTAAAATAATAGATCAGTGTTTCAAGAATATTCTACACAATTATATTTGTAAATAGACTTGAGAAAGGTCCCCAGGAATCCAAGGTAGTTGGCTAGGTCAAAGGGTAGAGTAGATTAGAATTCATACAGAATACTGGTTCACTCTAACTTCCCCTGAGAAGAAATTACATTTCGTAATATTTGATCTAGTAATATTTATGACATCCGATGCCTGCTAAGTCAGAGAGATGGTGACAATAATCCAAAGTCTGCTCACTGTTTGCTTTTTTGGGGAAAATAAAAACAAACTGAAATGCCCCCTCTAATGACGGCGAGCGCTACTGTGCTATGTGAATCTTTGTGTTGGTATCAGACTTAGTGACTGGTTTGCAATCTCCAGAGAAGAGCACTGTCCTCCATAAATGCTGGTTTTCTATTAGGATCAACAATTAGATGTAGATTTTCATACCTATCGAACCACCAGCAAGCATTTATAACTTTCATGATGTATATTACGCTCTACACATCCCCCCCCCCCCCCTGCTTGAAGTTTCTCTTGAGCTAATTAACATAAAACACAAATAAAAAAAAAAAGTCCCTCTCTGACTTGAGCCTTGAAATGTAACTGTCTCTCCTTACTCAGAAAAAAATACTTTATGGGAACACAGCCAAGATTTGCTTGTTCTTGTTTATATAAACGTAAATAAGAAAATGTCTGACGTGGGGTGGGGTGGGGTTTCTGATGCTGTGTAAACAGGGGCTCAGTATGCGTGCTTCGAGCATAAGCACCCACACCTGCTGCTGCCCCTCTTCAAGGCTGACTGGAATGTGGAAACACTATAACGAAAAACCCAGCAATCTGCCCCCGAACATTGAAGTTCCTTTTTAAAAAAAAAAAAAAAAACAGAGCGGGGGAGTTAGGAAAAGACCTTACTTAAAAAAATGGGTGTTTCATCTGCAGTTGAGGAACTCAGAAAAACGTTGAAATACTACTGTTGGCTTCTTAAATTACTACACAAAACCCAGTGCTCTAAAAATCCACAGCTGGAAGTTTCCAAAAGTCCAAAATAATATTTCTGCCAAGACCTGTCTCTACAAAACAACTACTCAATTATGTCTAAGAAGGAACTGTCCCTGAAGGTAATAAAAACCTCAAAGCATTTGCAGTGAGTGGGAGCACGATTCAACTACGCTGAGTGCTGACAGGAACATGGAGGCTGGACATACTCAGAAAAGGCTTACACTATGTCAAGGCAGTGAACGTCACTGGTCATCCATCACCACACATGGAGTTTGAACAGCGGTTTTTCTAACTAGGGTATTTTAAAAGAAACAGAGAAAGCAGTATTTTGCCTTCTCTCCCTCTTTCTCTTTCATGGTGTTTCTGTCCCTATAATAGTCTTTCTTTCAAACAAGGTCTACTTTCCTTCCTCAAGCTGACTTATCCAATCCCTTTTGAAACACACACACATATACACACATGAGAGAGAAAGAGAAAGAGAAGAGAGAGAGAGAGGAGAGAGAGAGAGAGAGAGAGAGAGAGAGAGAGAAGAGAGAGAGAGGGGGGAGATGGGGGAGGGGAGAGGGGATGGGAGAGGTGGGGAAGTGAGTGGCTTTAGAGCTTAAAAAAAATGATACAAGTATCAGAAATCCATGTGTACAGGGCAATGGAAGGTTCAGTGGGTAAAGGTGCTTGCCGCCAATCCTGAGGGCCTAGTTTGAACACCAGAATCTACGTGACAGAAGGAGTGGCCCTTCTCCCACAATCTGACCGCAGACCTCCACCAGCATGTACCATGGCTGGAGAGCACACTCCTCCGCAGAAAATAAATAAATTCATGTGGTAAAAACGGTTTCTAAGCCTGTGTACGTAAGAAGCACTGCAAGGCAGCCCCCCCCTCTGGGAACACTGTGATAGGCAGCGCTGAGCAAGATGGCAACAGGACAGAACTGGAAATCAGAAAGCCAGAGAGGCACAGGTGCTGAGGGCCCCACTGTGGACAGGGCAACAGCTCTGGCAGGAGGAAAGGAGAGATGCTGTGACAAATCCCAGCCAATCCAACTAACACAAGATGCCACTGCTCTCCTCATGGGCACAGGGAACGAGAGGAACTTGCTTTGTGACAAAGAAACATAAAACTTATCTCAGGAAAAGAGAAAGATTGGAGAAAGTGTAAGTGCTTTTGGTAAACACTCCAACAATGATAAATTAAGAATATTTTGAAACATACCAAGTGTGGAGGCTCATTTATCCCAAGTGGTTCCTGAAAGACATAGTAAAATATTTTAAAAACTGGCATCACATTATCTTATCTGACTTCAGGGTATTTTGAAAATATACTTTGAAAAAGATTTCTACAACTCATCCATCTCCTAAATTCTCTCACAGGCCTATGACCCTTCTATCCCAAACAACCTATGGAATTTCCTCAGAGTGATTTTAATATGCGGACTAGTTTATTTTGAGAGCTACTGTAAGCTAGGGGCAAAGAGCTTCTGGGTACACTTTAGAAAGGGCCTCAATTTCTGACGCTAAGGCACAGGGATTCCAGGTCACTCTGTCGGTGCTTCTCATTGCCAGACGGCCACAGTATTTGATGTTTCGTTACTCTGCACAGGATGGGCTGTTCCTTCTGCCTAGATAACTCCCACAAGGTATCACGGGTAGCCTTTCCTTCGGGGAGGTCGTGACCCCAAGAGACAGAGCGTCCTTCCCCGCCTCTTCCAGCATGACCTACATACACACTTCTTCTTCCTGCTGACCACACGATACTGAACAACTGCCCATGCGTCTCTCTCCCTTGAGAGAGCATACTCATCGTGGATCTCTAGGGAGTGAGTCAGTGTCTGATCATCATGAGCACTAAGCAAGGCTGAATGAATGAAGAGTGACCCTTCCCTAGGGGTCGACCCAGACTATCGGAAAACACAGACCGTATGACTCGTAACAGTAGCAAAATCACAGCTACGGAGTAGCAATGAAACCAATTTATGGTTGGGGGTCACTACAACATGAGGAACTGTATTCAAGGGCTGGAGCCCTAGAAAGGTTAGAAACCACGGGGGCGGGGGGGGGGGGGGAGGATCAACCGTAGCCTGTATGAGCTTCTGGCATCCGCCTGCCCCACGATTCACTTACCAGCTGGATTGGTCGGATTGACAAGATAGTGTTACTTGATCCTCCCCAATCAAAAAAGCATTTATATTTTCCTTTCTCTAAGATGTACTGATCCCCACAGAAGAACTTCTGGTGGTAGGCAACCCACCTACGAGGGAGAGAAGAGTGTTAGAATTGAGCCAATTGGGTCGCTACAGCTTTGAGCGGCCCCTCCCACCTCAGGCTCCCCCAGGCTCTTCAGGGCAAGGGCGACATACACTCCACTCTTCACATGAATGGATCTCGTTTCCCTGCCAAAGCCGATTTCTTCTAGGTCGGAAATTTCCTGATTCGTAATGTCAATAAACTTCCCACTCTCTAGGTCAGACTCAAACAGCGTGATCGAAGATTCTATAAAGTTCTAAAACAGAGGGAAAGAGGTCTGTTTAAGAAAACATTCGCAACGCAGTTCCACATGCTGTCAGGAAAACGCTCAAGCAAACGACTCCAGGAAGAATTTTAAATCGAATGACATGCAATTCATAATCTCTATTCCTATATAGTTTTGAGAAAAACATCACGCCTGGATTTGCTCTAATCTGAAAATAACACATGTCAAGTAAAAGGAAATTAGTCAACAGTTTTAGGTAGACTGCTAGGAATAGATGTATCTATCACGTGTATCACTAATTACAGGAAATACTCAGCCTCTCACTTGAGCAAAACCTGCACAAAGCCAAGTGAAAACACAACATACGCCGAGCAACAGGAGGCACGGTTATGAGCCTTAAAACAACTAAGCTTTAAAAAAAAAAACAGCTACTTGTTCAAAAATCAAAATGAGGTCAGGAAAATTTGCTTTTAAAGGTGATATATTACGATTTTGTAAAAAACTTTAAACATAAAACTCAGTGAACTAAGGACATAGGCTACTCACATGAGCAACATTAAAACCAAACACATAAACTCCTAATTTCATCAGTAAATTAAGAAACTTTAAAATGACTAGATGCAATTTTGTACCATAGCCCTCCAGGAAGAGACTTAAATAATACATAATAAAACATACTTGCTATCAAAATTGAAATAAACATTGAACAAATTTTTCCATTTCTCTCTATCCAATGATAAATACTCTTGATTTTAAAGATATATATATTCATTTATTTATAAATATATTTATTTATATATATAATCTATGAATAATTTATAAACATTCTTTATGCATATGTATAATGTAATGTTTGCTGGTTAAATTCTTGTCCTTTAGTTTCCATAATGATTAACAGCTTAGGGTGGATGAATACGCAGATTTGGACTGGAATTCACTGTCAGGCTCTTCAGTCTCTGTCAGCCCTGTGACCTCTACCCCATTTCCTCAGGTGAGGAGGACTGGCTGCTGCATGACATCATGCCCCTGCTGTCCCACACTCACCTGGGGAAGGGAAGTGGAGTGGAGGTCACATGGCTAGCTGGGAGCACAGAAAAGAGAGGACAGCCCCACCCAGCCTTGCAGCCAGCCAGCACATAGGCAGCACTAACTGGACTTAAAGGGGTTTCAAAGTTATTTTGAAAAGGCATGAACGTGAAGTTTGGGGTGCGTGATGGGGATATGAGGGGAGCTGGAAGAAGAAAATGGGAAGTAGTTAAGATCCTATTTCATTGTATACATGTATTAGTGTCTCAAAAAACGGGGAGGTGGGGGAGGAGAAACTGGGCACAGTGGAGCACATGGAGCACAGCTGTATTCCCAGACTGTTCCCTAGAGCTCTCAGGCCAAATCAGTGCTGTCCAGGTTCAGTGAGAGAGCCTGGCTTGAACAATCAAGTGGAACGCTTAAACGGAAGATATGTGTTGACTGTCAACCTCTGGCCTATACACACAGGAACACACACAAACCAACATACACATACAGGAACCCATCCACGCACAAATGTCTTTCTATTAGTTCACTGAAGTACAGAAAATGCTGTCAATATCTCTATACTCCACAATACTAAACTTCTTATCTTCTTAATTTGTAAAAAATAAGATCCATAAGTACAAGACTTTTGGGTGAACACTAATTCTTATGGGCAAGTCAAATACAGTTCAACACAAAAGGACAACGTGTCTAGTCAGTAGGGGTAAACATTCATTAATCATTTTGCACTGGACAACTTGTCAACTAACTTTGTAGCCCAGGCTGGCCTGGAACTCTGAGATCCACCTGCCTCTCTGCCTCCTCAGTGCTGGGATTAAAGGTGTGTAACACTACCCTTATCCCTCTCCCATCCCCCTCTCCTCAAAAACTTTCAAGGATTTAAAAATTGCTGACAGAGAACAGTCAAATATTCTATCAAACTTCAGGGTAAAAGACAACAACAGTCTTTTGCCTAACATTTTTACCAACAAAATAATTTCTAATCCATATCCAGTTTTCAATTCTATCTCCAGAGGAATCCTTTGTAATTCAAGAGAATGCACCACCTTTCATACATTGCTTTCATGGGCTGCGTTTAAAAATAAAAAAGTAAACTGAAAAGGTTCACTCTGGATCAGGCACCATCCCAGATCTTACTCAATAAAATGTCATTTCTGAAACACATTCTTCTAATCTCTGGTTTTACACACACACACACACACACACACACACACACACACACACAAACACTACCATATGTAACCTGTGATCACCTCTCAAGTGAAGTCTCCAGATTAGCTTCCCAAGGAGGGTGTGATGTTTACCCTGGGTGACTTAACAAAGTTCTGCTGACAACAATAACACCCAGTCAGAGGAGCACAGACAAGGACACGCCTCTTTCCTCCATGCTGAAACTGTGGGGACATGCGTACAGCAACCATGAGGATCCAATGATGGCTGGACAGGGCGGGGCCTGATACTTGTCAGGAGCCAGGATCAACAGTGACCAGCAAAACCAGGCCTAACTGCAAGGGAAAGGCTCAGGGACAGCACTCAATTGGTGACCTCCCCATTGCTCACAAAGTAAGCACCCTGTCTCCAGTTCCTCTGACCCTAGGGTACCGGTTGTTTACTCCTTGCTGGGATCTCAGGACTGAAATGCACAGTGTGTTGAGATGTGCCTGCAATCACTGTGTTTCACTGGAGAGGGGCATAGAAAACTACTGGCGTTTGCACCTGTGTTGTGTATCTGCCCTTTCATTCAAAAATACTCCGGTTGAGTAAGGACTTCCACAGCAGGAAGGAATGTCAGACCAGGAATGCTCTGGAGCCTTACTGGGCCACAGTGACAGCTAGGCTTGGAGCTAAGGAGAGGAGGGGCCTCCTGTCACAGGAATCACACTACAGAATACATGGGCTGAGAACATACAGGATCGCAGAATACACCCCCAAACCCTGAGTTCTCTACATTGTCCCCCAGCCCTGAAGCCTCAGCAGCAGTCTGCACAAGTGACCGGAGTGGCGTAGCTCCCCTCTTTCTGTTTTCTGCTTTTACTTGCGGCTTTTCTTGCCTTATAGCTTTTGTTTCCCATTGTTTTCCAGGTACTTCTCTCCCTCTGACCGACTACCCGGCTTTGTCCCATTCGGCATTTTCCTTTTAAATCTGCCAGCTGACCAGCAAGCCCTTGAGGACCGCAGCCCTTGAGAGACTATCTCCTAAAGTCGGAGATGGAGCACAAAGCCAATCCCATATGCTCAGCCATGTGCCAGTGCTGGGTCCAACCTTCTGAGGATGAACCTCTAGATATCCCATATACAAGCTGGGGATATAGTTCATGATGGTAGCATAATTGCCTAACATGAAGAAGGCCTTGGGTTGGCCTCCTCAGCACTGGGGGAAAAGAGACATTGAAACGAAACCTCTAAGTGCCTTATTCCAGAGACACTGGAACAATGTCTAGGGTCTGCTTATGAATTCTAGGTAGCTACATCCTTGTCACTGAGTACTCCATAGGCAAGGGTAGGTTTTCAGCTCAAAGAGGATGGACGGAGTGACTCCTATCTTAGTGAGTCTACTGCCGTGAACAGGCACCATGACCAAGGTAACTCTTATTAGGACAATATTTAATTGGGGCTGGCTTACAGTTTCAGAGATTCAGATCATAATCATCAAGGCAGGAGCATGGCAGCATCCAGGCAGGCATGGTGCAGGAGGAGCTGAGAGTTCTACATCTTCATCTGAAGGCTGCTATGAGGAGACTTACTTCAAGGCAGCTAGAACTAGGGTATTAAAACCCATGCCCACAGTGACACAACCTCTCCAACAAGGCCACACCTCCTAACAGTGCCACTCCCTGGGCCAAACATAAAACTATCACAACTTTCAAGGCTATACTCTATTTATTTTTTTAAGTACAGCCTCAAGTATAGTCCTGCCTGTGAGAAAAAAAAACCCTGAGAGCCACTGCAAGCCCAAGAACGAATCACAAGGCTCAGCGTTTTGATGACTTTTAAGTTCCATTAAACCCTCTTGGCTGATCCTGCCAGTGACCTCTTACGCTATGCTCCTGGGTGGGCACTGTGATCCAGGTGCCTATAAAGACCCGGTGAATCTATTAACTTAAAGGCAAGAGTGCTCTGCCACACCACCTGGGTCAGAGGTCTGACGACAGACCCTGGGGATGGAAAAAACAAAATCAAACAGCAAAAGTAAATCTAGACAGTAAAATCTAGCATAACCCAAAGGAAAACATGCACGCCAAGCAGAGTTATTGAGGAAGAGAAGACATAAAGAGTCCTTGACCCTGAGGCTGAACCCTCTACCACATTCCTTGCAGTGTTCCACTTTCTTTAAAAGCAACCAGCAACTCGGGTGTGAGTATCTGAGTGATTCACTTGGAGCTGGGGATCCAATTCTCCTCGTCCTCTTCCAATCACTAAATGGCCCAGTTCCCATTATCCCCAAGGAACATATCCGCTATTTGACCTTAGTACATCCAGAGTGTTCCATGTACTGCGGCCAGGATAGCTGAACTGACACTGCCCGACACAGCTTTCCCGCCTGCTCGCATGGGAGTGTCACATGACTTTAATCCAGACTGTGAATGCCATGGGTCCCCTTTCCCACTCACAGACATTCCAGACTACTGGATCAAGGATGTCACATGAGTTTTCACTGTTAACTCTATAAGGCTGCCAGGGTCACAGTCACTCCTTCCCATTTATATGCCTGGCTGAGGAATATTCAAAAGGAATCTGTGTGTTGTGTGTGTTGTGTGTGTTGTGTGTTGGTCTGTGTGGTGTGTGTGTCTTGTGTCCATATTATATATGTGGAGATCAGAGGATATCTTAAGGGTCAGAGGATATTTTAATTTCCTCCTTACACCATGTGCATCCTGGGGATTGAACCCAGGTCATCAGGCTTGGCATTAACTGCTTTTAACCAACGAGCCACTATCATGACTTATCCTACAATGCTTTAGTGTTGGGGAAGACCTTCCCAACTCAGGGGTGTAGCAGGATTTCCTGGCTTCTACCCACTAGATGTCAGCAGACCCACATCCCCTGAAACGACAATCCAAAAAGTCTCCAGATTGTTGCAACATTGGTAAGATCACCCCCAGCTTACGTTCTCGACTTCCTCCATTGACACGGGCCAATCTCTTGGTATAAAACAACACCTTTGATTTCCTCTCATGGCATGCCTTCTGTCCATCGTGAAAACTTTTCACTTGGGTAACCTTGAGTTCCGGCAGCCTCAGCTGAGACATCATCTTTCCTATGCAGTCCTTCATATTCCAAGTAGGAAGAACTGACCATTTTGGGGTACAGTCACAGTCCAACAACACAGAGCATTTATCTATGTGCTATCTTCCCCACCAGACTGCCTGCCCTGGATGTTGGGAGCGCATCTCACAATATATCTAATGAAGGAAGTGCTCAAAAAATAACTGTGGAATCAACTGACGAAAAGTAAAAAGTAATCCAGGCATGATGACACACACTTGCAATCCCAGCACACAGGAGGGAGAGGCAGGAGGATCTTTAGGGATTCTAGGCTAGCCTTGTCTACAAAGTGGGTTCCAGACCAACCAAGGCTACAACGTGAAACTCTGTCCCAAAAATATAAAATAAAAAAGTAAAAAATTGGGACTCTATAATAATCACCTCAGGCAAGAAAAATAGGCAAGTCAGTTCAGATGGAGGCTCTCAGGTGCTATGGCCTCTAGCTCTATCAGAAATCATGTCCACTTTTCATAAGAAGATAAAACAGATCTGAATTAATGTGAAGAAAGCAAACTCACAGCTTGTAGGTACCGGAAAGACATGATGGGTCCACTTAATGCCCCACAAGTGCTGCTGTCCTCAAATCTCCTTCTTCTAGTAGGAATTGCTGGCCTTTGAAATGTTCCTTTTCATAGGCAACCCACCTAGAAATACAGGATACTCAGTTGAGCCATAGGGAAAACTAGTTAAGAGAGCAAAAGAAAGCAAAAGAGAAAAGCACAACTAAGGACAAAGTTGTTTGCCTCATATTTTAAAAATGACCTTATTTGTTTTCCTGCACAAAGATGGGCAAATGGCATGCATCTCTCAGATCGATGGCTTTTATAGTTTGGAAGCTTTTCCCAACAAAAGGTCACTTGCAGAATCACAGCAGAGCAAGCTGTGTTCGTGGCGTGACTTGCACCATATCTCACCATGGTCAGAGAAGGGTTTGCCAGGCAGAATTAATGAAAGTGCACACCAAGGCCCAAGGAAATCTTTTTCATTACACTGATTAAACCCCTCTGCAACCAAGGGAGGACTGCTGTATTCATCATTGACTCAGGGTTTAAGCCAAAGGAGCTTTTCACCCAGTTGCAGATAAAATACAACACCAGGAGATTTCCCCAAGGAGAAACTGGGAAAGGCCACTAGACCGGACTAAACATATATGGACTAAAACATCTGTAAATAGTTATGGGTGGGAAATCTTCATCCTAGCATCTTATCGACGCTCATCGTGGAAACAGGAAGCATTACTGCAGAGTACTTGCCAGGGACACAAGTTTCCTGAGTTCTAGCCTAACAGTATCAGGAGATACTGATAAACACTACCAGCTCTTAGGCTCCTCTGTGACTCTTACTCCTTTATAAAGATCACACCCACAGGTGCCTAATGCAGTGTGGGCACAGGTGATTCACCAAATATGCTGCCTATAAAAAGTATAGCCTTCACCTGCGCTAAGCAGTAAGGGTGGGACCTTCCAAATGGATACACTGTAACTTCATAGTTTGGGAAGTTCTGATTCAGAAACTTGAAAAACATGAAACCCAAGAAGGCTGCCTGTTGTTCTTTCTTCATTCCTCTGAAGCAGTGAATTAAAAACAAAACAAAACAAAAACAAAAAGCAAAAAAGGAACTTTTCCCACACCACAGAGCTGTCCACTGTCAGCCACCCTTCAGTTCTCTTTGCCTTCTCTTTCTACGAGTATACAATGCTAGGGAGTGGAATTCCACGGTAAGGGGAGTGAGTCTATGAACATGCTGTTGAGTTTTAGTGAGTATAAAAAAATAGAGGGTAAATTTCACAGAAAGCTTAAGACAGTCTAATCTGTCTTTCATAGTAACTAAGTTGTTTGAAGCTTGTTTTGAGCTATATTTGACTGAGAAAAAGAATGAACAATACAAAGACCTCTATCTTAAAAGATGGATCACGGTTACTGTATCTATTTCATAAAGACCATAAAGAAATCATAGATCACCGGTTTTGCTACACTCAGATCCTCAAAATGGAAAAGGGATGAAGAAGGGCCACATTGTAGCATTCACATATAAAGCTAAGCAGCTAAAAATCCATGAGAGAGGTGGGCGACATGACCAGCCAAGTCCTTTATCTTCCAAGTGGGAACATTTTGTTTTTCTTCTTGACTGTCATATAAAGCTGTGAGCTTGTGTTCTCTATCAGAGGCCATTGATATGAAACTTGTGTGTATTTTTTATTGTCAGCCATTCACATAAAACTCTGTGTGTGTTCTCTATCATAGGCCATTTTTCACTTTTTTAAAAAGCCATTTTAGAAAATAATACTGATCACACAGACAACCATTTTTAAGGTAGAACACTAGTTTTAAGTCCATTAGTTCACAGAGAAAATATTTAGGTCACAGGGACGAAAAAGAAAAAAAGTCTATAGCAAAGTTTTAACAATGCACATGTGTTCACAAACCAGAGAACATAATAAACACAATAGAATAAAAATGTGTCTCCCCAAACTGTGTATGTCTGTTTAACACAGAGCATATTTTAAATTCAGGGATAAGTAATTAAATGATTATTGGAATGCCAGACCAAGTATCAATATGGCCTATGTATCTACAACAGTTTTCTTCTAGTCTCTTTTGGCTGACATGGCAGTCATTAGTTTGTATCACAAGCCGCAAATATAGAAGGTGACTGCAGACAGGTCACACACACCTAGGAATATTTTTAAAGCATTGGTAGCTACAGGGGTATAAACAAGTTGTACAATGTTACATTAATATTTGACATTAAAATGAACTACATTCAAAATAACCACTGTGTGAAGGGAGACCTGAGAATGTTTTTGGGTGGATCCCAGCACTGACCTCTCAACAGCAAATCAGCGTTGAGCTAAGTTTCTCCTTGGTGTTTTTACCCCCCACAGAACACAAATACCAAAGTAAGCACTAGCCTTTGTAAAGTTTTCTAGGGTTTTGACTGCAGTAATGCTGATTGAAGCTGGGGTCACAGCAACACCCCTGTGTTTGGAGGGTTTCATCAAGAGTGGTTTCAGGACAGGTGACCACAACTGTCAACACTTGTGACTCTGGGATCACAGTCTCACTCTTACTCCTTTAATATGATAACATCACCACGGCCCTTAGAACATAAGTTAGCCAACAACAATAGATCAACAGAATAACAGATTTAAAAACCAGGCCTTCACTCATGTTTATAATCTATATAAAAAAAGAAAAGAAAGAAAGAAAAGAAAAGAAATTGACCTTGCAATCCTTCTACAGTGTTTTAGGAAAGCCAGGTATTCCATTTTCAAATTAAATACACAATATTGTTTCTATTTCAAATCTTCAAAACCAGTAAGTGGCTGTTGCTACTAAGTTATACATTTTATTTCCTATGTCACAGAAGGGAGACAGTCTGTAAGGTTAAGGTTGGCGACTTTGTCCTGTTTCCATATTTTTTGAGCTAATCTTTACATGTAGTCTAATAAACCATATACTGAAAATATGACACTCACACTCCACCAATGACACGAATTGATCCAATGCCATGAAAGTCCTTATCACTTTTTAAAAACTTAGGGACAGAATCTATATGTTCACTAAACTCTTTGGTATGTCCACGGAAGTGAGGTTTCTCATAAATGATAACCTGAAAAACATGAAACCGTTATTTAATGTGCTCATATTATACCATGGATACATGCAGAATTACATAAGTGGCATGAAAGACAAAACATATATAGGGAACAATATTTGCCTTTTAAACTACTTTTACAACTTAAAATAGCCTTTGGTATTCACAAGGAATGTAATTCTCAGGGCCTACCGCTACCTCTCACGCTTCTCTCATATTAACATGCCTGGCTAGGATTACATTTTTCTGGTCACTCAAACATTAGGACCACTATGTAGGCTGAACTATCTTATAGATGATTCCCGAATTTTCTTTGTATCATTTGTTTGCTGTGGATCCACTGTAGATCTGCCTCATGTCCCATAAGATATAAAAACATACGGAGCTTCTGATACATAAAACCAAATCACCTCAAAAACCAAATACTCCTTAAAACACTGGCTGCTTTTTATAGTTGTTGATATTTGCTGAAGGGAAGAGGTGTGAGGTTTTAAACTTTAAATGACTGGAAACGCAAGTGTTCTTCTAACTGGACGCTGGGTTCAATCTGTAGGTGGTATTATGAGTGGAGCAGGGACAGATGGACAGATAGACAGCAGTAGAGAACTGTCACCACACAGTGCTCTCTTTATTATTTTGCTTGTTTTACTTTTCAAGTACCCACCCCTAAATACACAGCTGTGATAGCAGGGTCAATCTGTCCACACTTCATCTGTAGTCCTCCCTGTGACCAGTGGAATAACTGGTATACAACTAAACCCTGAGATATTAGTAAGTCCCTAGGCTTAAATACATAAAACAAAATAAAAATTATAATTTGTTCCTAAAACATTTATAACATTATAGATACCAATCTTGATGCTTCTACATACTATATTTTCACAAGTACATATTTTTATTATAGTGTTATAAATAAAATAGTCTATATTTGTTATATTATAAACAAGGTCAACATATATACACTAATCACAACTAACACACATACACACACACAATGAAGTTTTATTCAGGCTTAGTACTTGCTGTGTAAGTAAAGCAAGTAAAAGGCTAAGTAAAAAGTGGTATTTCTTCATGAATAAGCTCTCATGACATCATCAATGTTAAATTCTAACTGACAAGTTGTGATTACTATGAAAATCAACCCGCTCATATATGCCTACAACCTGTCAGACTGCAAATGCCCCAGGACATCTCTGCTTCTCACACATGAAGTTGTGATTTGCCACAGCAGGGTCATGTGGACAGTGTCACAGGTGACTGACCCTACATTTATTAGTCAGATCAGCAGTTCGAGATATTTGCTGCATTTTTCATCACCTGAGAAACTTTGAACATTGACCTCTTTCAAAATCAAAACGGTATACTGAGAATAGAAACTAAGCTGGAGTCTTTTTAAAATTCAGATGATTCCAGCATGCAGGCAAGGTGTAAAAGATGCACTCGGACGTGTGAGTTTTAAAAGACTCCCTCTGTGTGATTGAGAAATTTGCAGTCAATTCTATAAAATGTGATGTGGAGCACAGAGAAAGACCTAAGGCACTGGTGGCATCCTACTTTGTGAAAGAGATGAGGGTGTCTCTCTCCACAGCCACCTCTGCTGGAGAGGCTACTTCCTACCTCTGAAGGCTGTCTGCATCTTGACCACTGAGCTGACTTTCTTCCCATCTCTCCTTACACACCTTTTGCAGCTCTGTGACCTTCTCTGTAACGCTGCTTGATCCTGTCACCTCCACCACCCACTTTTCACTGCCTCTACCTCCTGCTCCCTTTTCAGCACTCACACTTACAAACTGACACATATCCAACAGGGCTAGCTGCGCCTCCTCAGCACCGGCCTTGGAAATCGGGCTGAGTTCCACTGGATTCACTTGGGTACCAACTTCAATCTCTGAATCTCCATCACCAAACAGAAATCAAACCTGTCACCTTCTACACAGTGGGCGCTGGGTGGGTCTGTGGGAGGTGACCACGCAGACCTCCATCTCTGAACACTGTCTTCACGCCCTTTTCCACAGCATGGGCCCTCAGAAAACCTTCTATACAGTCACTTCCAACTACTGCCACCTCTACCTGTTAGGTTGGCATGTAGTCAGGTAACTGCATTACATCAGTACTTAAAAGATTAGCGGTCAGTCTCTTGAGCCAGTTCAAGACTTACCTTTAAGTTCATAGGCATTTCCACTTTCAGTCCACCCTAAAGATAATAAGATATTTAAAGACAATGTGAATATATAAGAAGTGAGAAAGTAACAAAGTTATGTGTAAGTCACAAAAATCTCATTAGTTCGGACATGTAAATTATGCAGCAGTCAAAATTTAACTATGGTAAATCCAAAAGCCTACAGTAGGCAAAACCATGTCAGACAGATCTACATCACTATAGAGGGGGCAGGTGATTTCAGATCACACACAAGCAATTAAAGACTTGACTTGGCAGCTGTAGAGTATCCCAAACAGAGAGCAGACCTGCTAATAGCTTCAGAAGTTACACTTGGCAGAGCGGATTCCTATGCCCCATATCCAATGCACTTCCCAGAACCACTTAGGTTTTCTAAATTAGGGCACTGCCCCATCTCCACACTGCTACCTCCCAGTTCTGCCAACACAGCTGATCATACCTAATGTCCTTGTAACGTCAAGACTGCACACTACATATAGCAACATGATTCTCACAAAAAGTCCAAACTCTGTAATGTTAGTGCCAAAAATTCCACATTGTGAGACTTCTTATAATTTCTGCATGTGTCCTTATTTCTGTTTTCCAAGGCACACAACCAAGCCTGTTCTATCACACAGCCTGCATTTAATTGAATAGTTTGTGCCTCAAAAAGAGTTTGCCACAGTGATGCTGTAGGCTTATTTAATCTTTAAGAAGGTAAACACTGACAGAGCAACCAATTTATTATTAATGCCGAGTTTTTATTCATTTTCAAACTGGAACTGACAATCTACTACAACTAATTTTCTAATGAGCATCTACAAGACAGACTCCAGACTTTATTAAACATTTAAAATTTCATACAACAATACTTATCAAAAAAAACTGTATGCATTGCGATAGACTTGCCGCAGTTCAAAGTAAATGCAAACTTCTGTATAATATGAGCAGACACACAATATGCAGTTGGGCAGTTCAGTGGCGCATGCATTCTTGGATCTGAGGGCTATTGGCAGTGACCACAGCTGCTTGATTCTGCACACGTGGGTGCTGGGGAAGAGGAAGGCCTCTAGTTGAATCTGCTTACCATTTGAAGAGGATGCAGTGATTTCATGTCTGCTGCAGAAATCTCAAAGAGCCCCTGGTCTTCCTCCAAAATTGTAGCTTGCCCCTTAAAATTAATATCTGGGTAGGCCAGCCACTGAACAAGATAAAATGGTTGGTTAAAGTATGACAATGATAGTTTATCTTGGCTCTCTAAGAGGAAAAAGGACGATCAAGAAACTCATGATAGAATTACACTAAAGGCTAACATGGTTAGTTAAAATATTATATTCATATACTCGCTACCTTCTAACTTGAGTATTGTGTATTAATTTCTGCCTTAGAATTTCTAAGACTAAGACATGGGGCACCTTTAATGCAGGCAGACCATAACTTAAAAATCTTTGCTTGCTAGCTGTGCCCTAGGTGAGTGACACTCAGCCTTTGCCTCTGGGAAGAGAGAAGTAGAACAGACCAGTGACTGGAGTGAGGAGGGATCAACGGATAACGTAAGCTAGAAACCGCTAAGGCTCCAAAGTTTTAGGTCAGAGACATGCTTTTATTTCTCAATCCCCAAATGTGTTAGATAAAAAGACAATGTGATCTATCTATCAGCAGGCTGCGCCTGCTCCTGGAAGTCATACATCAAAGCCTTAATTGGATCCGAAGAAAGACAGAATCTGTTTTAAGCCAGGAATCAGTCTTTCTTGGGTACCCAGAAGCATAAACAACACTAACTGACTAAAACTTCAGAACACACATGTCATCTATTGAAACATGAGGCAAGAACTTAACTGTGGTGGCCATTAATCACTGTAGCATAGAAAAGCTGACACATACACTCCTGACTTGACAGTGAAGGACGTAGACTTGGGGATGTTCAGCTCTTCCAGATTAGGGACAGATCGGTGTATGTAGATGGGGCCGAACCCAGGGTCAGACATGGGGCACAGCTCTATCTCCGGAATGCTGCAATCCTGGAGAGAAAAATCGCCTTTGAAGTCATCGAGAGAGACACACACGGGCTAGTGTTGTAAACACCCAGGGCACACGGTCACAATGATTTCATTGTGTAGTGGGATTTCTCCATGAGAACCACACAGGGTGGAACTGGTGATACTTCAGCATGGGCTTTTAAACACAGTTTTTCTCAGGAGTCACGTGAATAACTTGACAACTATATAAACATTGTGAGAAAAGTTACTATCTCGTTTAATGTTTTTTTTTTTTTCTTTTCTTTTCTGCTTTGTTTTAAAAATGCTTGTTCCATTAAGAATGGCTCACTTAGTAAAGGGTTGGAGTGCCAAAGGTCTGCAAATCTTCCTTCTCAGAAGTATAACAAAGCCTAAAGGGAGGAAGGGACTTTAAAAAAAAAAAAGGCTGATCTCCTGGGGGACATAAAAAAATAAATACTGGCGAGGCCCTGGCCCTCCAGTGTGTTTATCTAATTTATATCAACAAAGGAGAAGGAACTGGAGGTGAGGAAAAAGGAAATGGGTTTTCCTCCTTATAGGACTGTGCTTTTTTTTCAGTGCAAGTTGGCTTATTACGATATTTGACTCTACCCTGGCCTTTAAAAATGAGACACTCGCTGTCAGCATGCCCAGGCAGAACTTCCTTTAAAATGACACTTGCCTAGCTCTTTTGAACCTAATTTGACTGCTGCTGCAAACTGCAACCATAGCCCTAACTCACAAGCAGGAATCAGGCAGGAGTGTCTTTAAACAACCCACCTTCCCCGAGATACTCCCAGAATCAGTGCACACCAGAGTCCTCTTTGTTTTTGCTTTTCTAAGGAATCAAGACCCACAGGCACTTCCCAGAGTTCTGCAGTCACACCTTGGCCTATCTCCACCCAACTTGGATCTCTGGTAGTTTTATACACGGTGTTCAAGATGCATCTAGATAACCCTCTTTATAAAGGGAAATCTCTTATAATACCTAAAATTCTCTTGAGTGATGGTTAAAATATTGTCCTTTCTTAAGGGATTAGAATCACAATGATTTCTCTCTTTTCTAAAACTACAGATACCATTGTGTCCAAACACATAACCCTGGGTGCTTAGTCCTACAATTCAAATTTCGGTAACTAAGTCTCACCTCTAACACTTGACATTCATAGGAAGGCACTTTAATAAAATGAGCACATGTGGCAATCATCACTGTAGTTACACTGCTAACGACAGACTGGACAACTTCCTTTTGGGGGTGCTATTCCACACACGGAGTTCTCAATCATTGTCATCAATAAATAAAGTAAGACATTAACTAGAATATGCTATTTTAGGGAATTAAGTACCCAAGAGATGATAATAGTCAAAATGTGTTATCACAACTGTCTTCCCAAAATGACACAACTTAGGTAAAGAAAAGGATTCCCCACCATAAACAGACTAAAGTATCATGTTTATTATGTATAAGTATGACATATAAATTGTGATGTTTGTCTGAAAATACAGTTCTAAAAGCAATTAAATGTGTACATCTCCTTTTCAGAAATAAGTTCTAAGTTTCAGTAAACTAAAGCAGCACAAGTTAAACGGCCTTCAATACTAAATGGAAAAAAAAAAAAAAAAGAAAAAGTCTACTTCCTTCTGAAGTTTCACTTCACAATTAGGCAGAAATGCCCAGAATAGTCACCTGTCAATCTTCAATGGTCCTTTGTGTACTGTGCTGCTAATGCTACTTCAAACACTGCTATATTAATGTTCCCCCGGGGAGCAGAGGTACAGTAGTGGAATACATAACTAAATGTCTCACACAAACAAGTTTCCTCCGCATTGTGTTACACAAACAATGTCTGGGTGGTGTAGTCTAAAAGGGAAAAAGCTAAGAGGCATTCGTGCCTACAGTAACGCAGGAGGCCGCAAGGCAGCCAAAGCGTCATGCCTGCATGCCTGCTTGAGAAAATTAAAAAAAAAAAAAAAAAAAAAGGAAGAAGAAAACAAACCGAGAAGCCTTCGGTCCTCAGATACTACAAGCCCAGTTTTCACTCAAGTCAGTTGAAAAAGTCTTCACTAAGCTGTCTCTGGGAGGGTAGTCACAAAAATAGCATCTTTTCAAGACTTGTATAATTACTGACGGCAAAGGCAGCCAAACTCTAACAACGAGAGGATCCTTTATAGTAACCTAGCAACAATAAACAGCTGACTCAGAAGTGGGCAGACTTCATCCCACACTTTCCTACTAACGCCACCTTTTACTCATAATGATTAATATGCTTAAGTCAAGATTAGAGGGGAGAAAAGAATGAACCGTAGTTAACTAAAAGAGTAGAAAAAAAATAGAACCAATTTTCCTCCATGTTACACAAGATGCCTTTAGTCTAATCTACTAATGCTCCTTCTTCATGGTTCACTAGTGACAGCATTACCTTAAGTGACTTCTAGTCATAATGAAAGGATCATACCTACCTTGAAAACAAACATACAATGCCCACTAAACAAGGACATTTACAATACTGGCTCTGATTTCAGAAAAGACTGCCCTGGAGTCACTGTGCTGTCCACAACCCCCCAACCTCTATCTTTACTGGCTGCAAATGTGAGCCTTAAATAGAATTTGCGCCAGCTGAACCTGAAGGGCCCTGCTGCGTCTGTTCATAACCCAGCGAAGACATCATCAAATCAGAGCCTTAGGTTCAGAGCAACTGAAACCATGAAGCAGCAAGATAACCTTGGATTAGGCAAGCCTGGGCAGGGCAGGGCGGGAGGCGCCACGAGAAAGAAGCTATCCCTAGGCAGAATTCCGCCATCGCCGGAGAAGCAAGTCCCATGCCCGATTCTCAGTTTCTACAATATTCTTGCATTTTCGGTTAGAGGCTTGCTAGTTCGATTTTCCTCCCACACTAAACGTTGGTTGGTTTGTTGAGGGCATGTGATCAATCGTGCTAAACCAGAAAGGAACAACTCCGTAAACAAACAGTGGAAGGCAGGGGGAAGCCTGAGCAGAGCTCACTTTTGTTCCTCATAATATTATTATCTGCAAAAGGCAGATGTGCAAATATGCATTTAAATTTCCATGCTCAGCAGATAAAATTTGTTTGCTTGTGCAAACAATTTGTTTGATCTAGTGGAGTGGCAGGAGTGGCCGGTTGCCAAACCTTGCTCACTTTTCGCCCCACGAGGGTTGGCATGGTGCCAAGGAAGGCTCACAACCACAAGCTACGCAAATCCCAAAAGATGCTGCCTACAAATCGATCATTCATTTGAGGAAATTTTTACCAAGTTAGATAATTAAATGACCATTTAAATGGGCTTTGCAGACACAATCACAATTAGCTCCAAATATGGAAGTAGACACAGTCCCCTCGGCCATGCTAATCTTTGTGCAGTGCCATGGACCTAAGACTCGCTAGTCTACCATACCATCTAATCCTTGTTTATCCCTTTAAGATTCTAATTCAGATACCACCTGACTCAGGTGAGGTGCAGATTCTCTATGTGCCAGGGGGCCCCAGAGAGTAATTTCCAACTCAAATTCTTCCCCAGACTTCAACCAACCTGAAGTAAGACCCAAAGCCGCCAGTACTTCTGTTCCCACTGCCCATGACAGTCATCAGGCCCAGAAGCAGTCACAGGTACTTGTTAGATATGAATCTTTTTGTAGTTCTAATTGGCATACAATACATGTAGACGATAACTTGAATATGTTTGTGTGCTAAGTTTAATTTTTCTCTCCAACTACCAAACACTTAATTACATGGATCAAATAATGAAGGATTTTCTCACACTGGAAAAATCATTGGGGTGCACACTTCATACCTGAGCACTGAATATACATCACTCCTGTTTTGTGCACCCCAACACCTGTGTTCCCCAACCTCCCAAATTCACAACCTCAATTTTTATTGTTTTACATACATACATACATACATACATACACACACAACACACACACACACACACACCCTCCATATCTACCGTCAACACATTAATAACTGCGCCGTATCATGTCTTACATGGTTTTCTGATGAAAATATCAAGGACATAGAGAAGAGACCCAGCTCTAATCTAAGGTCTGCCCTAATTAGTAGTCTAAGCAACCACATAGGCTGTCATAAAATGTCTTCAGGTTGGAAGACCTCTCTCATCTTCAATTAAACAGAAAACTAAAAAGCAATGCTTTCAGCTTCGCTCTCATTTCTGCCGTCCTCATCTCGAAGCACATTCACATACATACATACCATCCCCCCATGAGCACACACATACATGCTACAGTCACACAACGTAGCAGGATTTGAGTTAGCAAAAGCTAGAAACAACGACCCTTTTTTCTTAAAGATTCCAATAGTGGTTACACCTAGCATTAGATCTATGTCACATACATGTATATATTTTTTTAAGCTAGCATTTTAAATTATTACATTTTTTGTAAGTCTAATTGTTTAAGTCATCTTAAACAACTGATATGTAGAAATTTAAATATGAAGGTTACTACCTCTGCACAGACATTAGCAAATACTTTTTAGCCCCGTCAGGCCATGGCGCACCTCTCCTACTTGACAAAAGAGAAATAAAAATAGTGGAATGAGCAGCTGTGTTACCTTCAAGACACGTTTGATAGAGCCCAGCACAAAGTTTCTTTCTGGGTGCTTCCTGTTCTGAAGAAGCCAGTCTCGGTTTAACACTTTTTCCCCTTCTTCCAACACACACTTCTGCCCTTGGAAATGTGGCTTCTCATACAAAATCCAGCTAAGCAAACGGAAGCACAAAGATCTGGTGAATCTACTTCTCTTAGAGACAGTATTGAGTAGGGCACGGGTCACTTGATGCATCTTTTAAAGCTAGGTTATCTCCCTCGATTAGCATATAATGCTACGGTTTAAATGATAATAGACTAACTTACGTTTTAAAATATCTGTACAAATTAGAAATAAAAATACTGATATGGGATAGGGGCGGGGGACTAGGGACATGACTCGGTAGTTAAAAGCAATTATGGCTCTTGTAGAGGATCTGCCTTCAGTCCCCAGTACCCCTATGATGGGTCGCAATCATTCCTAACTCCAGTTTCAGGAAATGAAACAGTGTCCTCTGACCGCCACAGGTACCAGGCATGCATGTGGGACACCTACAGATATGCAGGCAAAACACTCATACACATAAAATAAAAATTATTTTTATATAAATACTTTTGCGCTGGGTGGTCGTGGCGCACGCCTTTAATCCCAGCACTTGGGAGGCAGAGGCAGGTGGATTTCTGAGTTTGAGGCCAGCCTGGTCTACAGAGTGAGTTCCAGGACAGCCAGGGCTACACAGAGAAACCCTGTCTCGAAAAACCAAAAAAAACCCAAAAACTTTTGCATAAATATTTTATATTAAATTTATGTATGTATGTATTTTATATATGTGAATACACTGCCACTGTCTTTAGACACACAAGAAGAGGGCATCAGATCCTATTACAAATGGTTGTGAGCCACCATGTGATTGCTGGGAATTGAACTCAGGACCTCTGGAAGAGCAGTCAATGTTGTTAACTGCTGAGCTCTCTCTCCAGTTTATATAAATTTTAAACTACTAGACTTTATAGCAGGTGGTATACCTACATATATGGAGGCAAAACAATCATACACATAAAATGAAAACTATTAAATAAATTTTAAAATATTAAACATTGTAGTATTATCAAGACAGATTTGCAAGTCAATCTGAATGAAAGGTGGCTTTGAAAAATGAGTTTAGAGTTGTGGGAAGCCTCACAGTAGAGGCCTGGATATGTATTTATGCACACATAGACTTTATAATTTGTCACATACACAAAGCATACATTTATATAGAAATAATTTAAGGACTTTAAGTTATGTTTCCTCCTTCATTTATCTAACACTGGGTACTACAGATGAGAATTTGTCGTCCTACACGAAGACACCATGTCTGTTTACAGCACACATACTGGCCTGGGCTAACCTAAACACTGGACATGAAAACTCTGGCTCCAGTATGTCTACAGAGCAGTGTCCATAATAACAAAGGAGGTTTCCCCTCATTTTTCGACCATACTAGGAATTCCTCCGTTGTTGAGCGTGTCAGCAATGCAAAGACTCCATGCGGCCTTCACATTCCATGGCTTCCCACAACTCTGAACTCATTTTTCAAAGCCATGTTTCATTCAACTTGACTTGCAAATCTATCTTGATAATACTACAACTGTAAAATGACCCTGGCGGTATACATTAGGTCTTGCAAATCACTGCAGGCATTAAGCACTTAGAAACAGCCTATATAGTGTGTCATAGTTAATAAACAGAATATGTTATAAAACACTAACAGCATTTCAGAGATCCTCATGAAATGAGGAAAGAGAAATATGACATTAATTAAAAACCACAAAGAGCACAAATGTAAGGTCACGTGGGTCACTCTAGATAATAGGTTACAACATGTCAGGAGGGTTCTTACCAGCCCCTTACAACTTTTATCAGTGCCCCATTCGGGAAAGACCATGTTGTAGCATCAGGGATGTTACAGTAGACCTCTTGTTTATATTCACTTCCATGGAGATCATAGATTATCATCTGTAACATATAGTAAGCGGGTGGTCATAATGACTAATTTTAATAATGCATAGAACAGTTCAAAATGTCATACAACATAGACAATAAAATTCCCTGCATGGGTAAGGCAAATATTTGAAGCAATTACTGCAGATAAGTTCTTAAGTGTAAAAATAATAATTAAAAAAAAAAAAAACCCTCACTGTCTAAGTCAGTTAAAAGTATTTGCCTTCAATTCCACAAGTCTATAAGCAACCAAATTTTTCAGTATTTACAGCAGCCCACAGGAAGTCATTATGCTTACCTTTCCGGGCCTTGGAATACACTTCAGAGTTTGTTTGTCAACATTCTGAAATAATAAAAGTGGAAGAACTAAGAGATAACTGGGTAAAAAAAATACATATATTTTGTATATATGTGCATGTGTGTATACACATATGTGTGTGTGTGTTTACATTCTTCACAGTTATAAACCCATTTGTCACACATTTTCTAGATAACCATGCCATGTATACATCTTTCTATAGACAAAACAACAACAACAAATAAACTGTCAATATAGAAGAAAGTAACATAATGTCCCTGCCTTCGATAGAGAACATCGTGGAAGGGGTAAACAGATGACCACCCTCCAATAATAGTTGAAAGTGTGGACAAGGCAGCGGCAGGGAGGGGAGGCTGTGGGGCAGGCGGCAGCATCAGGAAGGGCTTCCTGGGATGAGCGGCAGTAAGAGAACTTAAAAAAACAGGATATTAAAGTGAAAAACCTAAACAGGTTGGAGTAAGTAACGAGGGAAGACATAATCCAGGAAGACAGCAGAGCCCCTCTGATAGTTCCTTGGGCTGGAACCAGGGAAATCGGTCAGGAGTGGGGAGACAGAGTGGACAATCCAGAACCCAGGTTTTGTATCGGTGAAGAGCGACTGCCGGATCTGATAAGCAGCAGGGACCAGACAGCCAGAATTTCACCTAATATCATTGTTTATTTCAAATGGTATTCGACTATTAGTGTGTTGCTAAGGCTGTTCAAGATGAAGATACACAAATGAGGATTCTCTAGAAAGTTTCATGACATTGGCAAGGCTGGCAAAGAAAACTCCATGTTAGACATCTGTGTGCTTCTAAGCCAAGGAGTCATAGTAGCTCCAGTGAAGAGCGTTTCTCTAGCTATGATGTGGCTTTGTGGTTTTCACAGTGGGCTGCTCAGCATCCTGCTTTGTGTGAAGCATCTCCCAGAAGAGGGAATGGATAATAATAAGTCAAGGGGTAAAAACGTTACTGCACATAAAATTTCATGAGATAAATAAGTTAAATAGGAAGTCGGGAAGTAGCAATTTCATCATACACTGTAACGTGAGAAATTCAGTAAATTACTGCTTCATTGACCGTGAAAATATCAGTCAAAGCCTGTGAGTTCACTCGTTTCTACAACACAGTCTTTACATTCCAAATGAGCAATCTTGCTTTCTTCTTGTGCACAGATCACTAAAGCATTTGCTATCCTTCAAAATATAATCCTCAAGTTTTAAGAAACAAAATTTACACCTCAAAGTTGTATGTGTCTGTGTGTGTGTATGTGTGTACTGAACCTGGCTCATATCCTAGATGACCACTCTACCACTGATCTATACAAGGCCCCTTTTATTTATTTTCCTTTGACACAGTGAACCACTAAGTTGCCAGGTTAGCCTAGAACTTGCAATTCTCATGTCTTAGCCTCCCAAGACTCCGGTTTTTCTTAAGGAGCCTTCCAACAGTCTCAGTACCTAGAGTTCTGCTTCATTTGTTAATAATTACAGTAACTTACCTCCATATACGGACTCAATCTGCCTTTGTGGTCCTGAACTCGGAAATACTTGGACACTGGTTCCTGAAGGGTGCCACCAAATCTGGTCCCTGTTTCCAAGGAGTGAGTCCTGGAAGTCTGCAAGTACTGATGATAGGCACTCTTCAAAGAAGAATGCAACTTAGAAGTCAGATCGGACTTTTGGAGAAATGAGGCCTTTTCTTGCCATAGGCCATGTTGCAGATTGGAGGTCGTTGGTTCACTGAACTCTACGTAAGACTTGGAAATCCCACCACTTTCCTGGTCATCATCAGGGTAAAAGGTGATGGACGGATCTGGCAGGTGGAAGGTAACACGCTCCCTCCTTTCAGTTCTCAAACCTTTGCCTGAAGCTGCTCCTGCTGCTTCCTCCTCCTCTTCCTCAGCCACCTGTCTGTCATCTCCATCGAAGTTTCTCTGTAAGCGCTCTGATACTGACTGTAGGAGGGATAAGACAGAAGAGGGCTGGTTTGCACTCTCCCTTGACTTGGTGGAGCCATGGTGACCAGGCGAGACCTCACTGGATAGAATGTCCTCCTGTGAACTGTCATCCTCATAAATGGGACTGAGGCTAAGGGATAGATTTTGTACCTCTTGGCTTCCACCGATAAGAACATCTCTGAATTGTCTCCATCAAATGCCTCAGCCAGTTTACCTTCCTTTTCAAAATGATGGACCAGGTCAGTTCGGCTCTCAGACCTTTCACATGCCAGGCTAGGCATGCTGCTGGAGGAGGTGTCGGGAAACAAGAAAGACCGTGTTCCTCGTAATTCTGCAGAGGTGTACCTGTCCTCCTCTTGAAGGGGTTCCTCATACAATATAGTAAAGGAAGAACTGTCTTGTTCATCTTGAGAGACGAAGGCTAAGTTGGACTCTTCCTTTTCTTCTCTATAATCCAGATTTCTCCTCTTGTCATATACTATAGGCACAGACATTATTTTGTTGAGCCTTACTACTGTATCCTCCTCTTGAAAATCTGGTATTGCTAAGGCCGGGTAGCCCTCATAATCCTTACTTAATGTAGGCGATTCATAGCCCCTGAAATGCGAAGCAAGTCTGTCATCGTGCAAGATCAAGCCTTCTTTTACCTCACCAGGCAGCTCTTCTATTTCTCCAATGCTCTTCTCCATGTACTCCTGAGGACACTTTTCACTTTCAAAGACAGGACCCATGGTCTCCATTTGTGTAATGGTCACCTCTGGCGTTGTTCCATTCGTACTCTCAATGGCTACCTCTGTAAGTAACACTTCAGGGTTCTCAATGCTGCCACTGGAATCTTCCATTTCTATCTCAGAAGGCACAGGTTCAGTTGTTCCATTTGACTCTTCAGTGTCTCTTTGGACTCTTTTTTCCAAGATGTCCAAGGGAGAATGTACTGTCTCCTGGTATGTTTCTTTCACATCTAATACAAATGGGATTGTTTCAGCATTTCCTAGGACATCTTTAGCATCCCTTAGGGGTGACGCAGGTCTCTCCATCTTTCCAGTGATTCTGTCACTGTATTTTTGATAAGTATTTACCATTTCTAGCCTTACAGGCATCCCCTCAGTACTGTAAGTATCTCCTTCAGAGTCCTTAGGATAAATATCTTCCATTTCTAGTTCAATAGGTACCACACCTATCACATCAGTCTTTGCAACATCACTTTCTTCATCCTTTTGGTAAGTGTCTTCCATTCCTAATGTAACAGTTGTCACTTCAGCCTTCGAATTAATCCCCATACCATCCTTTTGGTAGAAAATTTCCACTTCTGACATCACAGATGCAACCCCCGTCTTGCCAACATCCCCTTCAGCATGTGTTTGGTAAAAACTTTCCATCTCAATTGAAATAGGTGCCACCTCGGTCTTTACAATATCTCCCTCAGCATCTTTTAGATGGATAGTTTTCAATTCTGATACAACAGGCATCACCTCAGCTTTGCCAATGTCCCCGTCGCTATCCTTCTTATAAGCTTTATCCATTCCCAAAATCATGGGTAATTCCTCGGGTTTTTCAACACACATCTGAGCATCCATTTGGTATATGCCTCCTCTTGTGAAAATGTTAACCTCTGGTTCGGCTTTTTTAAGGTTCAATTCAGCATCCATTTTACATGCTTTTTCTCTATATGGCATAAGAGGGGCTGCTTCATGTTTCATAATATTCAATTCAGCATCCCTTTTGTTGGCCTTTCCTATTTCCAACATGGAAGGTATAAGTGCCATTTTCCCTACATTTACTTCATTATCATTTTTGTGTGTTTTCCCTAAATCTGACATTGCAAGGGTCGTGCTTTTATTATGTCCTGGAAAACTTTTTTCGGATATGCATACAAGGCTATCAGAAAAACTGTTTTTGGAGGTGCTAGGCACATGGATGTCATCATTTGCAAGAGGCAAGTTGAAATTTAATACAAGAGTTCTAGTATCTTCTGTTGCCATTTTGTGATTATCCACACACTCTGTTTCGGCCGCCTTTTTATAGTCCTCACTGACAAATAAACGCGGCTTCACTTTATCATCTAACCTTGTACGGGGCATGCCTTTAGCTTGGAAAACAGTCTCTGATTTCTGCAAATTCATACTCTCAGACTGTCCAGATCCACTTCTAAAACCTGGGGACTCTTGATAGGGAACAATTTCTCTTCCTTTAATTGACTCAGTGCCACTAACTAAGTGACTTATGGAGGAGAATTTATTTAATACTTCATTTTCACTAATTTCACATGTGCTTTGATTTACTGCCTGTTCTGATACCAAGAACTCCCTAACTATAGCATGTGGGTTAACACTACCACTACTGTTCCAGTTTTTTGAAGTGTTAGCCTGAGGTTCAGAAACCCAGGTATTTTCAATCTCATCAAAAGCATCATTTATGAAATTTTCTTGTGCTGCATAAATAACCTCATTGACTAATTCCCTGGTCTGTTCTTCTAACATATAAGAGCTATTCACTCTATCAAAATCATAAAGGAGACTTGTCTCACCAACCGCAGATGAAATACTGATCTCTTCTTCCTCTTTGACTTCTGACATATTGTCCACACCTTTCTCCTCCAAACTCTCTTTCAGTTGGATCCCTGCTAACACCACTTCCGATGGGATCGCTTCTTTCACAGTACCTGGATTCATTATATCATCTTGGGCTAGATGCTCCTGGCAGGTACCAACCAAGCATTTGGATTTTAGTTCTTTTCTGACAGAACTTAAAATCTCCTCAGCCAATGTATCAGCTTTTGCGAGTAAACTACTTCTGAGTAAAAGTGGGTCATGTGCTCTTCTCCTTGCTTCTGTCTGGTCAGCAGATGCCTCAGAACACTGCTGGCATGATCGGTTAACTGACACTGGTGCCCCAGCAACTGTTCCTGTCTCTGCTTTCATGGGATTGTCAAAGTAGGCAGTGGTCAGGGAATCAAGAGATGCCTTCCTGGTATGAGTCCCTAAACATCCCTGAAGTGAGGTTACTTCTGCCCCTTTTGGGCTAGGTGTTTCTAATGCCAAATAAAAGCTATTATGGCCTAGTGGGTCAATAACAGAAGCATCTTCACATGGGAGATTTACAGTAACGTTTAGAGACTCAAAATTTTTGGGGAGATCATGTAAATTTACAGCTGTGCTATCTCCCTTAGAGGGACAAAAGGAGGGAGATGTGGTACCAGCACTCTGGAAATAAGAGTTGTCTCTATGTGATGAGGCTTCCCCTTCTGACCCCAGTAGAGAAGGCGCAGTCAATGAGCTGGAGCCCTCAGGTGCAGACACATTTTCCTCCAAATGGGTATCAGAACCCAGAAAAGATGTATATACGTGTGTGTTGTCAGTTTCTTGGAATTTTGGAGAGATATTGTTTAAACTCAGTTCTTCCACTTCAGAGATGCTAGAACTTTTTTTAGTCACACAAACAGCCAAAGATGGACTGATTAGGCAAGTACTAGCTTTACATTTCTGTGCCATGTGCCTTGTGGAGTCCTCCTCTGGAGAAAGAGGTATAATCCCAGGCAGATTACTTTTGAGAATAGAGGCAGAGTTATCTAGGGTGTTTATGTCTGTTTCTTGTACACTCTGATGTGTAGAGGCAGGAGAAATTCCAGTCTGGTGATTCTCTTTAATCTCTCTGTGATCCACTGGTTGAACATCTTCGTCCTTTTCCATCCCTAGATAATTTAGCTCTGATAAAACAGTCTCTGCTAGCTTCTCTGCAAGTGTTACTTGAGAAAGGGAAATGTCGCACTGAGACACATCTCTGGGTTCTGCCTGAGAAACGGAGAGCGTAGACGAGACTTTTCCTCTTCCAGAACTCAACTCAACAGGGAAGCTGCTCTGACCACAAACCTCTACTTTTCCCAACATTTTAGCAGTTTGGGTTTCCAAGGGAAAAGAATCAGACTTCTCTACAGTGCTCTTACTAGCCTTAGCATTTGAGGACATTAACTCTGCTTCCTTAGGACCATGAGATGGAAAAGAATTGAGATGCTCAGAGATGTCTCCATGCTCAAAGGTTAACAGACCTACCCCAGCTAAGTGAGTGCCAATGGTTTCAGGACCTGAAGGAAATTGGCATTTTTTACCATCAAGAAGAATTTCCTTGGATTCAAGGATTTTGGATGCATGTCCAAGGTAAAGGGTAGGAGGAGTCTCTCTGTCTGCAGCCTCAGAATGAGTTCCCACATCTTCTTCTCCACACTCATTAGGATGAGAAAAAACATGGCCCTGTCCCGTTTTACTGGACATAGATCTCTCACTCTTTAAACCAGGGAAACCCAACTTGCCAAGCCTGTCAATTCTAGAAACAAAGGTAGGAGGTGAGGCACTGTAATCAGAAGTTTTACAGTCAAGGTTAAGAGGTGTCTCAGCATCAGAGAAAACTCTGCCTTGTTGAGGATTCTCTAAGAGAAAAGGAGATTCAGAAGTAGGATTTCTGTTAAGTTCAGATTTTACTTCATGTGCTGTTTCACTTTCTGTGCATGCTACAACCACTGAGTCACTGACACACTTCACAGTCCCAGGGTCCTCTTGAGTTTTTCCCATCTCGTGAAGAGTTTTGACGCATGGTTCCAAACCAAGCTTTTTGGTTTCTGTTTCACATGGTGACTCAGTTTCTTTGGGTAAGGACTCATTTCTGACCTCTGGAGCTCCTACTTGACTTAAAGTTGTGGGCTCACTCCCTGAGGCACATTCTGTTGCTTTCAAGATTTCTGAAACCCCGTTCTTCTGTGAGTCTCGGACAGGTAACTTCTTTCCTTCATTTACAAGCTCTGAGTCTGTCACAGCATGTCCCTGGAGAGTGGTGCTACTGCGGGCATGATTGACATTCTGCCTTGACGGGTTATCTACCGCTGGCTTGTCACAACACTTATTCTCTGGCAGCCGTACGTCTTCATGCCTAATTGATTTATGTGGACTTGACAAATTTGTACTTTCCATTTTGGTAGTGTCACTCCCATCAGATTTACTACAAGAGAAATCAGGAACAGCAGGCCTCTGAGGTTGAGCATGCTCCTCTCCCGGCGCTGACGGCAGCCCATCACTCACCGCAGAGCTGTTTACTCTCAGTGGATTTTCGGTTGCAGTTTTCCTCTGAAATTCTGGACAAGGGCCTTGGCTATTTCTGCTTCCTCTCAACACTGAGGAGCATACTAAGCCACTCTCCATCTGTGAGTCAGGGTCCCCAACAACATAGCTGGGGTTAGTCACGGAAGAAGGGGAGACCCAAATGCTCCCAAGGCCTCCATGGTTATTTTTATTTAAAATATATTTAGATGAAGCATTATTCTGCAGTCCTGGGATAGTTCCCTGATTGCTTTCTAGGTTGGTATTTATTTGGCTATCACCAGAGATTTCTAATGGACCTCCAAGCAAATATCCTTTTGTGGCTACGTCCTTGCTGGCTGTGGACAATGGGACTGTCACAGTATCCGCAATGCTTCTAGAGTCCATGTGTGCCTGGGTACTTGAGTCAGTGTTTCCATCTTCTCGGGCTAAGTGATTCACAGTTTCCAACACAGGCTGTTGCTTCAAATACTTCCTGATTTGTGTGGGGCCTCGGTATGTTGCGTACGTCACTGAAGGCTTCTCTGCCTTACCAACCGCCGCCTCTTTTCTACGAAGAGACAGCATTGAATATCAGGCAATTTAATTAATAACAGTAAACCAGCCATTGTGGTTGGTTTATCCTTCAAATACCATGTCTCACATAATACGTTTTGGAGAAAACTCTAGAAGTTCTTGGTTAGCGTTTACCTGTTTTATTAAAAATAGTAAAGATCTAAGAAACGGCCTGAGATTATCGAGTCTGCACTGATGTTTGAGTTCCTTGAAACTGTTCCTCCTTGTCTCACCGCATAAAATTTCTAATCGTGGGTAACAGAAAGACCACGGAATGACAAACCAAGACTTAGGTTCTTGTTTGAAGCCCCCCAAACACCCTCCTCTACCAGATTAGTACCATTAAACTCACACATCAATGATTTCTCTATCAAATTAGAGTATCACAGCAAGCATCTATTCCTTTAATAATTACATGTGAACTTGAATGGCGACTTACTTAGTCAAGTATTTGAATTTTGAATTTACTTTGAATTTACTTTGTGTGTAAATTGAAGAAACTTTAAAGAAAAACTCTGGCTAAGATGTGTAATTCACAGTTAATACTGAATATACATTAACTCAACCGATGGCAGAATTCTTAGCAATTTTCTCTCCTACTAAGTATTTCAAATATTCAGCTCCTAAGTACTAAACTGCTTGGGCAAAAGCAATATCATCATAATAGAGTTCTAGAAGGACTGGAAAACCAACTGCAGCAGGAAGTTCCTCATGTTCTCCCCATCCAAATTGCTGTGAAGAATCTGTCACAGATAAGCCAGGCTGCTTTGTAGCCCTCTATAAATAAACACCATTCCTAGTTTCTTAATTTTATCATCAAGGGGAAAGTGACCTTAGTCCTAAACCATAAGCATCAGTCTCAGGGATTACCTCCACCACAAAACTGACCCCTCTGATAAGATGGGTAGTTATTCTCAGATCTTCAAATGCACAGATCACGTTAAGATATAAAGAGCTAAGAAGTTTCTCCACCACTAGTCTATTAATTAGCTGAGGGGACACAAGGTGTCATCATCATCTTTGCATATTTCAATATATAAAAGGTCTATACAATAGCATCTATGTAATGCCATGTGTGCATGAATGCATGGCTAATAATTAATGTTAAGCCATCTACTTCAGACTGTCTTACTTATGATGTACTTCTGATTTTATGTGTATGTATGTGTTTCTAAATATGTGCCACATGAATGCAGTTGTCTATGGTCATCAAAGGATGACATCACATCCTCGGGAACTGGAATTACAGGTGGTTGTGAGTCGCCTGACCTGGGTGCTGAGAACTGAGCTTAAGTCTTCTTCAAGAGCAGCAAATGGTCTCAAACAGAGTCATTTCTCTAGTCCCTAACGTCGTGATTCTTTCTTAAGGGTGATACTAAAGTGTTTAAATTCTGAACTCATATTAAAGTGTAGGACCCCCGAATAAGAAGATAAACAGTGGAAATAATGGTTAAATGTTTTAGGTGACTTTTTCAGATAACATCTATCCTAATCTGAAACATTACTATAGAATTCATATAAAAAGTGAAAAAAATCCAGTTAGTATTCCAATACCTATAAAAAAAACAGTTCATCTTTACTCTTAAAGCAATGTTAAGAAAGCTAGATTTATCTCAGTGATAAAGTTAAGCACCTCTCCTACAGCATATATAAAACTCCTGCATACATCTTAAATTTTATGTCTCTTACATACATCTTAAATTTTAGCTGAACTAGTTTATTTCACCTCATATAAATTCTGGTTCCTAAAATTTTACCAAGCCATAAGTGTAGACGAGAAAGAAGTCTGTTCCATTCATTTATTTTACTGTTTATCATAAACTTACCAAAGTAGATGCAGAAGAAAAGCAGCGGCGACTTTAGCTACAGCATGAATTTCAAACTAGATCAAAGAGTCATTAAACAAAGTCTGACTTTGGATAAAGCAGCCTTTGTAAGAAATATTTAAGAAGACACAAATAAAGGCTGTGGTGATTCAGGTTACTTGTTGCTCTTGCAGGGAGGGGACCCTCATTCAGTTCCCAGCCCCACAGCAGCTCACAATCATTCTTATTCCGGCTCCCGGGTATCCAACCCCCTCTTCTGAACTCTACAAGCACTAGGTAGGCACAGTGCATAGACATACAGGCAAAAATTCATATGCATAAACTAAAAAAAGAGAAAAGCAGATAAGGCTAGTATTACTGGCAAATCCCTTATCAGCATATATAAGCTTTAATGTAAGTAATAAACTACAACTTTTTTCCCCAAAATATGACCCAAATTCTGAACAAATGGGTAACCAAAAGAAATATACATGATGCCAATGAAAAAGGAAATAGATAAGAATCATGTATATAGCCAATGTAGAGACCTTAGAATCAGCTCTGTCTGACTGAGATATCAAAGCATTTTATCCTGCAAAATAATTATAAACTTACTATAGAAATGTCTTAGATAACTCTGGAGTATGAAGAGAGGAAATCCTTCTTTTACCTTTATATTTTAAGGACTTTCTGCCTAATTTCAACGATGATGACTTTAATGTCTCAGTTTAAAATTCTAGTACCCTGGATGGAAATACTACATATCTATAACTCGAGTGTGTATTCACTATATCAAGCAATTGCCATGTCTAAAGCATTGGACATCAAAGTCGTAGGCACAGCTCTCTGCATTATAATTAGTTGCTTCAGTTCTGAGCAGCTATACTACCATGAAAGGTCTGCCAGCCAACTCTCTGCTTTCTGCATGGTTGTTTCATATGTTACGGCTGAGTCACTACAACTGAATGATAATAAAAACATAAAAAGGTCCTTTTTTTTTCATATTTAAATAAAATAAATCTGCTAAAAATCTCACATTAGTTGGGCTTGGTGGCAAATACTCACAGCACTTGGGAATCAAAGCCAGGTCTAATTCTGATTTGAGGCCAGCCTGGCCTACATAGTGAGTTCCAGGATAGCCAGAGCTATGTAAGAGAGAGATTCTGTCTCAAAAATCCAAAACAAAACAAATAAAAGCTAGAAGGTTTATCTTTCACAAGCTGAACAGAAAAAAAAGAGTATTTCATAAACATAATTTTACATGTGATCTATACCATATTCAACAGTATATCATCTCCAAAATAATAGGGATAAGGTAAGATACTAAGACATTACAAGTATTCATAAAAACAGGCACATTACTACAACATATGATTGTTTATTCAGCTGTGCTACAGTCTGGATAAATTTAATACACCTGCTTTCTCAGTCAAAAATATTTCATTTCTCAAAAAGAAATTCAACTATAGCAGCCTTCAAATAACAATTAGTCTTTTAAAAAAAAAAATCTAATATCTGTCTTTGGAAAACCATGTCTAAGCTACTTTTCAAGCAATATTTATTTCCTTTCAAAGCACATAGTTAAACACATTCTCTCTTGTGATAGGGAAGGTTTTAACTGTTTTATGTAAAGGAAAGCAATATAACTAACAAAGCTGTTTCTTTGAAAGGAGCTACATGACAGAACAGCTTTTCGTGATGACTGTGAATTATGAAAACCTTAAAAATGATAACAGAAATCAACTGACATGAAGCCACAGTAACTGTCCCGAGTCCACAGTGAAGCCCCTTTAATTGGATAGATGGTTAAAGCATTTCTCCAACCAACAGAGGAGATTCTTAATCGAGAAGGAAAGGAAAAGTCTAAGGTACTTAACACAATACAGGATGGAAAATACTCTGGCTAGTGTACTTGAGTATAAGAAAAAAGGGAGCTTATACCTGCTCTTTAATCAAAGGAAGAAAAAGGAGTGTTGAAAGACGCCTTAAGTTCAAACAAGCCTTCACTTTATTAGAGCTATGCAAGGGGTTCATAAACTTAGTTTCCTGATAGAGCCGATTTATTGACTTGTTTTTAACCCCTTTAATTGGATTCCACTGAAAGAAGAAAAAGGAGCAGGAGGAAGAAGAAAAGAAGGAAGAAAGGGGAAAGGAAGAAGAGAAAAGGAAAAGGAAAAGGAAAAGGAAAAGGAAAAGGAAAGGAAGTTAGGCTCTGGCAGTGGAGAATATTACAGAATACGTTTCCAAGTCCTTCAGTTGAGGAAGTTTACCACCTAGGCTCATAAAGCTAAGTCCAAAATGGTAGGAGTTTTGTTTGTTTGTTTGTTTTCCAAGTAACTTTCAAACTTACTTCAGCATATCAGTGGTTTCCTGTTCGCTGTCTTGTGTTGAATCCAAAGAAAAGGCATCGGAGAGATCTGAGGAGTTGGACTCTTGTTGGTCCACAGGAAGCGCCTGAGTCCTCACTGGGCAGCTGGCAATCTTCTCCTCCTTTTGGTTCCCCTCCTCAGGAGGGCCACTGGGAGTCTCTGGGTCTTTCTCAGGTTTATCCTGGTCATCTTTGAAAGAAGATTGCTTAACCTCTCCAAGAGATGACTTTCCTGAGATATTGAATAAGTTCCCAAGAAACTGAAAAAAGCTTTCTTTTGGCTGCCGGTCACTTTCTCCTGTTTTGGCATCTGATGTGGAATCCGGAAGGTCCTTAGGCTTTGGGATATCATCCACCACGGGAAGAATGGCTGGCTGCTCAGCATGGTTCCTTCTGTCCTCACCTTGGGGAGTCTGAACACAAAATACATGAACGTCATCATTTACAAACTAACATAGGCTGACTTGACAGCGAGGGCAGGACAGAAACAAGGGTCACACGCATGACCCAAACCCTGGGGTTCTTGTTCTTCATGCTGTTTACAACCTACTTCTATAGTCATCTGAGCAGCTTAAACAAAGCTGTACATTAACATCACAAAGGGAGACCTACTGCACTCCAACACTCCAAACAGGAGTAACCAGTCTAGGTTTGGAAGAGGTGACAGAGAGGTTGCAAGTAGGTGATCCTTGTGGGAGGAAGTAAACCCTCTGAAAGGAACCTAAAAGTTGACTGTATGATGTCTGTCTATCTCCCTTTCTCTCTGTCTCTCTCTGTCTCTGTCTGTCTCTGTCTTTCTCTCTGTCTCTCTCTGTCTCTCTCTGTCTCTCTCTGTCTCTCTTTTCTCTGTCTCTGTCTCTCTCTCTCTCTCTCTCTCTGTGTGTGTGTGTGTGTGTATGTGTGTGTGTTTGTGTGTAGTAAGGCATTAGCTTTAAGGGGCTTACTTAACTAGAAATTTATTAGGATGCCAAACTGAGAAGATCAAGAATGGAGGTGTGGGACAGATCCCAGCAACCCTGACAAGTACCTCAATATGACCTTTAACATTATAGAGCGATCACTGTATAGGTCTTACTTCCAACACCTAGTATATTAGACAAATAAGCCCACACTGCCTTTATCATTTCAGCACTATATTAACCCACGGTTATGCTACTGTATTATAGAAAACTGTTCCTCAACGTGGTCAAGAAAGACAGGAACGTGCTGCACCATTCGATGTAAAGATACACTGAAACATTAGGTCCTGAGAGGGAATCACATACAAAATAAGAAGTGCCCCGGCCGTTCTTTAAAGACACTCAACATTTTCAGAGATGCATTTACCTGCTCAGGATTCAACTGTCAGTAAATCGTACTCACATTCATATGAACCGCTCAAGCTAAGATCAAGCTAGGAGAGCAAAGACCGTGTTGGCATTTCACCTCACGCTCTTCCAGGATTCCAGAAGGCTTCAGGCAGATGTGCGCCAGCTCACCCCGCCTCCCAACATGCCTGCTCACATAGCTGCATACTTGGAAATGGAATGCACACCCAAAATTGTCTGTCACTCACCACGCTCAAGAGTCCTCATAAAAGAAAGCACAACTGTGAGTCAGGGAAAGATCAGAACATCAAGGTAAAACCACCCTAGGGCACTGTAAGCTCACATGATCAAGTTTTGTAAGAAACTGATCATCAAGGGAGCAAAACTATCGTAATCACTTGTCATCTGTTCACCATGGTCCTTGTTTCAGAAATAGCTTAGAAGGGAATTTCACTAACCACTCACCAAGTACAGTATGAGAAATGCACTAAAAATAATGGTAAGAACATGATGATACAAAATGATTTCAAGTAAGTATGTTAAGTTGGTGGCCTTATTAAAAGAAAGACTATTTTTATTTATTACTTTTCTTTCTTTCTTTCCTTTTTTTGTTTTTTTTGGTAACAGAATTTTTCTATTCTTATATCAAGGTAAGACTTACATAACTTGTAAGCCTCTATTGCTGGAATACACCAGCCTTGTAGTCTCTACAAGGCTTACCTTCTATGGTTTCATCTGCTTTGATCTCACTTAACTTCCACCTCTGCTACCCACCCACTTCATCAGTACAGCCCCCACCACCACACTACCCTCTCCAAACACCCTCCTGCCCAGCTGTGAAGTCAGTGGAGCCCTCTCCTCAACTGCCTCAGAGTTTGGCAGAAGAAGAGTTTGGCTAGTTTGTTGTCTATCATTGTTGTCTATTGACTACTCCATTTAATTTGTTCTAACTTCTGGGCAAGCCATTTCTCCTGCATCAAAGTGAGCGGGTCCTGCAAGCGAGTCAGTGATTCATTCCACTGAAACCAGCCTGAGACAATGTTGCTCCTCACACAAGGCTACCTGGCCAAGGTGAACCACAGGCCACCGAGTAGTATTGAAATGCTGGCAATTCAGGAAGGAATCAGCACTGGCTTCTCTCCGTTTTCAATGTTCAGCTTCTACGATTTCTGCAGTGCAAGCTTAACAAAGGGTGTTGTTTTTCAAAGTTTCTTTAAAATGTCTTGGTTGCTTAATTTTACCCTCAGAGTCTTCTGACAATTTTTTTTTTCCTCAGTAATTAGAAGATTCTCAACAAGAAGAAAGCTTCTAAACTTAGAAACAAATGTGAACAAGCTCCAACATTCAACTGAAACACCTACAATGAAATCTGCATTTCTATATTAAAATGTCAAGCCTGATCTAAAGCAGCTGTTCTTTGCCCTGGGCCTGGAAAACAATGAAGTTAGTCCAACCACGGGCTCTCACTAGGTGGGGCCCACTTCCTTCTGCCAATAGGCCTGTTTACCATTGTTCTAAGGAGGCAGTAGATTAAAAGAACTCAGAGTCAGGCAAACACTAACGAACATTAATTCCACTTCCGCACAAAGACACACAGTTATTCTGCATATAAAATGTAACACAATGAGGAAGGCATGGGTTGAGAATTTATTTTTGCATAGTAGGGTGTGACGCATGATCTTTAGGTTCATTCATCTGCGTATACTTTGCCACAAGCAGTACAAGGAAATGGCGGAAAGTATTATTTATACTGTTTAAGACTCACTTAGCTGTAGTCTTCAGGGAGTTGACAGTTGAGCTTGATGCTGACTACTGTGAGGGGGGAGGGGGTGCTAGAAAAGGGAGGTGCAAAACGGAGGGCCTACTTGAGGACGGAGGGATAGAGATTCGTTGTGCAAAAATAACATTGTTGTTTGCCAGATCCAAGGTCTAACATGGGAAGTATGAATGATGTGCGCTACAATATAGGTGCGGCAGAAGACTAAAGGACACAAGGAAAAGGGACCAATGACAGAGCACCAAGGCTGGGGTTTAAAAAAAAAACTAAAATTCATGAGAGAAGAAATCTGGGAAATATATGAAGAACACCAAAATCCAAAACAAGTTTTTCCCTCCAGGATACTGGACTCCAGACAAGGAACAAAGTGACTCCGGAAGCAGAAGGCAATGAAGAATGCCAAGACCACTGGCAGATTATAACAAGATGAGAGCTAGCCCCTCACAGATGTCCTGGGAATCCTTCATTTACTCTTCTTTCTGCCTAGACCATCTTCCCTCAGCTATTTATAACTCACCCTTCAACTCTTTCAGAACTCTTCTACTGGTCTTACCATCACCCTCCAAATCAATTAGCAGAGTCTTGTATTCCAACCTCATTCTCTTCTCTATCCCCATCCACCTGGTCACTAGTAAATCTCTGTCTCTCTCCCTCTTCCCCCCTCCCTCCCTTTAGAAAATAAAACTCACAAATGTAGGAAGCTCCCTTTTGCTCATGTTGGCATTCAGTACACTGAAACAATAAGAGGTGCTCAGAATTTTGTTTGTCAGAAAATAGACAGTGAATGAACTACGAAAATCATTTAGTATGCAAGAGGCACATTTGTAAGCGCTCAGAAGGTTGAGAGTCCATCCTTGACCCAACGTGTTATGCAGTGAGTGAGATGCAAACAAACAGGAACAGTTGGGACAAAGGAGGGAATCTCTGAGAACGACAAATGGTATTTTAAGTTCCAAGACAGAACTGGCCTTTTGTTCCTATTGTATGAGGCAGCTCTTCACTTGTGGGAAGGGGAAGAGGACTTTAGAGGACATAAATGTGACAGAGAAAAGAGAGCAATTCCGGAGAGCTCCAATAGAGGGAAAGGATTAGCCTTAGAGAGAAGAAGGAAGCTTGGTCTCCAGAGGACGGAGCTACAGCCTGAACAATTCTCTAGGCGGAGAATTTTGTAAGCACAAGAGCCTCTGATGTCAGGAACAGGAGAGGGGAGATAAGAAACAAAAACGGGGTTTTGTGGGGAGCTGGGATCTGGGCTCTCCTAACAAAAACAACCTGGAAAAAATGTTTCTGGAGAATGCAACCCCAAATCAGCAACAGCCTAAAGCAGGGTGAGCAAAAGAGCAGTTAGGACAAGGTGGACTTTATTTAGTATTCATTCATTAAAACATAATGAACAAGACACTACCACAGGTGTTTAGAGCTGGCTGAGAATATACGCTCATATTTCTGCTGTTGTGGAACCCACATCCTAGTGATACAAGGTTTTTTAATAAATCGAGTGAGCATTGTCTTCCTTTAAAACAGCCTGCAGCAGTGGGGGGTTATACCAACATCCGGAGCAGCAGCATTTTGAGGTAGTCAGGACTGTTGGCAAATGAAGATAAAGTGTGGAAAAGAGAAGGTCCCGGTAACTCTTCCTACAAGGGTTTATTTGGTCCTCCTACCTACACAGTTACTGCCTGCTTTGTCCATAACAAGGACGGCCCTTCAGCACACGCTGCCCAGTTCCTTTCCATCCTCAACTCCAAGGATCTACGCTCCTGCTCCACCTCCCCGGCCCTGTCTACACTGTCACGACTCAAACTCTGACTCCTAATCCCAGGCAACCACAAGTGTGCACTGGTACCTTTGCATCTTTGCAACTCTTCCCCCACTGACAGAGATGTGCCCATCATTCCAGTCCTCCGCCCTTGGCACAGCTTCCTCCCTTCACTTTCAGGTACTATCCGCAAATGCTTTCTGGATCATTCATTATTTTCTACTCATCTCCAGTCATCCAGACCATGAGAAATGCAGCTTATTTTTTTCCCACACTGGCAAATGGATCTTGATTTAAAATTAAGCGGGACTTCACCAGAATGTCTACTGAACCCTTTTTCCCAGTCCTTAGACCAAACATTCAATACCCATTCACAGTCAATAGAGGACCTTGCCTTCTATTTAAAATGAATTCCCTCATAGTCTGAACTTATTAGCTTCTCCTCTACCTGGATGACAGCATTAGCTTCTGGCCTACTTCTTTCTCTGGCTCTGCATGCAAGAAGGAGAAAAAGACTATACTTCCCCACACAAATTCTTCCACAGGGCGCCAGCTCATCATCCTTGATACCTCCTGGGGGATCCCAGCTACTCATTTGCACCTCAGTATGCCTCTACCACACAAAAGTCTATGCCCAGACACATCCAGGTTCTCTTCTCTCCTCAGCACCAACTTCCTTAAGAAGGCATTACTAATCACTAATACCCTTTCTTCCTTTCCCTACCATAATCACTGCCTAAGTGCCTGCAAGCTGACATGTTATTCTCCAGTCGTGCTCTGACAACACTTCCTTATAGATGCTGTCTCATTGGCTAACTTAATGGACTCTTTTTGCTCTGTGTTGAGATTATATACATCTGAAGAAAGAGACAGAGACTCTGACTTCTGGTTTCTGTAAAGTCATTCTGCAGTTCTCCTTCCTCTCTCACTATTCTCTCTATACCCTTCCAGATCACCTCCTGTCACTATCTCCTACAGAGTATTTCCCTCTGATTTCCAGCCTGGATGCACAGTGCTTTTATGTACTCCCAATGAGACCTACCTCGTTTCCCATGAATTTAATCAATCAGTCGATCCCCAAATGTGTACTCTGAATTCTAACTCTAGAGACATGAGTCTGCACATCAGACTGTCCACCTGGCACCTTCTTGCCATCTTTCGGATGCTTCATTGGAACCTGTAATGGTTTGTATATGCTTGGGGCCAGGGAGTGTGTTGTGGCCTTGTGGGAGTAGTTGTGCCACTTTGGGTTGGAGGTTGAACTCTACTCCTAGCTGCCTGGAAGTCAGTATTCTCCTTGTAGCCTTCAGATGAAGATGTAGAACTCTCAGCTCCTCCTGCACCATGCCTGCCTGGATGCTGCCATGCTCCTGCCTTGATGATAATGGACTGAACCTGTAAGCCAGCCCCAATTAAATGTTGTTCTTATAAGAGTTGCCTTGGGCATGGTGTCTGTTCACAGCAGTAAAATCCTAACTAAGACAGAACCTTAATGGCAACTTGACCATTCTGTACCTTCATCCTTCCATTTTCTCTGAACTATAAAACCCTCCTGTGGAGTTAAAGTTATATAAAACCTGTGTGCCTGCTCCCCTGTAACGGTGTGGTCTAGTCAACTTACTTGCTTTTTGTCTGTTGTTCCTCATTTCAGACAAAAATTATACAAATCTCATAGACATTAAATCTCAACATTAAGTATAAAAGATACTGAATATGAACACAGAAGGAAGCATTAAGGGCAGGTGAGTTTCTATGAGTTCAAGGCCAGCCAGTGCTAGAGGGAGACCTTATTTCAATCAATCAACCAATCAATCCAACAATAATAAAATTTAAAAAGAAAAGGCTAGGATGAAAGAAAGGAGATTTAACCCTGAACACACCATTTCTTCTCGGGGGGGGGATATATTTATATGTTGTTTATATTCATGTGTATATATGTTACATGAGTATGCTACAGACAGAGGGAACATCAGATATTCTGCTCTATTTCCCTCAACCTTATTCTCAATTCAGACAACGTTTCTCACTGCACCTGAAGACAGGCAGATAGCTAGCAAGCCCCAGGATGTCCATCTCTGAGTCCCATAGTGCTGGGTTACAGCTATATACTTGACCATGATCAACTCGTGAGGCTGGAGATGCTTACACGACTAAGCCATCTCCTAGTCCCTGAACATATTATTGCTTATACCTAATACCGGTAGGGATGAAAAGAATATCCAAGAGTTGTATATATAAACCCAAGTTCAGGAATACACATTAGGCTATAGCTGCATTTTGGCATAATCGATAAAATGAGAGAAATGAAGAAGAACAGGACATAGGAAAAGCCGTTCCTCCCTATTATGATACAGATTTCTCCAGTTTGAGAGGAGTCTAATGTTCTAGCATTAATGTTCAACACCTGTGGGACAAAGGCACTCATGTATACCTAGAGTGTACACATACTTCAGACTCAGTTTTCATTTTAATAAAATTTTTCGTAACAGTGTAGCAACCTCCTAGATCTACAACAGGTTGGGCCTGTTGCAAGTCAGACCAGATAGCTTACAACATATCCAGCATCCAGGAACTCAAGAGACCCTAAGGCCTCAGACCAGCGCAGCCAGGCCAACAGCTTAGGCTTCTGGAATCCCTGTGTTCATCAGGAGAGCAAGGAGACAAAAGTGTATTCTCTACTCGGGCACATGGCACTCTCTCTCCACAAAGCAGTGAGGAGGCGAGAACGTCTCACAGCATACCTTCCTGAATGCATTCATTCTCAAAGTCGAGCAGAACCAGCGCTTCTGACAGCCATTTCTATACCATTCGCACAGAATACACCACCAGCCTTCATAGACTTACATCTGTAAGTTTAAGACAAACTTTTGATGGCAAGAAAGCAAACATTTTCCCAAGCATCTCTCGTGACCAGCATGGCACAGTGCTTGAGACAACATCTCAGCCAGCTCTAAAATCCCTCTATGAAACAAGGAATGGCCAGCCAAGGATCAGGAAGCCAAGGCTCAGGGTGGCTGAGAACATTTTCCACAGTTACAAAACCACATTAGGGAAGATGTGGGACTTGAGCCCAGATGTTTGGTTCCAGAGACGATGTTCTTTCCATCCTCACACATGTCATTTTAGAACTGCTCCATGGAGGTGTTACAGTTGGCGGAGACAAGGAGGATGGCGAGGCTCCAGGGAGCTCACCCCACCACCAACAATGAGCTCTGCTCTAATCTGTTTACACAGGAAGCTGCAGGGATGGTTAGAATTGATGTGGAAATAATAATAAATGCCTGAATGTTATGCTCTTTTTATATTAAATTAATATGATATTGCTGCTATTGTCTGAGTGTCTGGAAAAATAAAAGTAAAGTTTTATTAAGGCAGCAACATTTTATACAATTAGTTCATGGAGTGAGTCTCTCTTACTAAGGAAACATGCAATACACTTAAGTTTGTTGACCATTTCACCCAAGAAGGAAGGGTCACATACACAAGACATGAACATATGCCTAAATTGACATATTCACTGTATAGGCTCACCAAGATGGCTCAGCACTCACCATCAAATTTCAGGACCATCTCTAGAGCCCACACAGTGAAAAGAGAGAGGCAACTTCTGCAAGAAGTTATCCTCAAATTACCTACCACACATGCACCAGGGCACATGTATGCCTACATCTATACACACACACACACACACACACACACACACACCACACACACTCACACACTGTGTCACTTACATGCACAGTAGATCCTCCTGTATTTCTAATGGTAGCTACTTTTAAATGTTTACATCCAAGTCTGAATTAGAAAATTCTCCCCACTTCCCAGTCCACACTCCAAATAAAACCACAGAAAAATGTATAGTATATTCCAGGACATACTGGGATTTTCAGGCAGATGGAATCTGAGATTTCAAAAGGACATGCACAGAAAAAAGCCAGGGATGTTAATAATCAAGTCTGGGGCTCTCAGGGAAAGAGAAATCAGGCAAAGACCTGAGAGTGAGAAGGTCATAACAAGGACAGCAAGATGTTGTCGTGTTGAGTGACTGACACTGAGGAAGGTTTGCATCCTCAGCTTCTATGTGAAACACATAAATCAGTGGTTATCAACCTTCCCGATGCTGCAACCCTTTAAGACGGTTCTTCAGGTTGTAGTGACCTCTACCCATAGATTTATTTCGTTGCTACTTCTTAACTGTAATTTTGCTCTTATGAATCGTAAATATCTGACAGGCAGCATATCTGATATGAGACCCCCAAAGGGGTCATGGCCCACAGGTTGAGAACCTCTGGTCTATAGGAAATGTTATGTAGCCCATGGGGAATCAGTGACAGAAGGGAGAAGGAATAGCCCAAGGCAGAAGCTAAAGCCCACTATCATAAAGCCAAGACAGCCCAAGAAGCTTTCAGAAAAAGAAAACGAGACTTGGAAGATGACGTGTTTCAGTTGGCTGAGTAGACTGAGAACGGGGAACAGGAGCTGGTGAGTGCCAGTGGCAATGGGTCATGAGTGAACTTAAGTGGACTGCTTTCACGGAGTGGCCTCCATTCCTTAAGGAGTCATGGGCACAACACTAGGCTTCCTGTCTGAAACACAGGAATCAGACTAGAAAGCACTAAGAACTGGAAGGGTGTAAGGCAGACTCCATGCAAAATTTTTGAGTAAAATGTCTAAGTCAAGTGAAATGAGAGACGGAGAGGAGAGGTGATCGGATCTGGAGAGCCGACTGCTGTCACTTTTGTATATACGTGGGGAGAGCTGAGGCACATGGGAAGAAGCCAACAAAGATGAGAACCAGAAGCAGACAAGATAGGACACAGAGAATGAAAGACATGGGGCCACCAATGCCCTGGCACAGGACATGGGGTGCAAACCTTCATGAGTTCATCTTTAAAAGGGAGAAAGGGACAGCCTCTGAAATCAATAAGGGCCATACATAACATGTCTTCTATCTCTATTAAATAAAAGTAGACAAGAGCATTGTGATATATTAAGACCACAGGACAATGATATGATGTAGACTAGATAACTGGTAAGTTTTCCCAGCTAAAATAAAAAATCCAATTAACAGAAATATATATTCCAGTAGAGAAAAATACATGCAAGCATTAGAAGTAGAGAATAATGTTAGAAAAGCAGGAGGGTTTATACAAACAACGTAAGTGACATTTTAAGAATTAAGAATTTAATGATATCCAAATGTAATATAAAATTGTAGCTGTAACTGTTTAAAAGTAAAATAAATTTTTGTATCTCCAGCATCTTAGGAAACATCATTGATGTCTTGATTTGGTATCTCAATGTCAAATACAAAATAAGATATATATGACGATGTCAACTATTCATAAGTCTGATATGTTTCAGACTCTAGAGAGGAACTCCTTCGTATTTTTCCCTTGATACTGAAGGCATAAAATTCAGGTTAATAAGATGGAAGGAGGCGAGAGATGCCACACTGCAGCACGTTGGATATTTCAGAAAACTGACTAACAGAGACAAAACAAACAGCATATTCCAGGCCGCTTGCTAAATGAAAAACCTCTGACTGAAACTTTGGAAAACAGCAATATACTAAATGATATGGCTAATCTTTTCCAACAGTTTGTATCCTCAAACATGGGACTGATGGTGGCTTTACCAATACATGTGGCAAAGAAGCCCTGGGTGTGTGAAGGCCTGAGAGAACTTGTGTCGTTGACACAGGCACAGATGTATCAAGGACTCCACAGCCTCAGAGTCATGGGAATGGCAAAGGCCCTCTGGGGCCTGATTAGGAATGTTGACAGTGTTTGTAGAAAATGTACATGCTACCATGTACCTGCCCCTTGTTTCTGATTAGGACACTGCTCCTCTACAGAGACTGCTGTTGGGGAAGGTATACAAAAATGGGCGTGGTCCAGCTTGCTCCTGGACCATATTTCCACTCTAAGTTCCTGCACTAAAGGCGGCACCAGCTGGCCAGTGGCACCAGCCCACAAGACGTTGGCGTGGCTGTTGCCTCAACAGATCAGCTCATGGAGTCCAGCTCCCAAAACCCAAGGAATATCGGCCACCCTCATAGTGCTTGGCTCAACCCCAGACCTGGTAGAATGAAGACTCTTAAAGCTTAAAGATTAATCCAATAGATTTATATAGCAACAAATACTCAATACACAAGATACCCACACAATTAGAATTGTTAACCCAATACCTAACCTTTATATAAATAACTGCTAGAGATACAAGGGTAACATCTCCTGCCATCTTGTCTCTCCTCCTTTTCTCCTCCTTCTCTCTCTCACAAACTTTTCTGCTCCACCTCCTCTTCTACTACCCAATCTCCTGCTCTAGCCTTTATTTTACAAATTAAGGTGGGCAGAAGGTTGACAAGAAGTCACCTGTATATGGATTCACTCCTCCTCATCTGAGCCCCTCCCTGGAAAGTGGAATTAGCATCAAAATACAAGACCAGGGCTATCCACAATAGACTGCTCCTACTGAGATAGCAAAAACCTGCTCCTTTGGTGCAGTTGTATGCTATAAACCCTGCCTCCGTGTTCAGACTGTGCATAAGAACCCCATCTCCTTGATCAGCTGTATGGAATAACCTTCCTCTAGTCAACTGTGCATGACAAGCACACTGATTTCCAGGTTGTTACAGAGGCTGCATCTGAGGGCCCAGTCCTCCTATTCCCAGATTTTCTGTATGTCCCTCTGTTCATCTTTTCTTCATTCCCATGCTGTCCCCAGTCAGGTGTATCCCTGGAGGCATGCTAGAACACACATACTTGTTTTAATCCCGTGTGAATAGGCTGAAGAAATCATACCAGTAGTTACCAGGGGGTAGGTGGAGAGAAGAAGGGAAGGAAGAAGGAAGGGAGAGAGGGAAGGAGGGAGGGAGGGTGAGAAAATGAGAGGGAGAGGGAAAGAGAGATATCTGGACTAAAATGCCAAAATTTTCCTGCAAAGAGAGTGCCCTAAGTCCTTTTAATCATGAAGTAACTGGGTGCCCCCATATTCATAGTCATGAATAATGTCACAACTACAAGTGACTTATGCTGCTGTCCAGATCCCAGAATGAAATCCTGAACACTCAAACTTAAGCAAACATTAGCAATGGAAAGAAAACTGTCCAAAGAAGAGACCAAGATACAGGATGGAAAGGTTGCTGGCACGGAGGCCCTACCACCATATTTGCTGCCATATATACTTATGAAACCCCAAAAGCTGTGACTCTCAAGCCAACCTCTGGAGACAGAAGATGGACCGGACTCCTGGAAAGTAAAGACTGACTTCATCCAAGTCTGCAGACTTAAAGTCTAGGCAATGGGTGGATGCCGGCTGAGTAGGGCAATAAGCAGAGAGCAAGAGAACAGAAGGGTTTGCTGAGGGTGCACAGTATAGAAGCCGTGAGGAACTGAGAGACGCATGGACAAGAATTGGTAGCCAAAGAATCCTCAAAGTCTGAGATCTCAGGAGTAGCTGTGGAACACAGGGGCAAAGCTACAGACACAGCAGTAGAAGCGGGACGCTTGTGTAGGTTCTCTCAGAGGCCGAAGCTTGCCAAAGAAGAGAGCAAGCTTCAGAGCCTCTGCCATGGCTATTCAGTAGGCCGCCAAGTGTCGTCTGTGGAAAAGAAGTAGGGAGAGAAGTTAGGGAAGCTGAAAGTGGAGCCATGAGTGATGAGGCATACTGCAGTCCCAACACGCAAAAGCCTGAATAAGGACCAGAGCAGGGGTAGGCCCTGCCTGTGTTACATGGTGAGACCCTGTCTAGGAAAGATCAATCAATCCATCCACCAAAATAAAAAATAAGCTATAAAGCATGATTCAGTAGCCAAATTCAAGCAATGGAAGAAAAGAAAGGTGATCCTGACCTATTTCTCTCAATAAAGCAAATGTTTTCAGTTTCATTGAGAAAGCAGGAAGAATACACGCCTTACCTTTCTTAGAATATAATTCACAAATTGTATATAATTTAACATGTTAAAAAGTACCCACAACATATCCAGTGGATAGGCACAGGCCCCAGTTGGGGGATGGGGCCACCCACTTATCTCCAAATTCTTAATCCTGAAGGACTCCTGTCTAAAGGAAATACAAGGTGTGGGGAAGAGACTGAAGGAAAGGCCATCCAGAGACTGCCCCACCTGGGGATCCATCCCACATACAGTCGCCAAATCCAAATATTATTGTAGATGCTAAGAAGTGCTTGCTGACAGAAGCCTGATATAGTTATCTCCTGAGAGGCTCTGCCAGAGCCTGACAAATACAGAGGGGGATGCTCGCAGCCAACCATTGGACTGAGCATGGGTCCCCAAGAGAAGAATTAGAGGAAGGACTGAAGGAGCTGAAGGGATTGCAACCCATAGGAAGAACAACAATATCAACTAACTGGACCCCCCAGAGCTCCCAGGGACTAAATCACCAACTAAAGATTACACATGTTGGGATCCATGGTTCCAGCCGAAGATGTACTAGAGAATTGCCTTACTTGGCATCAATGAAAAAGAAGGCCCTTGGTCCTGTGGAGAGGCTCAATGCCCCAGCATAAGGGGATGCTAGGGCAGTGAGGTAGGAGTGAGTGGGTGGGTGGGAGAGCACCTTCATAGAGGCCGAGGAAGTGGGGATGGGATAGGGTGCTTGCAGAGGAGAAACCAGGTAGGGAGACAACATTTGAAATGTAAACAAAATAACCAATAAAAATAAATAAATAAATATTTTTAAAAGGCAGCTCACAATCACCTGTAACTCTAGGGTATCCTACAGACTTTCCAGATCTCTGTGGTCTCCGTGAGTACCCACACCCATGCATGTGTGCGCACGCACAAACACCCACACCCACACCCACACAGATATAAAAAAAGTAAAAGAAAATTCAGATAACTTTCTATTCTTCTAATGACCAGGTTAATTTAACCTGGAATACCCAAACGAAACCAGCTAACTGATCATCACAAATCACATATAAGGAAAGCAAGCAACTAATACTCAATGCCATAACTGTGGTGATATAACCGGCCAGACAACCCAGAATTCCATTTTCCTTGGAAAACCACTTAGGAAAGCTGCAAAGGTCTATAATTTTCGAGGAGTTCAGCCTCTGACTGCAACTGTGCAGGTCAGTAGGTAGCTTAGACATGGCTGACACGTGTCCTGCAGTGCTCAGCAGGCTTACACATGGGCTACCAAATAGATCCCTCACACGGCAATGGCATGTAGCAGTGACATATTAATTTGTACCTCCCCAAAGCACCATTAGGTTTCCATACCACTCCATAAAATGCAGCTTAATCTTTTAAAATCTGCTGGAAGAGACTATGAAACTCATATGCTGTCATTTAGATATCTCCAAACTAAGGCAAAAACATCTAAATGCCTCAAATGAAGTTCACATTATGGCCAGTGCAACCTTCTCAAGGTTTTCCCACCTCACGGAGTGTGTATGGGGCGAGGTTGGATATCCTAACAATGTGAAATGAACATGCTCTTCAATATACAGAAAAACAAAAACTTAAAGAATATACACAATTTCAAACTCTTTTCTGGGTGTTACACCATATAATTATGATTAATTAATAATATTAAAAATCATGTTAATTTAAACCGTACCTTTACTCCTTCTGATGAAAGCACATTTTCCTTTTTCTGACTTGTACTCACGAGCTCATTTTCAATACTGAAAAATAAAAACCACAGTGTCGGCTGAAATTAAAGGGAAATTACTCAACATGTACAGTTTCTCTATATAAGACAAGAATTGAAATCTGCAATGATGGGAGAGTCCTAGGAATAGGCTGATACTGAATCTAAACCAGGAAAGTCCATCCAATCCTGCTCACGCAGGCTTCAGAATCTTCTGTGAACTCATCATGCTACATGTAGCCTTATATTGATGATCATATCACAGCAATGTAAGAGTCACACAAGGGAGTGCTGGGATGCTGCTAAGCTCACCTCAGAAGTGCTAGCTAGCGCTCTCTCCTTATTGATACCGAGGTTCTCCACAGCCTGACATTAGTTTAGAGCCTATGCTGAGTGATACTTCATTATAGAAACACATAGTTTCAAACAGTAAATTCTGTGAATGCTTAAAAATAGATGCAGGTTTATCTCCCACCTAAGTGATTCAAATTTTAGGGCAGTCACTTTTGAGAGTGGAACTTCACGGAAGCGCCAAGAAATGACCCCCAAAACTAGACTTAGACTGTTGCTAACAGGCAGACATGCATGTTAAATATAAATGTGGCTGTTTCTACACATTATTATGTTTGCACATTTCCTTAACCCTTGACAAAGTGAATACCCCCAATGAAGATCACTGTGGTGATTTAAATAGGCATGGCTCCCATGTGTGAATACTCGGCCACAGAGAGTGACACTATTAGGATGTATGGCCTTTCAGGTGCAGGTATGGTCCTGTTGGAAGAAGTGTGTCACTGTGGGGACAGGCTCTGAGGTCTCCTATGCTCAGGCTATGCCAGTGTGGCCGACAATCTCCTTGTTGCCTGGGGATGGAGATGTAGAACTCTCAGCTTCCTCTCCAGTATAATGTCTGCATGGATGCTGTCATGCTTCCCACCCTGATGATAATGGACTAAACCTCTGAAACTGTAAGCTACCCTAATTAAATAATTCCCTTTATAAGAGTTGCCACGGTCATGGTGTCTCTTCACAGCAATGAAACTCTAAGACAATCATTATGACGGTCTACCATGTACCAAGGATTGTGCTTGGCTTTTAGCACATCAAGGCAAGGAAGTCAGGATCCTCACAAAGTCTGTCTATTTGGGGAAACTGGTGCAGAGTCTTTAATAATGCAATCTGTTAAATATTCCAGCTGTTGAATGAACAAAGTATTTTGGAGCACACAACAAACAATAGCTTCTGCATGCTTCATAAAGTACTGCCTGGGGAGGTTGGAAAGTAGAGAGTCCAAGAATGTAGGACTTTGGGAGACAAATGTTTTGTTTGGTTTTAGCTTAACACTAGTGCACACAGCTTGGGACAGACAGAGGTAATCCTGTAGCAGAGGAGAAAAGAGGTTAATGAATTCCACTCTGTGTAAGAACTGGCTCAACCCGTTTCATAACGCAATCTTTCTTTGTCCTGACTGCAGTGTGAAGGCTTTAGAGTCCTGAGACAGGAGGCAGGTATATCCATGGTGACCACAGACCCATGATCACTGCATAGTCCAGCAACTGGAAAATGGAAGCACCAGTAACTCAGATCAGATAAAGACTAATTCCAGAGCAGATGGGATGGGAAGAAGTGACTTAGGTATGCTCCATAGACTTTTCTATACATAAAACCAAGTGCTATTCTGGAGAATACCCAAGGAATCAACAGTGATAGTCATAAGAAAAGAGTATGACAAAACACATCAACACCCAGACAATATACTATATTGCAATGTCCTAAGTCCTAGATTCTATGCAGAAATATAGCAACAGAGAGATACAGCTCTGCCTCTAAATGCTTCAAATGGCAGAAGAAAAAGTAAGCATGTAAAAAAAAAAAGGATAAATATATCAGCTATGGGTTAAACAAATGAAAAATTCTATGGGAAGAAAAACAAAATATATTGACGGCTCTCCACCATGCCCACCTAAGTAACCCTAATTAATCTTTGCATGTTCTTCCAAAGAGACAGGCATGCAGAAGTGGTAGTAGGAAGAGGAAGGAGATCCGTGGATGTAGGAGAAGGGATAAGACAGGGTAATGGGGGCGGTAAGTATAATAAAAAATCATTAGATATATGCATGAACTGTCAAAAATGAGAAAGAATATTGAATACAGGACTGTAACATACATACACATGTTTCATAGAATAAGAATTTGTAAGTGGTTGCAGTTTTAAAGGAGAGTGGATTTTTTTCCTTAGTGTTTTGTTGCTGTTGTTTAATAACCTTACCTGTTGCTATAAGGTTGCTTTTACCTCAGAGTTTTCTTTATATTTGTTTTTGTTTATTTGTTTGTTTAATTATACTAGTCTACTTAAGTTCTAACCAAAGAAAATAAACTGGCAAAAATCCAGGTAGAAACTGGCACTCTGTAAGGATCAGCTCAGGATAATAAGGACTGCGCTGACTATACAAATGAGTCCGGGGACTCTATCCTCAACAGCCTGCCTAGAGACTAAACAGAAAGTGACTGCTTCATTTAATACTGCACTGCCAGTTACATAAACTTCATTTCAAACAGGCAGCTCTAACTGGCATGGGCTGCATGTGGCCAGGATTAGCTATGAACCCAGTCCAACACAAAATTTAAAACGTACTTAAAATGTTACAAAGGTTTCTTTTCTTTTTTCACTTAAAACTTTGTAATTCAAACACGCAATTCTTAAGCATGAACTCAGTAATCACAAAGCCATCTTAGAATTTATCAACAGGTCAGACACAGACACACCTGAGTTTTGAGAGTCCTTCCTATAAAATATATTTCCTTGGTAAAACTGTAAATAAAACTAGTAAAAGTTCTTCCAGTACAAAAGCTCTCCGGAAAATGCAGCTTTGTCCTTCTGCAACTAAAGTAGAAAGTCTGCAAGGAGCCATAATTATCTGCAAGTTCACACACATGGGAGCATATATGTGTGTGTGTGTGTGTGTGTGTGTGTGTGTGTATACATACACATACATACAAACATAAAACACACACACATGCTAAACACATGGAAATAGTTACACAATACACACTACACACAGGTACATACACACATACACACACATTAGACACAAGCAAATGGTTACATAGTACACACCACACACTTGAAAAACCCAACAGTATTCAGCAGAAAGTATGATATTAACAATGAAATAAAAGGACAAACCACAACTCAATGCTTCCTCTAATCTGTACAACTTATTTCCCATATTTAACCCTACGGTTCTTATCTCTAAGGCAAAGTTTAAAACTTCTTGTGTTGCATTTTAGCTGAGTGCCATAACACATTTTAACATTGTATTTAGGCTGAAGAGAATGAGGCTTGGCAGGAACTACACTGTAGAGATACCACAGGGCAGGAGGGCTAGATCACAGAGCACAGCTGGGCTACCTAACCAGTCTGTTCTTAAAAATAAGCTAACATTGTGATAGTGATAATCACCATTGCTCAATTAAAGGTTTCAACACGTCTTTTCCAAATAATTACAGTCTTGTCTTAATTGATCTCTTGTATTTGTAGGAATCCTCAGCTTTGATTAGCTCTTCATAAGAAGGTCAAAGTGACATTCTTCTGTTTAAAAAAAATCCAACAAATCTTTATTTATTGGTGAATAAGATAAAAAGTGTCATACACAGAGACACAGACAGAAGACAGACAGACAGACAGACAGACACACACACACACACACAAATTCTGTACCTGGTTGAGATACACCTGCCACATAGAATCATTTGTCACTGCTAGGACAAGCCAAATTCTCAGGCCAACAAACTACTCTCGTCTGTTTGCAACACTTCCTTCTGAACCAACGTTTATTCATTTACAGTTGTGCTTCACCTGTGTGTTCTTTCTTCTCAATGGACTGAGAAATACCTGAGGTTTATTGTAGCCACTTTCTGTCCCTTTGCTCAACTCAAACTTGAACTTTTTAATTCAGTAAATGGATCCTTTCTGTCTATCACACAGCCTCTGAAAGTACTCAAATATGTGTTCAGGGTTAAGAACCTGTAACAGGTTAGCAATTGTGTCTGCATATCCCACAAGATACCAGGACCCATTGAGAACATCTTGCCTGATCTCTGTCATCTTGCTGTAAGGATGATAAAGAAAGACTCCCATTAAGGGAAAGATGATTCTGCAGGATCAAAATTTTCAATGTTTTTCCCCATAATTAATCATGAATGTTGTTACACAATCCTGTGAAATGAAATCTCAGAAAGCAGAAGTACTCAATGAAATAAAAAAAACTTTAATTGAATATTTTTTCATACTTTGTTTTTGGACAGTATTTAAAACGTGTTTCCCAACTTGGACACTGAATTATTATGGGCCAAGAACAGCATAAAAAAAATGTGTACACATAACGTAATCCCTTAACAGAGCATAGAGAATTTGGGGAAAAAAAATACCAATTACAGAAAGTCATTGTAAATAGCCTGTAATTTTCATTTTAAAAAGGAGCTCTGTTGTTTCTCTTAACTGTCTGTATCTATACAATTAGGAAGGTTCTTATTTATCCGGAATACACACAGCACACAAGGATAACTGAAATGAAAACTTAAGGGTTCTTTGGAAAGTTGGTCGGATGGTGTTTTGTTGGGGCATACACATGAAGAAATGTCAGGGGCAGCCCTGCTTATATACACTGAAGGCCTAAAATCAGCCAGAGGCCTAAAATCAGCAATAGGCCTGACATACATGCCTGCTATCACAAAGTCTTGGGTCTCTGTGGAAAAACACTGAAACAGATGCTAAAAGCTATTGTAAACAAGCAGCTTTGGTGGAAAATTGCCAGGCTAAATAGTCATAGACCGTGTAGATAGGTAACCTTGGTAGACAGTACCAACTTAGATAAGTACAAGTGAATCATAGGCGGAGTCATAGTGATCTGTCCCCTGAACCTTCACCCAGCTGACACTCTGTTCTGGAAGATATCTGTACTCCCCCTGAACACCTACACTCCTGCGTCAGCCCCTTCCCCACATCCTGCCTCTTTGTGTTTATAACCCCTGTGTAAAAAAAGTAAAATCAGCGGTTTGATCAGCCTATAGACAAGCCGCTCGTTCTTTGTGTTCCCTGTCCTCCAGTTCTTTCTTCCAGGTCTCTCTGATCCCAGTTCAATGCCCCGTGGGACTGGGACAAAGAAACATTTAGCTTTAGTGGACACAGGTGCTAAAGCAAGCACGTGAAAGGACGATGAAGGATTCTTTGCTAACAACATGCATGTACTGGTCTGCCTTACACTGCATAGACGAGCTGCGTTTGTCAGGACTCCATACAGAGAAACACACCAAAAACCTTCTGGTGGTGTACTGCAGTTTCTTGCAGCTTCCTCAGACTCTGGCTGATTGACGGAGTAATGACAGCTGAGACAAACACACCTGCTAAGGCAAGACCTGTGCTGAGTCAAGGCATGAGCTTGGGCAAGACACATGCTGAGGCAAGGCCCGTGGAAGACACATGATGTTTGGAGGGCACAAATAGGACTTGCTTACAGAGCTAGCTATGCAATGCCTGTGGGCTTTGAATCTTTGTTGATCTTCATTTCCCCGAGAGACAGGAACAGGGAAGAACTTCTCCTGGTGTCCCTCCTGGTCCCTCCTGCTGACTCGTGCCCAGGCTGAGGCCTGGCTGTCTCTGCAAGTAATGCCACCACTACTGATTCATATTGGCTATCTCTACAAGACTGGATGGTTGGTGTATCCATGAAGTGTTTGCTAACCTGTGAACGGAACTGCCAATTTCCAGACAACACAGATGAGAGTTGCTCCAAAGAATCTTTCTAAATAGGACCACTTCCATATCCTTTCTTTTCCACTACTTCTGTTGAGTGGTGAGCTACAAGAGAGGTTAAAGCGTTTAAGAACCATCATTAAAAATAAGGTTTGAAAAAAATCAAAGTGACAGATAACTAATGCCAGAAACCCAAAGATTAACCAAGCAGCCTAATCTGAACTGGTCAAAATCTGATACACTGGTTTTCAAGCTCAAGGAAGTTTCCTCTTTGAAAGGAGACTCAAACTCAGCATGGTGGCACACCTTTAGTGTCAGCACCCGGGAGGCAGAGGCACGGAGCACATGCCTATGAGGTCTGACATCATGAAATTCCTGGACTTCCAGGGCTTCATAGTGAGACTCTTGTCTCAAAAATACCAAAAAAAGAAGGAAGAGAAAAGGAAGAGGAGAAAAAGGAAGTGGAGGAAGAGGAGATGGAAGAGGAAGAAGAGGAAAAAAGGAAGGAAGGGAGGGGGAAGGGAAGGAGGGAGGAAGGGAGGGAGGGAGGGAGGGAGGGAAGGAGGGAGGGAATAGGGAAGGGGAAAGAAAAGACCCAACTATAGGCAACATCCCACAAGAAACAGAAACAAACAGGGCCTTTTCCTTTAACTTCTAAAACAAAGTTGACAACAATCTTCCTCTTCCAGAAAGAAGATCAACTTCCATCCATTAAGACCTCACTTCTCTTGAATATCTGTCTTACTACAGAGGCAAGATTAAAGCTATCCACACTCAACATCCTATTAAAAATAAGCCAAGCTGTTTGAAGGGTTAAATAGAGCTTTAACCAAAATATTTGCTACTTTTTTCCCCCAGAAACTCTGTCCAGTAAAAAGATGCTTTGTCATCTTTACAGTGTGAACTACAAAGAAATGGGGGGAGGGGAAAGGAAGAAGGAAGGGAGGGAGGGAAAGACAGAGGGAGGGAGGGAAGGAGGGAGGGAGGGAGGGAGGGAGGGAGGGAGGGAGGGAGGGAGGGAGGGAGAGAAACAACACAGTAGTTAAAACTCTCAAAACAGTGAACACTGGTGTGCTATGAAGTAAAAAGAAAACAAACGGATGAGACAGAAAAGAATAGTACTTTCATATTCAAAATCATAAGAGAAAGTGACACATGTTCAAATCCAGATAATTCCAAACTTTATGTAAGACCACAGTCCATTCCTATAGTTTGCTCACAATTTAAAGTTCTTGGGATCGAAGAATATTTAACAGTAATATTTTTAGAAAGTCTCAGCTCACAGTATGGAGAAAGAGGCAAGAATTACAATTATAGACAAAAATAATACGTGTCATATCTATATAGGCTTGTCTAACTTAACTGAAAGAGCACACATATGAAGGTCAATGTAACGGACAAGCTCCTCATCTTTAAGTACAGACCCTATCTGAAAGCCAGAACTCCAACACATGGCCTTTAAGCATTTACTTGCATTGTGCTAGACATAAAACAAACTCCTGGGCAATGAAAAACAAAAGTGCATATTAACAACTGAAAATTCAAATAATTTCCATGAGCTTCTGGCCCACCACCTAAAATAACTTATCCTCTTGCTTTCCACTGAGTTCTCACTAGATAAGAGAGCCCTTGGCAGATAAGAAACGGGAAGCTGGGCCCCATAACTGACCAACCCACCATACAGAGAACAACCCACCTGCATGTTCAGGCACCCTCCTGGTGCAAGGTGTTGAGGAGCAAAGGAAAGAGAGGGGGAAAACAAACAAACAAAATGACAAAACCAAAAATCTTTGTCTTCCTCAAGCATTTTGCACATATAACAGAATCTCACAGCAGGCTGGGTTTTAAAAACAAATCAACATCTGATTGTCAAGAATGCCAACTAAAGTAGGCAGAGGAATCGACCCTGTACTAGTCACTGACATTCCCAGGTGTTCAGCTGAGGTCACCCTCTGACAACACATTCTTGAACAATGAACTGAGCTCCTATCAGGATTCAGCAGAAACCAATGCCTGCTGGTAATACAGGGAAGAGAGAAACCTGGTCATGGAAGACCACTATGCTATACTATTCAGATGACGTCAGTGCTGATACATAAAGATTAAATACTAATTAGAAAACCCACAGAGAATACTAATTCCAAACACTGCACTTCAGGTTCAGGAAATAGCTGTTACTGTAATGAGCACACAGAATATCCCGGGGACAGAGAGAATATCCCGAGGACAGAGCGGGACCCACAAGTGAGAAATCACCTCACTGCAGCCTACAGTATAGACTACAGCAATGTGCACAAGGCACAAGGGCACTGCCCGTTATGCACTCACGTGATCAAAGAGCTGCTTCCGGGATGAAGGGAGGACAGGTTTGACAAAGCAACCTTTTATTGAACAAAGTTCCCTGGTGGGGGCGGGAGGGGAAGCAAATATTTATGCTTAAACCGTCCAAACATCTTGGCTTCTTTCAAAAATAAACCTGCCAGTGGGGTGTGGTCAGTGGGGAGGGGAAGTCACCCTTGGAAAGTAAAGCCCTCCACTCCCCATCTCCTGCAACACTTGCTCTCCCATGGCATTTTCTCGTACATCATGCTCCTGGCTTTGCCAGAAACATCTAGAATCCAGAAATACACAGTACAGTTTCCTTATGTGTCTTCTGGAGGGCTCACTCATGTCTCTGCAGATGCTGGAGTAGACGATGTTTAGGCATTTCTAGAGAGAGAGGCATCCTTTGATAGGATGCCATCTTCGGTGGTCATTCTGAGCACTGCTAAACATGAGGTCACTTGACCTCAATTGCCAAAGTCCTTCCATTTAAGCATCACCTGCCAACTGGCTGTCCTTGGAGAAGTTGGCCACACCTAGCCTTTTCTGATAAGAACTGATACTCTCTTTCTCTTCCATTCCTCTCAGCCTCTTGATGTCTGATGTCTCGCCCTCTCTCTGTATGTTCATTTCCACGGCACACAGGACACTGTTTTGAGGGTCTGCAGTAACAGGACTGGTGATGTGGCAGGAAAGGAAATGGAACCGGCAACACGGCACTGTCTTCCCCTTCCTCACCTAGTCAGCTGGACCTAGACCCTTGCCCACTGAGCCACACCTCTCCTTCTGCAGCCTCACTTGGCCTATCACTCCTGCCACGCCCCTCCTCACCACACAGCCATCCCAACCTAACTCCTGTGATGACACTCAACATAGCCAGTATCTGGCCTTCGTTATGTTGTGACCAAATCATACTCCAGTCCTCCTAGGACTAGAAAAACAAAGCCTCTTTCAGTTGATGGGTTGTTGGGGGAGGCAGAATCATTATCTTCACTGGTATAGACATTGCTGACTTGCTCATGCTTTATTAGATGGCTTCACAACCCTGCCCATCCTGGTGGCTCACCTTAGCTTGGGAGGAGGGGTGGGAGTGGGGGGACAAACCAAAAACAAAACAAAAGGACCTGAGAGTTGGGTCAGGACTTGCTAGGAGGAAGGGAAGGTTTGGTTGCAGTGGAAGGGGCTTGAGAAAAAAAATGGGTGACAAAGGTATATGAAATTAATAATAAATCAAAAATTTTAGATGAAACTTCTCAAAATATCTTCTCAAAACAGGCATATGCCTCTTTCAATGGCAGCACCTTAGGGACAAAAGGCTTTTTGGCAAAACCGTCTTTCTGGATAGAATTTTACTAATAAGTAAATGGCAGCAGGACGGACCAGCTTATATGAGATGGCTCCCAGGCCTGTAATCCTGGGACATTGTGAGCCTGTAACTACAGGGTCAGTGATAAACGAAAACAGACTAATCTAGAGTCTTCTGTGGGAAAGGAAGAAAAAGAGCATGTCCAGGAAGCCAACCACAAATCAAAACAAACGCCAGTGCACTACAACAATGGGAGGTGCCCGCTGCACCTTATCTCATTAGGCGGGCCGAATCCAGGCCTGCCTTCCACTCCTTTAGCCTCCACTGTCTCAGCCATCACTGTCGTCCTTAAATATATTATGAACATTACTCTCACATCCTCCTAAGAGGCTGCCTATGTCATGGAGGCCACGCACATGAGAACTAACGTGGTTTTCTTTCCTAGAAATACACCTTCCTACTGCAAGCCCTAAGATCCTCTTTGCTCAGTGATCTACTGAGGTCTATTCTGAGTGAAACTGACTTTTATGCACTAGCTTGCAGCCCCATCCAGCAGGCCCTACTCTGCCTCTATGAAGCAAAAAGATTTCCACATCAATGATTCAGAGACAACCACCTGGCAAACTGTCCATTTGTAAACGCTGACTGCCAGCAGTACAGTGGTACTTGTACTTTTTAAGTGACCATTAAGAGGACATAAAACAGGTGGTTATGGCACTATTTCTGGGCTCCAAATTAAAAGGTAACCAGAGGCTGCAATTTTAAGGCAATCAAACAGCATGTATTTCTGCTCAAACATCTGGCATCCCAGTGATTTCAGGAATCTTGGGAGAAAACCAAGGGAAGGAGGGAATGTAATGGGTATGATTAGATTTTGTTGCTTTGCAACCTTGGAGTATCTGGGGCTGCTCTACTCCATATGCTGGCCTTCTCCTGTGACTCATATCTATGGTGCTTTACTTCCGGTCCCCATCTCAGTCCTCCAACACAAAAGACCATAATTACAGTTGACGCCTGGTCTGTGGAGTGAGACTCTCAGCAGCTTGAGTTGCACCTGAGCTGCCTACCACTCACTGGTCTTGCATGACTGCTCCTTCTTCTCCAGAGTCATTGGTCCACCTCACGCCCTTCAGATGCCCTTATGACTCTGAATACTTGTGACCCACATCATGAGAAGTGAAGCAACATGGGAACTCTCTGCTCTGGTGTGAACTCAAGCTGGTATTCCAGTTGTTGTCAAAAATGGGGCATTTGGGGGTGGGGGGCTTGTCTGAGTGTAGGTTTGTGGGTTAGATCACCAGTATCACAAAAAGTAAAGCACTGAATACCATGGGGGCACTCATCCAGGCACCATTCAAAATAGTCCTGAAGGAGACAGAAGACCCAAGGATAAGCCAAACTGTGTCTCCCCAGAGCTCTACAGAGCCAGGCCCTGGTGGACATTTTCCCTCCACCTCAAATCCTTCCTTTTCTTTAAGTTCCAAGATGAATATAAACATGCAACGTAAACACATAAGCACAGGGCTATGAAAAATATTCAAAAACTAAATTGTGTTTCAACTTCTTGCTCTCCACTCCTAATTCATCTGGCTGCTGGCCCTTCCCCATGTCATGGACACTTTTCTTTCCATTCCATTGAGTCCGCATCACCCAGCACACAATACTGTACATTCTCGGGACCTTCAGATGGTGTTCTCTCGCTCTGCAGGGTTCTTCTTAGGACACGTCCAGGCATCACTCCCCGATACGGTCCAGCTCTCTGTTCAAATGCTACCCAGTAGAAGCCTTTGACGACCACATTTCCTTACTCCAGACTGACTCCTCCCATCCCATCTTACTCCTTCATCTGGCTTTATTTTCACTGTAAAACATACTGTGTATCAATTTATAGCATTTATTTTCTTCTCTCACCCAGTAGAATACAAACCCTTTCTTAATAAAGATATTTGTGTATTTAAACCAGATTTTGATAAACGATGGCCACAACTAAGGTTTTTATCTAAGGATTACATTGTAATGTTCTATAGCTTATTTAAACATATGTAATTATAGAAAAATATTAAAGTACTATTGTTAAAAGGATATATTTAAATTTTAATCCCAAGGAGAACTTTTTACTTGTAAAAATATCTACATATGTAGATATTCACACAGCAAACGACCTCAAAAGACAGGACATGTCTCTGAGAGGCCAGAGCTCTGAATGTGCCTTTATTTCATATTTTCATAGGATTCAATGCCTGTTTTACAAAAGCATAAATTACAATTAAGAAGATTTTAAATGACCTAGTACTGGAGTAGAAAAAAAAATGGTGAGAATGTAATTAGAACAAATAACTAGCCACTTAAACCACAATTATTACACAGTAATAAATCTTTGTTATATAATATGTGCTATAGTGTTAAAGAAGATCCTTAGATCTACTTAGATCAAGGGGCCAAAATTACTACAGCTTACAGCTTCAATTCTCACTAAGGAACAAGAGACCACTTCCAGCTGGGGCACGTTCCCTGGTGCTTCACTAGAAAGCAATGGGCAGCAAGTTTACACCTCACCTAACCAGTTGCCAGTACTGAGATGTAAACTGGGAAGGATCCCATTGTGGAGGAACAGCTGGCAATTACAAGAGAGAATACCCTGGCCACCACGGACATTTCTGACATATGGCTTCTAGAAATTACATGACATTGTATGTGTAAGAACACAGAAATACCATTTCAGGTCATTTGAACTACATGTCAAAACCAAAACCAAACAAACAAAAACAATCACAAAAACAGATTAAATACAAGATAAGATTATACAAATGATACCAAAATATTTTGAGAGCCACCAGGAGTACTAGCCTCCAGCACGGGTCTTTTCATTCCAACAGTTTCAAAGAACTTGGTACTGAACACCTAATGTCTGTCTTTATTTTTTTTTTATTTTAAAGATTTATTTATTTATTTATTTTATGTATATATGAGCACACTGTCACTGTCTTCAGATACACTAGAAGAGGGCATTAGATCCAATTACAGATGGTTATGAGCCACCATGTGGTTGCTGGGAATTGAACTCATGACCTTCTGAAGAGCAGCCAGTGCTCTTAATCACTGAGCTATCTCTCTATAAACAGAGACCTTGACTGTTCAGTCTTCCAACGATCTTGTCCAATGGCCAGTAGAGAGGGGGCATCATGGAGTTTATTGCATAACCAATAAAAAGCTTGGAAGCAGTGATATTCACAGAGAGTTTTCTGGAAAGTTTTGAGCAAACACATTTAATTCTGTTCTTTGGAAAAATACTAAAGTAACAGAAGTGAATAAAAGGAAATCAGTTCCTAGAAAAAAATAAGCAAGCGGTACCACATTCAAAAGTTTTGAAGAAGAAATTATTTAGAGCAGATAAATAAAGTGTAAGTGGCTGCAAATGAAGTTGTCATTTTGGCTTAGCCTAAGGATTCCAGAAAAATTCCAGCGACTTGGAGGGCAAAAGTAGGGGAAGAAACACAAGGCTAAAAAATGTCAATTCACATCCCAACTAATGTCCAGAAATTATAACCATTTGGTAGGAAAATAGGGGAAAGTCTTTAAGGTCTAGAATAAGCACAGAACAAGGAACCACAGAAAAGGAAGTTTTACCCTTCAAACCAGATAGCTAATACAAGGATCTCTAGAGTACAGAACAAAGCAAATGCCCACCAAATAGAATAGAGTCTATGTAAAATCTATTATTCAACTTGTACTGGATTAAAAAGAAATTCAATTTTCTCAAAATTTACAAAGGAAAAGAAATTAGTCACATACAAAAAAAAAAAAAAAAGGTGAGGGGCAAGCCATATTGCTGGAATTCTCAACAGCAACCAAATTAAAGAGAAATAACTGGAGGAATAGCTTCAGAATGCATAGGAAAAAAATATTCAGAAATGTAAAAACTGAAAAAAAAAAAAGGTCCACCTCACATCTACTATTCCATTCCTTGTTGGAAATAATCCAGCAGAACTAGGAACTTAACCAAGAAAAGCACGAGATCAAAAAATGGAGGAAAGTGTGCAGATTTGAATCTGGGAGAGGAGAGAGACCGGTGGAGGCAGATCTCAGGGGACGCAGAGGTGACTGAGCAGTGTCATGCTGGGATATGGAAAGAAACAGTGAACATTTTGTAAACGTGTCTGGATGTCCTAGAAGAAGTAACGGTGAGAAAATGAAAAAGGAAGTTCTTTGTTCCAGGAAAAAAAGAAAAGGTCACATCAAGGAAAGGAATCATAATACAGGACTTAATGAAACAAAATAAATTTACACAGTAATAAAAATCCCAAGGCTCAACTCTTACTTCATCCCTCAAATTATAGCAACTGTCTTAGATGGGTAAATGAAAGAACTGGAAAGGATGTAAAATGATTGGTATTCATCTACCATAATCAGAAGTCAACAGACACTGCCTAAACAAGCAAATAATAATAAAGCACTATTTAGACATGGATATAGAAATACTGCAAAGAGATTATGTGTAACTGTGTAACTAAAGCAATTTCCTCTTTAAAAACATACACACACACATACACAGGAATCGGTTCACACTACTCAGCTGCTCCTCTAGCCCCCTGCCTTACATCCTGGTACTTACTTTTAAGAGAGAATCTTTCATGTACTGTGTGGAAACATCACCTGTCAATAAAAACCTGGTAGCCTATGTATTAACTGAGGCAGGATTAGAAGGTGGGAGATAGAAGATATAGGAATTCTGGGACAGAGTCGGGTGTGGGGAGGTTTGCAACCTGGACTCTGAAGAAGTTGGATGTATAAAACTAGGAGAGGTAACTAACCAGGCATGCGGCAGACTTAGAATAGAATAAACATGCTATATTAGTCACGAGCTAGTTGGGGGCCAGCCTATGCTTATGGCCATAAGCACTGTAATAATCAATAAGCCTCTGAGTTGTAAACCAAGAAATTGATCACAGGTCAAAAAGACCATGGTTACCAGAGAAAGAGAGAAGTGTGCCAATATGGTGGTGCATTCCTGTGATGTCAGTACCAGAGAGGCTAAGGCAGGAAGGTCTTAAGTTCAAGGCCAACCTGAGCTACACAGTGGGCTTGAGGCTATCATGGGTTAAGGAGTGGCATCCAGTCACAGAAAGAAAGAAAAAGAGAGAAGAGTGGTAAATAAAGGAAGAGTTGAAAACTGGGTCGCACCATGCTCACAGCTGGATTCCCAGAGCCTAGGAAACTGCCTGGCACAGATGACACTCAATTCTTATAGACAAGAAGCTTTCAAATCATATGATCCACAACGTGAGGCTCACCTAGGAGAATCAGCCAATGCCATTCTGTGTATGACTTTTCCAATAGAATATTACTCCTCCTAATCTATAAAGCACTTCATCTTATACACACCTGGTAGCCTGAAGAGACCTGGCTGCCATGCTAACACTGGGGCCTGGGAATTAACAGCCAAATCCCTTTTACTGTACCTCAGGGCCTGGGCAAGGAGGATGGCAGATGAGTTAAGAGTTTTGTGGTTTCATCTGCTCATTCAACCCGGCTTTAAGTTCTAGATTAATAATACATAAGTCTCAATTATACCCTTAGAGTGTGTCAAAAAGGAAAAAAAAAAAACGGTCCTGTAGTATACGTTCTACAACTACTTGGCATCCTTAATTTGGATTTTTCTTACTTGAAAAAAAATTACTGTAATCTGTTCTTCTTGAATCATTAATTTTTAGGTTTTCTTCTTCTTTCGACAAATGTTCACCAGGCCTCAAATCGATCTCTTTCTTTCTGTAACAGGTAATCCACACACGTTTCAAGTGTGAAGCGGTGTACCGTGGAGACCTCCCTGGTCCCCAGCCCTTAGCTTCCCTCCATCCACTGAGAGCAGGCAGCAGGGCTCTGGCAACACCACTCCATCTCCTCTCCTTTTCTGCTTTGTACCTGGTGCTGTCCTCTTTCCTAACAGACCTCGAAGATGTCTGCTTAAGGCACCCAGAAAGTTTTGTCATTCTTTCCAACAGGTAGATGATATTAATATAACAATATCAGATAGATGTGCAGCTTATTAGTTAACGGCAACCCATTCTTCATCCTTCTGCTATTAAAATAACACTACACTGACACAACTCTCCTAAGCAATTTTATCCTGTCACAAACTTTCGTTGGGTGATGGAATTCCTACAGGGGAGCCACAGAGTAAGTGGTAGGTCTCTAACTTCATCAGAGACTCCTGTTTGCCTCTGAAGTGGTACATCAATTTACTCCTGTCTTAGTTAACTTTCAAATTGCAGGGACAGAACACCATGACCAAGGCAATTTAAAAAAGAATACATTTAATTGGGCTTACACTTTCAGAGGGTTAAAGTCCACAAGAGCAGAGAAAAAACATGGCAGCAAGAAGAGCTGAGAGTTTACACCTTGATAGACAAGCAGGAGGAACAGAAAGCTACCTGAGATTGGCAAGGGCTTTTGAAAGGCTCGGTGGCAATGCCTCTATACAAGGCCACACCTCCTAATCCTTCTAAACAGTTTCCACCAACTGGGACCAAGTATTCAAAAGTATGAGCATAGGGAGGCTATTCTCATTCAAACCCTCCCTCAAAGCACATGAGTAGGATTCTGTTCATCCATTTCTATCTTGAGTGCTGCTTATCAAATAAGCAGAATATGCTGTTTTCCTATAGTTTTCACATCTATCTCTTATTTAAAGGAGACTGACTTGTGTATGTATTTAAATATAGATTCATATTTCACCTGAAATAATTTACTCTCCTCTCCAAGCTCAGAAGACTATAAGTGAATTGTGCAGACACTAGCCTAGTCCACCTGGCCAGATGTCTGGCTGCCCGCCATTGTCTTTTGCTTCCACTCAGAACCATTTTCCAAGGCCAGCCTTCTCTTATAGGTCTTCCCAAGTTAAGCAAAGAATACTGCTACATAATGAAGCTTTGGATTTAAAAAGAATCATCCGCCTTCTGATTCTACCACTGGTACCATGAGTCTTTTGATTAGCCAAGAACGCTATCAAATTCTTCAATCCTGTGTGTGTGCAAGATCGAAATAAAGAATTATCTACCAACTTTACACAGAGGATTTTCAAGAAAAAAAAAAGAAACTATTCAAAATCCCATGCACAGGACTCTCATAAAAGGTTAGTTTCATTTTGCCATAACTAATCTGCCAGGCACAGAAAGGAAAAACCTAGTTGGCTAAGCACACAGCTGTTTCTGTGCTTTGGGACATTTCCATGAAATACTTCCAGAAGTTAAACACTGAGGGAGAGGCCTAGCTGAGTTGTTCCACTACTTAGCTAGTAACACCTGCCCCGTAAACACTGGATATGAATGATCTCAAATTGCAAACCTTCAGCAGATTCTCTATCAGCGTCACACTATTCAGTGAACAGATCACTGCCCACTGGGAACTTGGATTCCTCAGGGAATGCACTTTTCTGGCTCCACCTATGTATAAATTCTTGGCGAGCCTGCAGAGTCAAGGAAGAAGAAGAGGAAGAGAGAGAGAAAGCATTGCTGTCCACCTTGGGCTACAGTTAGGATTCCACTCCCCATACGCTTCTGAGTCGACACACAACACTAACCAGGGAAAAGGTACTGTGAGATTTGAGGCCCAATTAAAATTTTGATTCAGTATATGACGTTAATGAAGAAATATGGGCCAGTGAGATGGTTCAGTGGGTAAAGGTGCTTTCTGTCAAGGCTGATAACCTGAGTTCAATCCTTGGGGTCGAAGACAAGAACAGACTGAAAGCTGCCCTTTGACTTCCATACATGTGCATCCATGAACATACACATATACACACACACACACAAAATAAGTACATGTGATAGATATTTTCTAAACTGGAAAATTATCTGAACAAATCTCCCACGCCAAAAACATATTTAGTTGATACTGAGTTTATCTTAAATATATAAAACATTATATATTTTATATATATATATATCCATATCCTAATCTCTGAACTTCTGAGGTCAGTTTTTAGTCAGACATCTCTTTTGCTGCTCATAATACAGCATTATATGGAGAACACACACAGAGCAACCACCTCAGCTCATAGACTCTGATTACAATTTCTTCAAGTTTTATCTCTCTCAGGCTAGCTCTCTCTCTTTTCACAGGGGACACTGGGTTGAATTAATATCAACCAATACTTTACTGTTGCCACTGTTTTATTTAGCATTTCTAATATAGCTGAATTTCCATGTATTTCATTAGAACTTTGAGGAGGAAATGCAATACTTTGTAGAGGGATTATTTTCTGCTTTGCAAATTGTCATGACTCTTTTTATGTGTTTTCCACTAATGAATATAAATGCTAAAAACATCTTTGGCTCAATAAAGTCAGGAGTTCTGATTACAATTCCAGCAGAGTTAGATTGCACAACTGAATCCTTTCCCAAGGAACCCCACAACAAGAAGTCACAAATGAGCAATCCCACAGGCATCCATGAAAACCTAAGAAACAAAAAAAATAAATCTCACTTACAAAAGGTAGTGTGTCTTGAAACTATAGAACAGCTCACCATTTCTTCCCTGCTGCCAAGAGTAAGTTCCCTGATCTGAGTTATCCTGGCAGACTGGTACGATACCCACCTCTGAGAGCTTCTAGAATCTGCTAGGCATTTTTACTACTTCAAGTATGAATTGCTGGCATGGTGCAGGCATGTCCTTATTCTTTTCAGCTTAACCAAAAGGCCAATAACTCTCTGGTTGGACATCAGAGTCACTGCCTTTTTTTCTTTTCTTTCTTGTTTTTCTTCCTTCCTTCCTTCCTTCCTTCCTTCCTTCCTTCCTTCCTTCCTTCCTTCCTTCCTTCCTTTCTTTTTTGGCAATCCTATCTTCTGCTCTACAACCCATTAGCCCCCTGACCTCTGTCATTCAGCACTCTCACCTGTGAAGACAGGTCAAACACCCGTTCAATCTACATTTCACAAAGCCCACTTGGAGAGTAGAGAAAGTACTACCCTACCCTCGGCTGAAAACCACTAATGACCTCTTTGATGCTCTACTCAACAAGCACAGATTCACTTATCTATGTTTGGGATGCAAAGATGAGACACACTCCTGACCTTAAGGTTAGGGAACCTGCCATACCTTCTTCTATCATTGACACATGAACAGTTCACTGAAAGTCAAAATCCAGACCCCACTCTGAAACAAAGAGGTTCTTTTTTTCAAATGTGGATTTTGTTTCCTTTTAAGACAGGGTCTCCCACACTGTAGTCCAGAATGATCTGGAACTCATTATGTAATTTAGGCATGAATTTGAAGCAGGCCTCCTGCCTCAGCTTCTGGAATGTCAGGACAACAGGAATGATCCAACATGCCCAGCTTTTAGCTTATGTTGAAAAAGTGTTTAGCTTCTGTATGATTTTGATGGGTGGAGGGAAAAATGGTATTTGATGAATCCGAGCAACAGTCAGAGACCTGTGTTCAATTCTTACCCTTGACTCTTCCTCTCCCTCTGATTGCAGGTCTTTCTCCACTGGGAGTGTTGCCCCATTACCTTCCCAGCCACCTGCCTGAAGGTATTCTGAGTTATCCAAATGACCAGACATGCTACTGGCAGCTAGTAGGTGGAATTCTGGGAATCAAATGTCCTGCAATGGACATGAGAGTCCAGATTAAAGAACTGTTACACTCGAAATACAAATAGAAACTGCTATTAAGAACCATCACATCCTCAGTGTTCTCAAAATTACAACAGGCTTCTAAGTGTAGCACCCCTTTAGCCTGTGGGTACGGTATACTCAAGCAAAAGTTCTCTGTCCAGGATAGGTACACAATCATTCCTTAAGAAATGCTCTTGCTGGACTGTGTTAGCTCCCTTCTGGCTTACAGCTATTGCATGGAACCCATAAACATGCTCACCATGCGTGAGCCAGCAAGGGCCCAAGCTTGTGCAATCATTTTCCCAAAGCAGACAAAATAAGAAGGCAGGCATTTACCTACAAAGTCCTGCATTCTGACAATTATCCATTTAACAGACCCATTTTTAAAAACATTCCAAAACTCCCAGTGAGGAGCCAAACATTTTCTCCAGAGACAAGATTACTCAATTCTAACCTAATTTTCTGCATGCTTCTCTCTCTGGGCCCTACCAACATACATCTCCTAACAGACCTTAAATTCTTGCAGGCCACAACTCATAGGGTCTCTTAAATTCACAGACACCCCTTCTGGACTCCTCTATCTCTTCTAATGAACACAGGCCTGAATACTACAGTAAGGATTGTCAAGATGAGACACATTGACATCTGGGAGTTCTGAAAGTTTCCTGTGAAAGCTTTTAGTTGCATTATGTAGAATTTTCATTTCTGAATAATCAATGCCGCCATAAGTACTTCCGATATCTGGTTGACTAACACATTCGTTTAAATACTCAACAAAGGTGATCTTCTCCTTCTTTGATTGCTGAAGGTGTAGTATGAACAGAACAGCAGCAAACTCAATAAACAGACGATGTGTTCACACCAAGCGAAGCCCCAGCAACACACAGTACACAGTAATAACAAAGGTTGTCTTATGCTTCAAGCAGGGGGACTATTAAAGAACAGTCAATGTGGGGGACCTTACAGTAGAGACCTTGTAGAGACCTGGGGACCTCTCCAGACCCTGTGTTTATCCTAACATCCCCTCAGCCTTTTGCTTTCATTGGTAGCAAACAAACATCTGTGGAGGGGGAGGACGCCATAAATTTGACTTTCCTTCATCTCGTTAATACGTATGTTTCATTTTAATTCTGTTCTAAAGAAGTTGCTAGGGGGTTCTGTTCTTATACCTGTGCATCCTGTTTTGTATTTGGGCATGAGTAAGCAGAGTAATAAAGCACTCCTAAGCCAACAACAATGAGCACAGGCAGGAAAGGAGATTATTCGACCTAAGCCTGAGAAAACCATTTCATCCAAGATATGCGCGCGCGGTGCACGCGTGTGCACACACACACACACACACACACACACACACAAAGCCAGACATGAATAAGTCTTGTGCAGCAGTGGGCCTCAGGGTCAGGTGGTAGCACAGGTGAAAAGTAGCTATGTAACTTTGAACAGCACTCTTTAGAAATGCCTTTGTTTTTGTTTTTACAGTAGAATACAGATTTTGATCATACAAGTTGGTGCCAAATCACTTCCTAAATTTTGGACCACTAGACAAGTACAAGTTGTAATCATCGTTTTTTAGGTGGGAGACCCTTTCTTGGCTTCCCAGTATTACAAGGAAAGTCACATCTACTGGCCTAAAACCACTACTGCAAAAGATCAACCAACCCTGCTCTCATTAAAAAGTTTTACTGCCACAAAGAGAAACAACCGAAGTGTCCTTTCAGTTTGAAATAGGGTCACAGTGAGAAATCTCAATTCTGTTTCCAATCTTGTTACCACCAGCATTGTTCTCTCACTGGGCGGATGGGAACTACTGAGTGCTTCCATTTGTTGCCTTACGCTTTCAATAACGGCTTTGTGTTTGTTTCTGTCTTCGAAAAGAAAGATTGAAACTCCTATAAAACAGCTAAACACCCACACGAGGGATTATCTGCAATCCCCTCAACATCTGGCCAGTTCTAAAACAGATGAGAACACAATTAGTGCTCATGTAAGCACAATTAAAACCCGCATCCTGAAAAGCCATAGCCCCGGCCTATCAGTGGTGAGGAGAGACAGAAAGGGATAGGTGAAAAGGATCTATCTAGCTGCTAGATTAGTCAGCCCGGGGCAGAAAGAGTTCAGAATGGAGGAGTGTCTGCCTTAAAAGGGCAAATAGGCCAGGGGAGCAGGCAGGATTTCAGGACAGTGCTGATAGGAGCTGGCCTGCTGACTCCGTCTCACCACTCTCAAGTTTCCAAAGGGTGCTGAGGCTACCGCTTTCTGATCACTGCAGATTGTTAGCGACCTTACAGCCATGACAGGAGGTGAGACCTGTCAGATTTCAAAACTACCATTGAGGACGGGGGAAACTTCGAATCTTAAAAACATCAACAACCAGGCCAATAGTATCAGAAACTTCCAAGTATAATAACCAGTCAATTATAATTGGCCATTTCTTGGAAAGGTGTATTATGCTAACAGGTGATTACAATGGAAATGTCTCACAGTTAGGAAAACCTAGGGGCACGAAGGGCTAACAACAAATCACAACCTAACAGTAATAGCATAGAAGCATCAGTTGTTTCCGATCCATTTTTCTTTGAAGTCCATCAGCAAGTCTTTAGTCTGAGGTAAATATAGCTCTTAGAGGGCAACCTTCCAAGGACATGGGTTACAGGTTCTTCTGGTGCAAGTGAAGTTGGCCTCGCTTCTTAAAATAAAATAAAGTAAAATAAAATAAAAGAGAAAGAAGAGAGTTACCTCCTTTAGGAGGATGAAAAAAATTAAAAAGGGGGCATTTTAATGAGACGCAATTTTAAAATGTCAATCTTTAAAGCAGCAGGAGTAGAGGAAAAAAGATTATAGAAAGAGTGCACATACTAATGATTAAACTAAGCCAGCTCGGAGTTCCAGCCCTGGTTCCCGGATCGGAGAGCTTCAGTCAGATGTCCCGAGTGAGAGAGAGGGGAAGGAGGAAGGGCGGCAACATTTAAACTGTAAACAAATCTGGCGAAGACTTCAGATTCTAGGTGTAGTCTCAGAAAGCTCTTATCGCAACTCTTTCAGGAATCACTTCGAGACAACCTTAAGATGGGAAAGCACGAAGCAGAGGGGCGCGAGGCTCCCTCGGCCGCTGCAGAGCCTCCCGAGTGGTGGGGACAGAGCCGGGAGCCCCGATGGCGGCGGGAAAGGAACCGGCCGGGAGCAAGAACTTCCTCAGATCTAAGCCACCCAGGGCGGGACCAGAGGAAACCCGAGCGGAGGAGGAAGGAGCGCACAGCGCCCCCGCGGCTCCCACCTGGCTGCACTCCGGCTCGCTCCGCCGGCTGGCCGGTCCCCGGCTTCTCCTCCTCTTCCTCTTCCTTGTCCCGGGAAGGGTTCCGCGGAGCGAAGAACCGAGAGAAGCTGTGCCAGGGGGCGCTGCCCCTCCTGCGACCGCCGGACATCTCCGCCACCCCGCGCGGCCGCGCCGTCCGCGGGTCCCGACGAGCCGCTGGCCGGAGCGCGGATGGCCGCAGCCCTGGCTCGCCGAGCGCAGCAAGAGTCAGCGCGGGCCGCCGGCGCGGCTCTTCCAGCCCAGCCGGCACGAGCGCTCCCCGTGCGGCTCCTCCTCCCGCCCGCGCCCCGAGCTGCCCGCCCCCCGGGAGGAGCTACGGCCGCGACCGCCCCGTCGGCCGCAGCTTGCAGGTCCGGGAGGAGCAGCCTGGGGATGCTAAGCTCTGGCTTCCCGCCCAAAACCTCCCTAACCCGCAGCCCACTTGGCTTGGCCAACAGACAACTGTAAAGGCTTTGCTTCCCTTCCCGAGTTAGGGTCGTTTTTTTTTTTTAAAACAGAGTAATCAATTAAAGTCTGGGGAAAACACCTGGCAAGATGCAGCACCAGCGTGCCCTGAAGCCCTGGAACCAAAGCACAGCCTTTCTAAAGACAGTTTCAGCCGGCAGGGTAGATCCCATCTGTGCAGCTGTCAGCACCTTGTTTCTGCTTCAGCTGGCTCAGATGTGGAGTAACTAACCCAGATGTGCTTTGGTTCTCACCCTTCACCTATGGGCCACTCCCAGAATCCTTTCTCAAAAACGTCCTTGATCAAAACCAAATATGATTCAGGTATGACTCAAACTAGAAAAATGCTGAAACAAATATTTTGTTGCTATGTAGGTGTTCCTGTATTCTGGACCGCCAAAGGTCCTTAACATTAGTTTACAATCAATATCTGATTATAATAAAGTGACTTTATGCAGCGTAGTGGCTAGTACAGAAAACGCAGTGCCACATTCACCCCAGGTGTATTGTTATATTGTGTCTGACGTCAAATTCCAGATGTATGAAATTCAAGAAAGCAGTGGGACATTTAGTAACTAAAAAAATGTTACGTGGGCAAATAACATGGAAGTAGGGTGATACCCGTCTGTGGCTGGCTGGAGAAGTGAGGAGGTTGCAGTCTGTCAGACCAAGAAATCATAGCTCAGGTTAAGGAGCCTTCCCGCTGCCTCACAGCTACCCCTTGGAAGCGTTTGAATCCTTCAACTGCATCTGAAACTAGGAGTACGAGGATCAGAAAAGATTAGGATCAGATAAAATTAGACAGCATCAAAAAACTGGCCAAGCTAACATTATCTTGAAAGAGAATCCTTATTAAAGATCTACTAATCAGAAAGCCCAAAGAGGATTCTAAAGCAAAAATCTGAAGCAAATTCTTTCCTGTAGCTACAAGGCCTGGAGAAGAAAGTGTCTCTCCAAAACAAGGTTAGCTGACTACCAGCTGCCTCTCCCACTTGCCCTGTGACAAAAGTGGTCCTACACTTCAGTGTTGGCACAGAGGGTACAGGCAGGGAGTCTCTCTGGGGATAAAAGTGTCTGGGAGCCAATAAGATTATGAAGCAATTCTGATTTTCAATCATATTATTTCTCTCAATTAGCTAATAGTCCACATATTAATATTTCTTTATAACTGGTCTCCTAGGTACATGCAGAAGTATTAGCCTCACAACATGAAAAGTTCTTGGTATTGAATTTTTATTTGCTTTTCCAATACTTAGCAAATTTTCAGATTTCCTTTAGCCTTACAATCTTAACATACAATCCTAAATTCTTGAATCCTAAATTCTAGGATTTCATTATGAAATCTGTGAACATGTTTTCAAATTTCAGAGTTGTAAACATCTTAGAGATACTAATTTCATCCAGTCATCTTCACTTACTTTCAGATTCCGTTTTCATCCAGACATTTGTTAAGTGGCTGAGGCAGGAGCATTCCTTCTGTGAAGCTGATAAAGTTCATGTTTGAAGACACCCCATTGGTATAGCTTTTTCTAGTGTGAGTAGTGATTCGATGGTCACGTGTTCTTAGAGCACTGTGAAAGTAATTTCTTTTTAAAAATGAAGTTGAGACCACAGGACTTTTCCTCTGTCCTACATCTAGAATTTGTAGGTTCTAGTGTTCTTTGGCACATACTGAGATCTGATGAATAGAGAATCCAATGGCTTTGATCTTGTTGGGAAATTATTTATGTAGTTTTAAGCTGTTCCTCTTCAGAGGATAGTTCAGTTATTGCTTAATTCCACCTTGTTCATTGTGCAACTCGTCCAGATTTACACCCAAGATGCAAGACCACAGGCTCTGTCGAGACATGAATACATGCATGGCTTCCAAGATTTCAAGTATGTAGATAGTGAAGGTGAAACAGGCGATGAAGTGTGCAGCTGGGAAATGACATGTGTTATGTATTCCAGATATCAGCAGACAATATTGCAAGACACAGAATTGTTTCTAATTGACATAAGTTCTGTCATAATAGTAATATGTTCCATAACACACTCTACATTTTTTCTGTTCAATGTAAACTATGTCACATTGTATTTTTCAGACTTATTAAACGTACACCAGAAATTTGAGCTCTCTATGTGCATGTCTGTCAGGATGTAAAGATGCATGTTTTCATGGCTTTTCTATAAATAATAACACCAAGTGAAGCAGTGGAAAGACTGAGCTATTTGGTTCCATTGTTTTGTACATACGGTGACATTAAAAATATTTCCATATGAAAGATTTTCAAAGACTACACTATGAATTTTTAATATGTAGACATATGCCAAGTAGTAAATGGAAAAAAATACATGGCTTTTATAGAACTGCTAAGTTTGCAGGCTAGTGGATCTTTTAGAGTTACTAATTGGCATTCTATTATGTCCCAAATAGTTTTATATAAATTTCATTTTCAGTTTAAGTGATCTTTGCTTTAAAGAGAGCCCCACAAAAGGGCATAGTTGTGATGGAATAGGAAAGGAGTTGAAGGGGAGGAATGGGAACTGGCCTTGATAAAAACACATTATATGTGTGTATAAAATTGTTAATCAATACAGAGATTTCCCAAAAAAGCTTTAAAAACTGAAGATGCCACAACACTTAATTTGTCTTTCAAGTGCACGAGATGTGTCAGACCCATGCTTCTGTTTAAAGATTGACAATATGCTCTCCTTCACGAGACAACCTTGATGACAAAGCAGTTGTGTAGAGGAGAAGAGAAGGGAAATTGTTCTGTAGGAATATGTGGGGGAGGGGATGCTCTGGAACACTGGCAGGAGGAAGTAACTGGCCTCCTGCTGGATTCTCTGCCTCCTGTGACAACATCACCTCCACAAAAAAGACTAATACAGTCACCCATACATATGAGGAAGTCTCAAGTTTGTCACAGAGTGAATTGCCATTCCCAAAGCATAAGTACCTCACTGCTCAAAAGTGTGGGACCTGACAGGAAACGCTGATCCTTGAAGCGTTTATTTAGATGAGGAGGCTGGAAATACAGAGCTTTTCTGTTGTTGTGGAAACTACCAGAGGGAAAACCTATCGAGTCTATCTTTGAGCAGAGTATTTACTGTGTGGCAGGTGGCCCAGGAATATTAAGACAGCTGTCAACATCAAGGAAAGCACCAGTCCATGAAAAAGCAAACAGATGGATTGGGGCACTTCACTGGCTGCCTCTTAGAATAATAGCTGTGCTTGGCCAAATGAGGCAAAGTCAAGCTGCCCAGGGCAGCAAAAAGCTATTACTGGACAGAAGCACTCAATTAGGAGGGAGGTGGCGGTATAGCCACCCCTTTCCTTTGTTTGTATACTCAAATTTTCATTAAAAATCATCACAGCAAATAGTTTCTCATTCTGTTACATTCTGACTGTCACAGTTTGTGGCATGGGGAAATGCCTCATCTTCATCTTACTGCTTCAATGAGAGCAGATGGTGAAGTTTTTAATAATTGGTTATTCCAACTTGTATGGAATACATGATGTCTTATTGTATTGTTCCTCATCTTCTTTGCAGAAACGTGCAGAGAGTGAAACCATTCAAACACATGATTCACTGGTTAAATACATGTGTTAGTTTGAGCTAAGTTGCATTTATTCTTTTATTACTCTAGGATGATATTATATACAGAAGAAATCTTTAAAATTTTTGTGACCATTAAGAATTGACTATGAACTTTTCAAACAGTATAAAGTTTACTGATACTGAAATATTATGTTCCTTTAAGTATATAAGTAGGAAAATGTCTTTGGAAACAAATTATAAAGCATATTTGCAAATAATTGTTCCTATCAATCAGTTCATATCAAACCAAATCAAGTCAAGTTAATGCTATAAACAAGTAAAACTAGAATATCAAATTTACTATTCTATTTAATATTAATCAGCTTCATACGACAGCAGGTATAAAACCTCAGAATACCAACTTACTATTAGATAAGAAACTTAGACCATATAATCCATTTCTCCAAAACACTTCATCTGAGTACATGGGCTATGCACTATTGTGTATTTTCGGATTTAAAAATTGGCTTACGAAATGATTTTTACTTGTTTTAAATTGTATAGCAAATGTGTTCTGGAAGCTGGTCCTTCTTACTAGAATACTTTGTTACCAGACTGACTTGTTGTGAAGATAAGACATAGAGGCGGCTGCTGTTGTGAGCACAGGCTTTGAGGGAGAGAAAGCAGTTGGAAATGCTACATGTTGTCAAGTAAAATGAACCACAATTTTCCTGTGAGAGCTTTACCTAATTTAAAACTGAGATTAGCATTATTTCCTGTACATGGATGTATATTGCACAGAACAGAACAAAAATCAGTTTGATTTGAAGTGATAAAGTAATGATTTTAGAATTTAATGAATAAACCTGACAAACTTATTTATGGAAATCTTGCTCCATTCTGAACTACTATCACTAATAAACTTTCAGAAATTTAACTTAAAATATTTCAAAATGCAGGCTGGGAGTACAGTGAGAGAGTGCTTGCCCCACATGTGCAAGGCTTTGGGTTCAATCCATACACTGAAGAAAAAAAAATGAGGCGGGGGATTTTAACCTGGGAATGGTGAAATACACCCTGACATGTGAGAAGTTAAAACAAAATATTTTAAATTAGAGGTTAGCCTAAGATGCACAGAAGGCCAACTTGTGCTACCTAGTAAGACTTTGATTCAAAAAGCCAAAAATCAAGAATGTCTTTTTTGTTGTTGTCAAATTTAATAGCAACAAATCCACATTCAAATCAGTCACATAATTTTCTGAGCAGCCGCATCAGTGACTATAAAATTGTCAGGCATGTACAGGCTGAGGGATTGAAAGGAAATTATCTAAACCTCCATTTCCAGCTTCCATCTTCCCACCACTTCATGGGGGGCATCCAGTTAGTACACTTGGTTTCTGAGGTTTAAAATTCAGCACAACCAGTTTTAGAACACAAGGTATCTTTGAATTAAATTTGGTAAGCTGCAACTGGCAAACCTCCTTAGCAGCTCAATAGGGTAGTCAGAAAACTGAAAAATTAAAACAAACAAGTAGGAAAAAAAAAACCCTAATGATTACATATGTACATAGAAATCCACCAAGTACCCTGTATTTTAGGAAGTACCGAAATAAAGATCTAAATAAAAAATTTTAAATGGTTGACTTCTCTAGGGCTAGCTGCTTCAAAAGGAACTAGAAAAGGTGATGAGATAATGTATACAAAACAAACAAAAAACAAAAAGAAAAATAAAACAAAACAAAAAAACCCCAAAATGTCAAACCCCAAATGTTGTCTGTAGAGAGGTCATAGGCCGTCTGCGTTCAGCCATCTTGCGCAATCCTTTTAGGCCTGTGGCTTAGTGATTGGAGTTTACAGAGGTGACCCAGTCCCAAGCATCTCAGTCTGAGAAGGAAACACAGAACTAGGAGTGACAAACTGCAAACAAATGTGACAAATGTGACCCATGGGCAGAAGAGGAGAAAGTGACACATTGTGGAGCTTGAGCAAGCCATGCTCCATGTCACAGAGGAAATCTCTAGAATCACGGGTCAGGATGCTCTAGGACCAGCATTTAAAAGACCTCCTGGAACAGACCTTCCATAGGAATATCACATTAGTTAGTTGTTTTTTTTTTAAAGCAGCATAATACATAATGCATAATGCTATGCCAGTGACAGACAATACTTAACATCTGCTTTGGCTTCTATCTGATTTGGTCAGGAAATAAGACAATAAATGAATGCCTCTCAATCATGAATCATTACACACCATGTGTAATATGTGGCATCCACGATTTGGCATGTTAATAGGAAACTACCTTCAAGTGACCTCTTTATTGCATTCTCTTGACCTTCTTTTAAAAATTGCATAATTGAAAAGTAAATGAAAATGACAGGTATGAGAAATATGCGGGTGGAGAAACTGCTGCCCCAATCCCAAGGCAACTACATAATTTGAGTTTACAACTGCCAATTACTGCCTTGGACAGGTTAGACCAGTACATCTTATGGAAGTGGAAGTCTTATTACTGATGAAGTATCTAATTTAGGAGTTAAATCTGGTGTGTAAAGAATCATTTTGACAGCTGTTTGCCAGACTTCTGTTCCTTTCTCGAAGCTGTTATCTGGAATTTATACTGAGTGGAACATTGTCAGCTAGTTTGCTAGTGATGATGTTAAGAAATACAGAAATGGCTGGTGAGGATGTAGAGAAAGTGGAACAGTTCTCCATTGTTGGTGGGATTGGAAGCAGGTACACCCACTCTGGAAATCAGTCTGGCAGTTTCTCAGAAAATTGGACATAGTTCTACCTGAGGACCCAGCTATACCACTCCTGGGCATATACCCAGAAGATGCTCCAACATGTAATAAGGACACATGCTCCACTATGTTCACAGCAGCCATATTTGTAATACCCAGAAGCTGGAAACAACCCAGATGTCCCACAACAGAGGAATGGATACAAAAAATGTGGTACATTTACACAATGGAATACTACTCAGCTATTATAAACAATGACTTCATGAAATTCACAGGCAAATGGATGGATGTAGAAAATATCATCCCGAATGAGGTAACTCAGTCACAAAAGAATACACATGGTACTCACTTATCATGTACTCACTGATAAGTGGATATTAGGCAAAGAGTGTGGAATACCCACAATACAATTCATGGACCACATGAAGCTCAAGAGGAAGGAAGACAAAAGAGTGGATGCTTCAGTCCTACATAGGAGGGGGAACAAAATAATCAAGGGAAGTATAGGTTGGGAGGAACTTGGGTGGAAGAGAAGGGAGGAGAGGAAAAAGAAGGGAAGAATCAGGTATGGGAGGAGATAGAGGAGCTGTACAGAGGGTCAGGAAATTGATCAGAGTTGTGTAGCAATGGGGGATTGGAAACTGGGGGTAGCAACCAGAAAGTGCTAGATGCTAGGAAAGGAAGAGCCTTTACGGGGATGACATTAGCTGAAATACCCCATAAAGGGAGGGAGAACCTGTCGAGACCATATCCATAGGTTAGGCATGACCCCAGGTTGAGGGATGGGGCCATTTGCCCATCTCCAAAATTTTAACTCAGAATTGCTCCTGTCTAAAGGAAGTACAAGGGACAAAGAGTAGAGCAGAGACCAAGGAAAGGCCATCCAGAGACTGCCCCTCCTGGGGATCAATTCCACATGCAGACACCAAACCCAGATACTATTTCCAAGAAGTGTTTGCTCACAGGACCCTGATACAGCTGTTTCCTGAGAGGCTCTCCCAGATCCTGATCAATATAGATGCGGATGCTTGCAGCCAACCATTGGACTGAGCACAGGGACCCCAATGGAGGAGTTAGGAGAAGGACTAAAGGAGCTGAAGGGGCCTTATCTGGCATAAATGGGAAGGGAGGCTCTTGGTTCTGTGAAGACTTGATGCCCCAGAGTAGAGGAATGCTAGGGCAGTGATGGGGGAGTGGGTGGGTGGGTAGGGGAGCACCCTCATAGAGGCAGGGTGAGGTGGGTTGGGATAGGGGGTTTCCAGAGGGGAACTGGAAAAGGGGAAAACATTTGAAATGTAAATAAAATAGCCAATTAAAAACACTGAGAAAAATTTATATTGTACTAATTAGGTGCTATGTAATAATTAATAATCAATAAATAATATTTAAAATAGAAAAAGAAATACAGAAATGGTGCTGCAGAGGTAGCTCAGTGCTTTTGCAGAGGCATTGAAGGCAGACAAAAGAGCAAACAGGGTGGTTTTAAAGCAAGCAAAGGCTTGACTCATTTAAGAGTTGCTTGTTAGCCTGCTCTATGAAGGTAAGTCAGTGGTACCTGGTTGGTGGTATTTTCAGTTCTGTTGTGTACTTGAAAAATGTCACAATGAAGGGCTTAATGACTCTTGTGCCTCTTGGTTCCAGAGAACCAGTAAGGCCAGGCAACATGTGTCAGGGTCACATGTACAAGGAAGACCTGAGGTACTATTACATGAAGGTCAAACCCAAGTTGTAATTGAGAGCTCCCAAAATGTGGAGGTGCTAGGACCATGAAATGTCTACCAAGAAAGCTGCAGGATGGAGTCAAGCTGGCTCAAGAAAGAGTGTATTACAGGTGGCAGAGCAGGAGGGGGAGATTGTACAAACCCTTTGAAATCCAAAGGACTCCACTTGTAATAGATGTCAGGTATGGAGCTTCAGGATTTGCTGTTTGCTTTGCTGGATTCCAGTCTTGCTTTGGTTCAATGATTCTTTGCTATGCCCTCGTTCGTCCCTTTGGAAGAGGAATGTTTATTCTGTACTGTTCTATATAGGAAGTAACTTGCTTCTGATTTTTTTAATTGGATTATTTTTTATTTACAATTCAAATGTTATCCCCTTTCCCACTTTCCCCTCCAGAAACGCCTTATCCTATCCTCCTTCCCCTATCCCACCCACCCATGCCTTACCTCACCACCCAACAGTTAAGAGATCACCCTGAGTCCCTGATGATACTTGGCACTTTAGACTTATAAAATGTTGTAATTATTAAAGACTCTGGGTACTTCTGAAGTTGGACCAAGAGCATTCTGCAATGGGAAGTGGCGTAGGCCTATGGAAATAAGGGATGGAAGCTTAAAAGTGATGTGTTCAAGTGTTACATTGACAAAGATAGGAAGTTATGACGGCTAATCTTTACTGACAACTTGATGGGACATGGAACTATCATGGAACAAAAAAGAAGGAATGTCTGAAGGATTATCTAAAGTAATTGATACAGTGAGACCCATCCTACATGTGGGTAGTACCATTTCACAGGATGGAGGCCTAGATGGGACAATAAGAATACAATCTGAGTACAAGCACTCATTGCTTCTTCCTCCCTCTGGGTACAGTGAGCCCTGCTGCTTACTGCTGCTGCCACTGTACTTTTTCTGTCATGGACTTTGTCCCCAGAACTTAAGCCCTTCCTTCTTTAAGTTGTATTAGATCTCAGTGAGCAACCAATATTTTTTAAACTAAGAAATAAGAGGAAAATAGTAAGAGAGTAGATGCTATGTATGAAGTTAGGCAAATTGGCATGTTTTATTATTAGTCATAAGCAAGGTTAATTTGCCTTAGGTAGAACAGACGAATGCTTACTTCTACACAAAAGGCACAGGCAACTCTAGACCGATGACATCCTGAATGCATACTAACGAAAGCAGCTTATGACATGCTATCAAAATAGACACACCACTAAATTACAACAATATTTTGATATCTTCAGCTTTGTAAATGTCCATTCATTGGTATTTCTGGACTTTGAGAAATTGGACTATAAATCTTTGACTGCTGTTTTTATGAAATCTGTAATAACATCCATCCCCAATGGGATATGTGTACCAATGTGTCTGCATTACTCACCTTTGTCTTGTTATTTTTGTGACTAAGATGGTATATAATTTATAGCTTTTCACTCAAGCACAATGTTTTTCAGAACTGATATCACTGTTGTGTGAATAGTTTCAGTGTCTAATTTAAAAGGGAAGTATGAGTTTGAGTTTACAATTATAAATGGTCTTTCTTTAGGTTGTGAGAAGTTACATATGCTGTAACTGAGATATGTTTACAATTCTAAAGAACATTCACATATTCACATAGTAGTTTATAAATAGTTGGCTGAGGTACTGAGTCTGCTACAGTTTGGATCTTGACTGTACCAGAAGACTCTAAGCGGTGAATGAAGAATGTAGCCCTGAAGGGGTTTTGTTACCCAGCTTTCTCTTCTTTCTTTGTTTCCTTAGTTGTAAAAGTGAAGAGCTTCCTCTGCCATGTACTGCAGCCATGAAACTATCTTGGCACAGGACTGAATATGAGGAGCTGAGCATAAACAGAAGCCTTTGAATTTAAACAAGAATCAGTCTTTCTCTTTCTTTTTCTTTTCTTCCTTCCTTCCTCTATTCCTCTCTCTCTTTATAAATTATCTCCTGCATTCTGCTATAACAGAAAGCTGACTAACACATGGACATATTAAGGAGAAAAATAAGTCAGTTATAAAAATATTAAAACTATATTAAAATTTAATTTATTAACTTGAAGATGCAGTATTGTCATTTAGCTACTGAAATAAAATTTACCAATCATATATGCAATGTTCTTAGATTCTCCCTCATTAAACTGATTCAGTGAAGGCAAGGGATGCTTTACATATATGAGCTGACTACATGCAACATGCACATATGCAGGTTTACAGGGCAATGCCTGATCAGAAAGTACGGAACCCTTCAATAAGCACCGAGGAAATGAATTCAGTTTAGTTGGCCTCAGATAATGCTTGGCAATCAAAATATCAAAAAACCAGCCAGGCAGTGGTGGCACATGCCTTTATCCCCTTGGGAGGTAGAGGCAGAGGCAGGTGGATTTCTGAGTTCAAGGTCAGCCTGGTCTACAGAGTGAGTTCCAGGACAGCCAGAGCTATACAGAGAAACCCTGTCTCGAAGGGAAAAAAAAAAAAAAAAACACCAAAAACCACACCAACATATTACTCTTTTCAGCATGAACAAAGCACTCTAGTTGGTGAATTTAATTTTTTATTGATAGTGATACAATAAAAATTACATATATACTAATTACCTATGATCCCTTATAAATCTTTAAAGCTATTTAGCTAACACAATTTGCATTTCAAAGTCATACAATGAACTAAATTTTTAGAAGACAATTAAAAATAAAAATACATCAAAGATATCATAAATCATGATAGGATATTGAGATGGCTTATAAGTGGTATTTACACATTCTAATTATAACAATGTGTATACTTTTACAAGAAGCTGGTAATTCAGGAGTTCCAAAGAAATGTTAGATTTTGTATAATTAATGGCCAGATTAACAATGTCTCAAGTCCTAAAGTCCTTAAAATGTTCTTCCAGAGTCCACAAAAGCAAGCTGAATGTTGTACAAAATATTCTTAGTTGCATATATCTTTTAAAATAAACGTAAGATTATCCAGTATGCCTTACATAGATTCCATTAATTGAAAATCGCTAAGGTCTCCAGGGACTATCTTTTCACGTCTTCACAGCTTGGATCTGATCTGGATAGACAGACAAAGACATTGTCAGCCTCACAAGGGAAACAGCAGCAACCCTATTCTCTAAATCACTCCAAGGCAAATCTATATTACACAGGAAAGCCCTATGCATACATGTTTTCTTAAGGTACAGTTAAAGACTATTGTTTTAAGTTTTATATAAGCTGTAAGTAAAGAATACAGGTTTTACAGGCTGATTAGAAAGACAGGTAGCAGTTCCTTTGGTGATCGCTCCTTTTTGGAAGCAATTACTTACAATTAATTCTTTTCTGGGGAATTATTTACACTAAACACACAGTAATTCCTGAAATATTTGTAGTCTTCCTCTACAACCTTATGCTCGTTCCTAGTTCCTGATCCATCTAGCCATCCTTCCCTTTTTAATTTGTTAGTGTATGATGTCCATGTCCATATTTATGTGTCTGTGTATGCACAGGCATGTTGGCCCATGGGTGGAAGTCAATCGACCACTGTGACTGTTGGTTTTCATCTTCTATCTTAAGACAGGTCTCTGTTGTTTGCTATTGTGTATACCAGGCTAGCTGACCCACAAGCTTCTCCTATCTCAGTCTCCCATCTTGTCATAGGCACACTGGGATTAGATACGTACTGGAGACTTAAACTTAGACTTCATGCCAACACAAGGAACACTTTACCAGCACACTGGGGAGATGGGTCACTTGATTTTGTGGCTTCCTTTTGCTGACACAATACTTTGACATTGCATGATTATGTGATTCCAGTATATTCTCCATGATCTTGTCCAGGCACTGTCCAGCAGCATGTACTATCAATACTATCCAATAATTTCCCAAGTAGTTGGTATTGGGAAGTTTATTTCCTTATATGAAACCTATTTCCACCTCAGGAAGATTGTAAAAATCTCAACTGTCTTCAGGGTTAAACATTACTAATGATTCCCCTTATGGGGAACATTCTCTGCCCCCACATTGGGTTCTTCAGATTCAGTTCTGGCATGTACTCTTTGCCGGCACTACTTACTACTACTTGTTTGGTTCTCTTTCTAAACTGCCTCTTGTTTGGGTTCTGAATCTTCTCAGTATGACCTCTTTGGTTTTGGCTTCTCAAGACAGGGTTTCTCTGTGTAGCCTTGGCTGTCCTAGAATTCACTTTGTACACCAGGCTAACCTCAAATCCAGAGATCCACCTGCCTCTGACTCCCAAATGCTAGGATTAAAGGTATGGACCTCAATGTCCTGACAGGGCTGTCTTGTTTTCTACCAATTTTTTGTTTTGAGGTAAGATACCATTAAGTAGTGAGGCTAGCACTGAAACTCTCCATCTTCCTGCCTCAGCATTTTGAGTACCAGGGTTACATGAATGCACCATCATGCCTGCCTTTCGTTCCTTATCCCTTTGTTCTGCTTCCTAAAAAAGGGAACTGTTTTTCGTGGCTGAATTCCCATTATTACTATTCTTATTTTCATATAACTGACTTATTTGTTGCTGGAATTTTTTTCAACAAGTTGTATCTTATTAGTTTTAATTTGTGAAAATGACATTTTTAAAGGATAAACTCTAATACTTTTTGAAATGTTTTTCTTACATATATCCTGTACCTGTGTTCCTCTTTTCTTACAAGTTTTCATCTGTGTATTTTATATTTTTAGCCGGAGATGTCTGGATCCTTTGCTATCTGTTTATATGAATGAGTACAACTTAAGGTAGAGTAGACATCAGAACTGTATATGCAGTTGTCAGATATGCCCATCATTCTACTGTATCTGGCTATGACACTTTCTTGGAAATTACCACAATTATTACTTTAGTGACTTTTTTCTGGGAGAAGTCTGATTTTCAGAGATGAGTCTTCTATGGTTGGCCTACTTTCTTCCTCTCCAGCTCCTCCTCTTTCTTCTAATACTAGTACTTCTATTTCTTCTCCCTCTGCGTCCTCCTCCTTTTCCTTCTTTTTTGTTTGTTTCTTTGTTTTGAGACAAGATTTCTCTGTGTAGTCCTGGCTGTCCTGGAACTTGCTCTGTAGACCAGGCTGGCCTTAATCAGAGATTTGCCTGCCTCGGTCTCCAAGTGTTGGGATTAAAGGCGTGTCTGCCTAGTTCCTACTCTGATTCCTCAGAGACAACTTACCTTCTGCCTACTTCTTAGTCTGATTCTCAGATGACCCTCCCTATTGTCTGTCTCCTCCTACTGAGCCTGCTGGGTAGAAGACAGAGGAGAACCACAGAATTCTTCTGTATGAAAGCTTGTAGCTTCTCCTTGCTTTCAGTTAACTATTACCACACAGAGATGCATCTGGTGTTTTCCAGTCCAGAGGTAGTGTTTGAATATTTGCAAAAGATAATTCTTAAAACTTTTTTTTAGGGTAGGGGGAGTCATGTTGTCTTCTTTTCTTTTTTTTTTTTTTTAAGAGGGTTCCTTCTTTTTCTTTTTTCTTTTTTCTTTTTTTTTGTTTGTTTCTTTGTTTTTTAGAGGGTTCCTTTATTTTATTTTATTTATTTTTTTGTTTTTGTTTTTCGAGACAGGGTTTCTCTGTGTAGCCCTGGCTGTCCTGGAACTCACTCTGTAGAACAGGCTGGCCTCGAACTCAGAAATCCGCCTGCCTCTGCCTCCTAAGTGCTGGGATTAAAGGCGTGCGCCACCATTGCCGGCGATATTGTCTTCTTTTCAGTTTCAGATCCTTCTTTTATTTTCAAGTGTATTACTTTTAATTACCAGTATATTCTGAGCCTTGGAGAAGACCTTCAGAGTCCACTAGGCTGTGTACTACCATTTCACACTGCCAGCTTAGGACTTGGCTTTGGGGAGGGCTGTTAAGCCCATCAATATCCATCAGATGCCCCGCTTTCCAAACAAGATTATCACTTTTACGACATGTATGTGGAGTTCATGTCTTTTTAAAATGCTGCGTTTATTACTAGTGATACTGAGATTGTAGTATGTGTTCAATCCTCTATTTTTCATTTATGTACTCATGCACAGTATGTAAAATATAGGCATAAAAATCTTTAAGTGGGCTAAGGTGGCAAGATCAGAAGTAGAGCGCTTGTTTATGATGTGTACTTGCTTATACACAGGATGGATGTCCTGGAATTGTTCTTAGTATTCAATATAAAATAAAACAAGATTAACGTTTGAAATCTGTAGGCATTACTGATTTTTCACCTTACCTGTAATATGATAAAACAAGTTTCATTATCTGGGAAAACTTTTTTAAAAAACTTTCACTTGAAAGCTGGGAAGGTAGACTATGCCTGTAGTCTCATCATTGAGAAATTCATATAGTGAGTTCCAGGTCAGCCACTGTTACATAAATAGTGATACCCTGTCTCAGAAAAGAAAACAAACAACCCAAAAAGCCCTTCTCCTTCCCACTTAAAGTCTCACTTAAAAGTTTCAGGACTAGAAAATTTATACTGATTACTAAACATAAAATTACCAAATCTTTCAAAAGAGAGTACAATCATTTAATATTACACAAACAATCCAATATTGAGCTTAAATAAATATGACTAGATTAGTGCAAAACGAAACTTGTTTAATTTGCTAGGAAACTTCAGGATTCTGAAAGTAAAATGAATATAGTTCAAAGGTCTTTTACAGTTAGATTTTCCTGATGAGTGACATTAAAAGCTGGTTAGTCTCTTTTATTTACTTGTTTTGAAAGATAGGTAGTTTACTTTTCCATAGGAAATGCAATGATCATCCAGTCAAACACAGACTGATATATCCTTTGATTTTTTTTTTTTTTTTATAGCTATGAAGTTTCTGCCTCTTTTAAGTAGTGTGCTTAGGTAAAGAGTAAATCTGACGAGTATTGAAGGCTTTCCTGTGCACTGCACTTTAACTCATATGAATTGTAGTAGTCTCTGAAATTGAAGTTTTAATATTCCAGATGTGAAAATTACTTCACAAGATGGATAGATATGTGTTAGTGGGAAGAGAGGTTAAAGGTAAGTGGAATAAATATGTTCCCTCAAAGGTCCAGCTCTTCTGCAACTACTCCTGTGCGCAGAGCAACAAAGATGCTACTACTTACCTTGCAGAGACTGAGGCAACAAAAGCACTTCTAACAATATGCTGTTCTCACAAAGACTTGGGAGGTAAGATAGCAGACCCCAAGATAATAAACAATCAGTACCAAGACTTGAAAATTGGTACTGTAAAACTGGATCATTACTGACACCTAGTGGCTATTGCTACAGACAAACAATAAAAATATACAGGGAGCTGGGGAAGAAAGGAGAAACAGAAAGTGAGCCCTAGATGTCCTATTGGCTACCATCACCTCAGTCCTGGGGTCAGAATGACTACACTAAGAGTGTTAGCAGGCCTTCCACTGCATCTTCACTGGGATCAATGGTCTGCACTGGGGAAGGAAGAAGCCTGCATGACAACTCACTTCTTTATCTTCTTTTACTTGGAAACCCACCAGTTTCTTCTGGAAATCCACACCATTTCCCCAATACTTCTTAAACTAATTTAAAAATTGAAGTTGATAGGTTCAAAGAAAAAATGGCTTTACTAATATTTAGGACCATTAAAGATATTTGTTTGTTACTTATAAAATAGGACTAGAATGTTCTTTGCACTTTAGTAGTAAATGTTTTGTCTGAATAAATACAAGCTAGAAATGAAAGTCTGTGCCAGGTGGGCCTTTAATCCCAGCATTTGGAGGCTGGGAGGGAGTCAGATCTCTAAGTCCAGTCTGGTCTACAGAGTGAATTCCAGGACAGCCAGGTCACAAAAGAAAATGTCTCAAGAAAAGAGAAAGAAAGAAAGAAAGAAAGAAAGAAGAAGGAAGGAAGAAGGAAGAAGGAAGGAAGAAGGAAGGAAGAAAAGAGAGAGAGAAAAGTCTTCACTAGAAAACCAGATTTTACATCTCTGTGAAATGTGTTTTTAGCAGTTGTAGCAGATTACTTTTCTATCCTGTCCAAAAGGCTATGGTTCCCCAAGGGTTTCCAAAGCATGGAAGAAGAAAACTGAAAAACTATCCCACACATATCTAATATTATAAAACCAAAAATTGTAGTGAGAATTTGTATCTCTTTTACTCTTATTCAGAGTACGAAAGATTCCCAGTAAGAATGAACCATCATTCTGTGTAAATTGAAAACTTCTGACTTGGCCATAAAGACTTTTCAGAAAGGCCATTCAGAGCACACACACCTATCTATTGTTTTGCATGCTGCAAGCTGTTCTTAAACATCTTATACAGGCAATATAACCCTAGGGAAAACTATATTTATCTAACATAGTAGTGCTGTACCATTATACTATAGCTATTTTGATTAACAAAAACTGAACTACAATAAACAAGGTATCATTAATAGTATTTATAATACTAAATGAATGTTAAAACTTGTACATATAAATTATGTATAAGATATATATGGAATACTATACATCATGATTCATAAAAAATTAGTTGTCATTTGGTTCTAGTTATTAAGAGTAAGGCCTAATGTTTGTCCCAAACTTCAGATATGTTTTTTAGCTACGAAATTTAATGAAAATCTGGGCCTGTAAATTAAAACCATTTTCCAGATTTGCTATATTTATTGAAAGTAAACACAGAAATCTGCTAGAAAAAATATAATTAAATAAATGCAGCAAGGTACTGGATACTTACTGTACTGTTTTTTCTGAGAGCAGAAATAAAAACAAGAGGGGGGCATTGATGTAATAAAATTAAAATATAAAGATGTAATGAACAAATGAACAGAAGCATCTACAGACAGACGTACAGCAGCTTGGGATGTACCTTGAAGCCAGTCCACGCCTTCCTGCAGTCCTTCTCCTTTGATGGCATCACTAGCACTGAAATAAAATCCACACACAAAATCCAGTTATGGTGTCACATAACTCCATGAGTAAAAAACAATATATGCCATATTGCAAAGAAATATATACTATAATATACATTTGTGCAAAACTGACTAAATATTGAAATGGAATAAATATATATTATATTAATAGTACTATATATTATATTGAAATAGAATATATTACATAATAATAGGAAACTAGAGTCTAAGAGCTAGGGAAAAAAACACCTGAGACAAATTTTGAGATTTGTAGTGATATTAAGAACGCAGAAACCATCAGGTATTTTTCCTACTGTCCTGCCTCACTGTACCCAGTGCTCCAACAGCATGTATCTGTTAGAACTGTTTGACGAGGTCACAATACTGCACAGAATGAACTGACTTCATTTGAAATGTACTTTGTTATTTATAGAGTAAAACCCATAATTATAACATGGGTTTTGTTGCTGTTGTTTTATTTCTGAGGCAGGGTCTCACAACAGTACAAGTTTGCCTCGAACTTGCTATGTATTGATTGAACAGACTTCACCCTGCAAATACAGGAATTCATGACAATATTACTAGTACTTTATTTTAATATCCATGATCATATTAATATATAATTAAAGTTTCTGAGTAAGTAGAGATTATTTTGTATCATTCACTTAGGAAGAAGCATCACCTAAAACATTCTTTCAAGTAGAAAGACAGAAACAAACAGTATAAGGTAAGCAATTATTCCAGCACACTTTTCATTACATATGATAACAGCTAGGCATGTTATCACTTACACCAAAAAGGCCCAAGGTATTGATTTTAGCACACATAGTTCTAGGAGAGTAATACAGGAAAGAGCTTTGTCCACTGGTGGAGGTGTTAGCAAGTGACTGCAAATCTGGCCATTTCTCTGAACCAGTTCCCTGCTTACTGTGAGATAACGTAAGACTCAGACCTAGAGTGAACATCCAGCTCTTCAGCAGATGCCACAGTGCTTTGTGCTTTATGGCCCTGAGTTACTTGTCAGTGGCCTCCACCTCCACAGTTTCCCTGCAGCTGCTCTGGTGGAGCCAGGCTGCTGTTGCTGGAACAGAATGGGTACCTCCCTGCCATGAAGAGCATTTTTCTTCCTGGCCTCTGATTAGTAGCTGCTTCTCCAACCATGCCATCACATGAAACTCTCCAGTCTCAATCAGGCCATAAAGATAGTAAGTCCTCAAGCTTTCTCTTACCCTATTGACATTTCTTCATCCAGTCATCTAATGTTTTGTACAATTATTTCCTTATTAACTCTCTATTCTATACTTAAATATCCAAGTGTGTCACAAAGGAACTAAGTCAAAATATGCCAACCCAATGAGGCCCCAGACTCTATGGTTAGTGATAATGGTCAAAAATAAAGACCTCGGCCTTTTCTTTAGTTTCCCAGACAATAAGGTAAGAGGCAGGTAATACTTTATCTCTGTGTCACTAAGGACTACCATCCACAGAGCTAACACTGGAAAAGAATGATCAACATATTTTAAATTTTGTACATGTTTTTAAAAAATCATAAAATGCAGAACAAACTTACAAATGAAATGCAAATGTGAATTTAACAAGATGATGTCCAGTTTTAATTACTGAGATGCAAAGTTATAGGTAGATTTAAAAAAACATCTTGGCATTTTTCTGTTACATAGAAAACACAGAACATGAGAATAAAATATCCTCATAGCATCATGACTTCATCATTTACACAGAAGAATTTTTAGATTTCATAACTGAATAAATAAATCTGTTTAAATTCAATTGTTAGTTATTTTAGGTAGAAAAAGGGTAATTCACTCATAAAATTAGCATGTTTGAATATTATGCTTTCTAGCAAAGCATCATAATACTCTGTAAAAGAATTAGTATTTATTTTAATGTATATAGCTTTGGAGCCCAACAATTTGGAGTCCAGTGACTTATGATAGCAAAGGTTTTATCTCAAAGACTTATCTAAAATCACACTCTTCTTTAACTGTCAAATACCACTGGCCTAAAAAAAAAAACAAAACAAAACAGAAAAAGAAAAAAGAAAAAAATACCACTGGCCTAAGATTCAAATTCAACAAACATAGAGTAGTCCTGCCCCTCCCCCTACTGTTCAAAAGCAAAGAGGGTTTTACTATTTCCTTCCAGGGCAGAGAGCTGGGGGCTGGGGCTGGGAAATGTGGAATCCTGAGGTGTTTCTAGCATTTACTTAAACTCTATTGTGTTCAGCACCAAGGCTAGCTCTTAATTATCTTTTCTTTTTAAAAGTATTATTAATTCTTTAGAATTTCATACAATGTATTTTGATCTTCCTAACCATCCAACTTCATTTTCTCTCTCTCTCTCTCTCTCTCTCTCTCTCTCTCTCTCTCTCTCTCTCAAAACCTAATTAGTCCAGTTTATGTTACCCCAAAATATTTTTGGGTGTGTGTCTGATCTATCAGGGGCCACACCCTTGAAGAAAACTAAATCTCCTCTCCCAGTAACTGTCAAAATGTCAACTGCTCCTCAGCTAGGAGCAGAACTGAGTCCCCAAGTCCATGCTGGGGCTCCTAGGCTCCACTTTCTTGCTTTCTATGCTTTTAGCATCAGTAGACTTCTTTGATTTGTGTTCAACTTCCAGTTAAATATTACCATAACTCTTACAGAATATAGGAACTGCTATAGAGGGATATTTTAGGACATGATAAGGTAGGAAGGTAGCAAAAGAGGATCTCAGGTAGCACACAAGAGTTAATTAAGAAACTCTTTCCTAAATAAGTAATGCATACCAATGTGGTTAAACCAAGAAGAGTGAATAGGACGTTTAATTATGGTTTTCACTAGAAGAAGTTTTTGGTTCTATCTGTTTATTGGTTTAAATATACTTTTTTATAGCATCAAAGAATTTGTAAAGTCAAAAGCAGTATTTTCATGAGTACTTGCAAATCTGTGAAGCAAATATTTAGTGTACATCCCTACCATGTTTGGTCATTTATAAACTGATGTCAAAAACAAAACAAAACACAGATTCTAAACAAAACACAAACTCACAGACTTTTCAGAAAGATAAAATGAGAAATACAAATTTTTTACCAAATATGCCACGGCTTATCTTTAATGTTCTCTAAACACAGCAACTGAGATACTTTCACAGAAGTCACTGCGTCTCTAAGATCCATTTTGTTTGCAAAGAACAAGATTGGAATTCGACGGTGCTTAATATCTGAAAAAGAAAAGGACCCCATCATAACACCTCTAGTGTTCTGGATGACTTTGCCCTAGCCCCCTAAAACTGAAATATACATACATAAACACTTAAAGACACCCAGTTAAATATTCCTCTAAAGCTTCGATTCTCACCCTGGGGGTCAGCATATCAGATACCCTGCATATCAATTGTTTACATTACAGTCTGTAACAGTAGCAAAATTACAGTTATGGAATAGCGGCAAAATAAATTTATGGTTGGGTCCTCATACCATGAGGGACTGTACTCAAGGGTCACAGCATTAGAAGGTTGAGAACCAGTGATCTAAAGAGAAAAAAAAAACCTGAAACTATTTGGTAAGGACCATGTGCTCTTTGGCTAGGTGCTTTAAATCAAAGAATAAGGTCAGAGAAGGGGAACCTAGCATAGAGAAGTATCTATGCAAACAGGCAACAATTTCTGTTGTTTTTAGTATCAACACAAGACATACAAACCTCAAGTAGGAAGAGAAGGAAGTGGACTAATTTTAAGTCATAGACAGCACAATGAACAAGTGACATTATTTTTACAAGGAATTTTCACCATTACAGTTTTGGAAAGATTTTCCAGTTTTTGTTTTTTCAACATATATTTAACTGTATATGCATTAATATGTGTATGTGCATGTTTTAAGTATGTGTTGTGTACACGTGCCTGTGCGTATGTGTGTGTCTGTATGTGTACTTGCATGTAGGTGTGTCATGCTACGCATGGAGGTCAGAGGACAAGTCATAGGAAAGAGTCATCTCTCTCCCTCTGTCCACCATGTGGCTCTGTAGGTTCAAACTTAGGATGGAGGCCAGGTTTGGCAGCAAGTGCCCTTAGCTGCTGAGTGAAGCCAAGTGCAAATGTTTAAAGAACTTAGAAGTTAGAAGCCATAAGTGGTAGACAGTAAGAGAATCTCCTTGCTACTTGTCCAGTGTTATGCAATTGCTTTCCATAGGAATGGCAACACATAGCAGCATCTTTACATCTTGTAAAAATAAACAAACAAAAAAACCCAAACAACTATTCATGTATTTCCAGCTATAACTATCATATCTAATTTTCCATAAAAATCAACTTATCAATTTAATTACTGTATATATTTATCTTTTTACCTAAGCAACACTTAAAAATAAAATGGTCAGGGGTTCTGAACTGCCTGTATCTCCAGGTCCAGAAGCTCTGACACATTCTTTTGGCCTCTGTGGGCTCCTGCATGCCCAGGGTGTACATAAATACATTCATACTATACATACTTCAATAATAAATAACAAAACCACAACCCAGTTCCTCTTCCTCCTACTTGAAGTTTTCTCCTTTCTGCTAACACTGAAAGGCAAACAAGCAAACGCATGACCGTCTACCTAGCTGCTCCTCTGCCACCACATGCTGGGAAAGAAACTGGAGCAATGGTAGCTGCTGGCCTTCTGCAAGAAAGATACTTCCTCCCTCATCTCTTCTGTCTAAATGTTCTGCTCCTATTACTATATATTATTATGTATTTAAGAAAGCAGAATTTTTAGCACTAAGTAAATAAATATCAGTATATAAAAACAAACTCTGCAAAAACCTTTGAAATTAAAAAAATTAGGCAAAGCTATTATAAATTTTGTATAACCAATAAGGTTTAAAATTTACAAATTTAAATAGAAAATAATTCCATCTCATAATCGTTCTTTTCTTATACCTAAAGAACAAACCGACACATATAAATGGAATCCAAAACACAGATACCTCGGACGAGGAAGCTACACAGATACCTGGGTGATTTAGAAGGGTATCAAGCTCTTCTTTGGCCACAACCATTCTTAATTTATCACTACTATCAATGACAAAAATAATGGCTTGTCCATCTCTGTATAATGTAAAGAAAGAGAACAGTGAAATTATTTTACTACCACATGCAGTCTTAAGTGGTATCAAACATCTGGATCCTAGTAACTTGGCAGCTGTTATAATTGAAGTACTTAGTTACTATTATGTCTGTTTGCTTTGAAAAATATCTTGCATAGAAATACATCTGTAATATAAATAAAATATCCAATTAAAAAACGAAATACTCATAAAACAAGTAATCTGCTGTTAAAACAATCTTGTTATTTTAACTAAATATAGTTAACAAAATTCTGATCTACAATTTCCTTGAAGAAATGATATGAATAAAGAATAATGTTGTGGGATCTGATGTGAGTGAATATAGCATTATGCAAACACTAGAGACAGAGTAACCTATGAGAGTGCAAAGTATCAGCTAAGGTGACTTTTATTGCCTGTGTCCCTGTCCCCTCCTACCCCCAACTCCCTCCTCTGTGAGTTGGCTCCACTATATATCCCAGCCTAGCTTCAAAAATCAGTATATATCCCAGGCTGGCCTTACATTTGTGACCCTCATTCCTCAGCATTACAGGTACTGGGATAATAGGCATGTACCACTATGTCTAGCTTGAGGGATGGTTTTAAAGTGTGGCTATATCAACCATAGATAGAAATTGATATCAAAAACAACAAAAGAACAAAGTCAGGAATTACTAAGTTACATTATTATAGCAGAAACCATATAATCACTTGGATTTCTAATCATTATTTTGTCATTAAAATGTAGCCATGTAGGTAAACAACATTCACAAAAATACTTACTTATAATAGTGTTCCCAGAGATTCCTGTACCTTCCTTGACCTGACATGTCAAACACTGTAAAAGATAAACTATAAACAAAAACAAAGCATTAGTGTATTTAAAGCAACTAAATTAAATAGTTAACTTTTAATATTTTAATTTGTTTTTCGATCAGCTAAATCATCATAGCTACAGAGTAATAAATGTTAATATTCAAGAAAAATTAAGAATCATTTTATTAATCTAGATATGACTTTGCAATGGATAACATAAAATGCTTCTTTTGCTAGAGGTTTTCAGAAGTTGGCCTAAACTTTAAGGGCTGCAAGTAAACAAAAGGAAGTGGTACAAAAGGGCACAGTCCATGGAGTTTGAAACGACAGACAAATGATTTCCAGTAAGTCTGGAAACAGCTTTCTAGTCAGAGAGAGAAGGGAGGTTACCTGGAGATTTGAATTTCTCTATGCTAAATCCTATGGTTGGAACTATATCTTGAGATTGAGCCTGTAAGAGAAAACATAAAATGGTTTAAGGAGTCACTGAGTTCCCTGTTGAACTTCATAATCAGTCAACACATACATCCTGAGTTTATGTATGCTTGGCACAGTCTTCATAGTGTAAACAACAATCTACATATGACAACATGGACAAGGAGTGCTCAGGAGTGGAGTGATGTCTGACCCAAGAGTGAATGGTAGGAAGGGGAAGACCTATGGCAAGTTCTTGGCAAAGAATATTCTAGAAGTGGAGTTAGTGCAATGATCCTAGTGGAGGAAATAACTTGCTACTCAGGAAAAATAGAAGGCATGCTACCAGAGGCCTTCACCAGTGTGGGAAAGTGCAGGTCTGAGGTGGGACACAGCACTGGAGAGGTTAACTAACTGTACTGGACGCTAGAAGGTGACAGCTTCTGGAGACTAAAACACTCTAGCTTATTTGGTGGCTGAAAACTGCTGGCCTCTGGTGATTAACACAGGGTTGTTAGATTGGGGTTGGGGAGGGGCAAAGTGAAGAAGTAATTGTTCTCTTGTCTCGCTCTTTGTTCCTTTCCAGCAGGTCTTTAGCATCCTTGAGAGAGGCTGGAAGTTCACTAACTCCTTGTCAGCTAGAAAAAGTTCACAGAAAGAAGCAGTCACTCTTAAAAAAGACACCAGTCTATTTCTGAGAGAGAGAATAAAGGGGAACGACTTTCTACTCTCGCCATGAATTCTTACATTTTTTCAGGATACATGATCATAGGGTATTCCAAGCATCTTTTTTCAAAAGTTCACAAGTTTAACCCATAAATTCATAAATTGAATAAGAAGATACAACAGAAATATATACATGTGTTTCCATTTAGACTAGTTATCTAATTAAACATTTATTGTCTGTAACTAGCTCTACACGTTCACTACAAGTTTAAACAATAATTCTTATGTCTTAATTTTAGCATGGTTTTGTCAAGAGGCAAAATCATCTGCCTAGTGTCTCATTAGGTTTGAAGTTTTGTATAGATAAGTCCAGTCAACATTTCATCTTCTGTCCTTGCATCACAATAAATTGTCCACTCGAGCTTACAACTTTAGTCTTAGACAATCGTTTCAGAGACAGCCCAAAAGGAATGCCTCCTCTGATTGCAAATTTGTTCCAAGCTTGCTTTCTATCCTAGTACAATTAGCCTGTGACACACGAAGGTTTACAGAGTCCTAATTGAAGTTTTTATAACAATGAGGGCTCAAAATTACTTGTATAAATTTAGGAATTCTATAGAATCACTATTAGGAATTAAGAAATCATCAGTTTGTCTACATAGCATTACTACAAGAGAGGGCATCTTCATTGATCGCACAAAATCTGTCCAATTGGGTTGGCTAATGCCCAGGAATTACTGGACTAATTTAATAATGACAGGAAAGGCATAACAGCAATAAGAATCAATCCTGAGATGAGATTTCTGAAGTCCTTGCAATTCAGAATTTTATCTATCGCAGACCATGTACAAATTGTGGGCCATGCTGGGAAAGTCACCTGGATAGCCTTAGCCTTTCCTAGATGGCTCCTGACAGCATGCATGTCTAAAGTTCATTGCTAAGTAAAAGAGTGATACATACTGAAGCAAGATAGGTGAGTTATGACAGCTCTGGTAGGGAGTTCTCCAGGAAGATCAAAAAGGGCCAAGAGAACAACAGGAAACACTCTGACAGATCTCACAGACAATTAAAACTATATTGACAACTGAACTTATTTAAATGCCTCCTAGAATGTCCATCATCAAAACTTTTTTCATTTAAGCAAAATATCCTCTTTATGATCCAGATGCTGAGAAGTTATTCTTGACTCTTCCTCCCTTTGTTATGTGCCATGTATGAAGCCATTCACTCTGTTTTCCTGGCTCTACACCACTACCTTAGAATAGTCCTTTCCACTGTTGCTTTGAATTACAGTAGCCTCCTAATTACTCCTAATTTGCTATGCTGCCTGGCACAAGTTAAGTCTAGGTTTGCTTAAATGTCAACGATATTTTCATGCTCATAAAGTTATTATGAGAATTAAATGAGCTAATAGGTATAAAATACTTACCATGGTGTCTATAAACATTGCAGAAATGCTTGCTGTTATAATTATACCCTCATTTTGGTTATTCTTATTCCTATGTTTACCATATTGTCTTAAGAATAACTAAATAAAAAAAAATCTTGTTACTTTTATGTGAAAATAAGAGTAGAACAAGGGAAAATTTGCCTCACATTACCTTGTTCACTCAGGTACTGACTTCTGTAAACTTTAAATTCAAATGGAAGAGAAGCTGGAAATGAACTGGAGCAGGAAACCTTAGTAATGCGCTGTGACCAGGCCTTTCCCAGAGCAGCCCTTGTTTGCCTCACCAAGTCTGTTTACTCAGTGTTTCCTTCCACTCAGCCTTTGGGCTGCATTAATATTGTCCCTAAAGTATTTTTCTTGTTTGCTAGAAAAATTTTTTTTTGACACTTAGGGGATCTTGCCTCATTATTCTGAGGTTCCTTGAACTTTGGAATAAAGTATTTCTTAATTTTGTTGTTTTTCCCATGATCCTACCATTTTTATTTGATTTTTATTGCATCAACTACATGATAAAGGTTAAAAGTTTAAGGATATCCCAGAAAATACATACCAAGTATCAACAGTGTCTTCACTGAATTTTAAGTAGAACACGTAAGTTGCTACTACATAGTTATCTAGGTTCTCCACAAACTCCCCTTTCAAATTTAGCTTGAAGGGATAAAAATCCCCAACTTTCTCTTCTCCAAAGTCCTGATAAAAATCATCAACAAAAGAAGCTCCAGAAGTTGACTAGGACAGAACAGATTCATATGGAACTCATTTTCCACTGAGGTAATTCAGAGTAAAGGCTGGGCACAGCACATACTCTGGAGATGGATACAGTGGATTTCCTGGAGCCCTTGGACCAGCCACCCTAGCAGAATCTGTGAACTTCAGATTCAGTGAGGAACCATGCATGTCTGAAAAGCAGGGTGGAGAGAAACTGAGGCCTTCTGATTTTCCCCTACACACACAGCAGGCACACTCTCATTCCTATCACCAAAACAGTCATGTCTAATATTAATTCCCTCCTGTTATCTAGTAACAAATACTGTCATTGGACAGGGATGGCAACAAGGAAGGAGTGGGGACTAGACCCTCTGAGTCCAGCAATGATTTGAACAAATTTTATCCTCCATGTAATCAACAAAATCCCTGGCCAAAGATAATCTATTCATCTATCATTCAAAACATATTTAGGTGCTAATCCTTATTCTAAGTATTCGTTATTCACTGCTTCACAAGTCAAGGGCTGTAGTGGTTTGAACAGGCATGGCCCCACAGGTTCATGGGTTTGAATGCTTAGTCATAGAGAGATTGGATATTTGGGCTTATAAGAGGAGGTGTGGCCTTGTTAGAGGAAAGTGTGCCAATGTGGAGTTGGTGCTTTGAGGTCTTGAATGTTCAAGCTACCTCCAATGTGAAACACATCCAGTCTCCTCCTGGCTACCTGCAGATCTAGATGTAGAACTATTGGCTCTTCGAGCGCCAGGCCTGCCTGGATGTTGTCATGCTTCCCTCCACGATGATAATGGACTGACTGACCCTTCAGTACCTGTAAGCCAGCCCCAATTAAATGCCTGCCATTTTAAGAGTTGCCTTACAGGGACCCCAATGGTTAGGGGAAGAACTGAAGGAGCCGAAGGGGTTTGCAACCCCATAGGAAGAACAGCAATATCAACTAACTAGACCCCCAAAGCTCCCAGGGACTAAACCACCAACCAAAGAGTACACATGGAGGGAAGCCATGGCTCCAGTTGCATATGTGGTAGAGGATAGCATTGTCTGGCATCAATAGGAGGAGAGGCCCTTGGTCCTGTGGAGGCTTGATGACCCAGTGTAGGGGAATGCTAGGGCAGGGAGGTGGGAGTGGGTGGGTGGGGGCGAACCCTATAGAAGCAGGGGGAGGGTGAAAGGGGGTTAACATTTGAAACGTAAATAAATAACTAATAAAAGAAAAACGGTTGCCTTGGTCAGGATGTCCCTTCACAGCAATGGAAATCCTAACTAAAACAAGGGCTCTGATATTGAGAAGAAATTGAATAAGCAAGGTATCAACTGAATATGTAGTACACTCTCAAATGAATAAGCAGACTGCTTTGGAGTTTTTCAAGATGAACTAGATGCTTCTACCCCCCACCCAGACCTCCCCAATAAAGGTCTCACCATGAAGTCCTAGCTAAACTGGAGCACTATATGTAGACCAGATCAGCCTCGAACTCATTGAGATTGATCTGCCTGTCTACTGAATAGGATTAAATGTATACACCACCAATCAAAACTATACTCTTCATTACAAAGAGTGATTGGGTTAAAAATACCTTGGCAACTGAGGATAGTCATCATTTCAAATACAGCACTAGAATAATTTATTCTTAAAAATACGTTTGAATCTAAAATCAACCTATCCAAAAATAAATTTTACCTACACACACAAGAGACAACTTTCCAATAAAATGAGACATGGAATAGTCTTGTAATCTTTTCCTAAGAGAATACTATAGATCCTCTGATTTATTAACTAAAACTTGTGCCCAAATGTAGATGAAAGCTCACAAATGATGATGAGTTCAGAATAATATGGAAGAAAATGTAAAAGCTACACCTGAGTAACAAAAGCATGGCGCCTCTATGCCTTCCAACTTAAGTGATGCCTCCTGGCTTTTATCAGTGCAGCAGGGTGGGAGCGGAGCCAAGTGTGCTTGGGATCTTCAGGTCGATTTTTCTGATCCCCAGGACAGTTGCTTCCAGCTTAAGGTTCGGGAATTATATGTAACAAAGCCTACCTCTGACTTATGAATCATATGTTGCACGTGCTAGTTTTATGTATTTTTAGTAATAATATTTTCATACATGTTACTCAAAATCACCATCTGTCACTGATATGCACACCACTGTCTAATTCTACACAGAACTTAGAAGAAATTTAAACAAAGTGAGTGCACCCTGTAAATAAACTTAGCCAATTCGTGCAGATCTTTAGGGGAATAGAAAGGAAGAAAAAGAGAACATCCCATCTTAATAATCATGATGTACCAGCATACTCATAAATATGCTGCACATGCAGCAAGCTACAGTTCACGGATATCTCCTTCCCAACAAGAAGAGCAGGCCTTCCTACGAGGACAGGAAGTTGTAACTTAAAAGTAATGTTTCACATAACATTTCTCTAGTATCAGAAAATGTCAAGCGTTACAGAAATACTTACGTTTGACGGTTTCAGTTTGTTAATGATTGTTGTTTTCCCACTATTATCCAGCCCGAGGCATAAAACATGAACCTCCTTCTTCCTCAGGCCAAGTAAACCTGAAAGTCTGTCCAGCAATCCCATCTTGTGGCTTAAATATTTAAAGAGCAACTGCAAGGGAAAAGAAACTATTATTTCAAAGGTACCTTACACATGAAAATCATCTGTCTGCACATGAAAAATGTAAAAATAATGGCAGCACACAAACTCATCCGCGTGGCTTTACTCTAGGAAAGAGTGTAAGCCGATTAACAGAAAGGAGCCTTAGCTGAAATGCAGACTGGCAGCTTATAAACCTTGGCAACACGGAATAACATCCTGAAGCAACTATATTTGTATTATTCAGGAAGTAACTCTTGATAGCTTCAGTATCATGTGGAGTTTGCCAAGCGTAGTTTTCAAAGTTATTTATGAATGAGAGTCTGACAAATTCGGAACACTACAAAGGCAAGAAGACACAGCTACAGTCTGATGCTAAAGATCAAAAAACAGAAGAAAGAAAAGAAAACAAATGAAAGGTTTAGGCATATCATTTTAACCACTAGACAAATATCTAAAACAGAGGATGGTTATATTTTGAAATAATATGTAATTATAAAAGTTTACTGTTTTTGTTTTCTGTAGGGTTGCTTCTAGTTTGGGTTGAATTTTCTATTAGTAGACAAATAATATCCTATTCACCCGCCTCTCATATAGTTCTGTAATTTACCACAGAATTCTTTTCATTCTTTGGGAATAGTGGATACATTCCTTCATAATTTCAGTCAATCGTACTAAATTCAACATTTTCATAACTATTTATAGTATCCTACCATTATGTAAAGAGCTTTAATTATAACACCATTATAGAACAGAAAAGTAAATGCACACTTTAAATACACGTGTGTGTACACATACAGATATGTACACAGAGGCATGCATATATCCATATTTACTATAAACATTCACACATATATGCATATATATATATGTATTTGCTAATTGGACTCTTAGGTGTTCAACTGAATCATTTTTTAGAAGAAAAATCTATCTTATCACTTTCTGTTCCTAAAGCAAATGCTGAGATAAACTAGCCCACAGTTTTAGAAGCTCTAATCCATGACCAAGTTCCTACTGTTGGAGACTAAGCTCTTAAGACAGGCCTTTGAGGATTGTTTATTATTAATGTCAGGTATGCGATAGTTCCCTTCCAGTTGTTGGCTTAGGAGGAGAGCCTAACAATATCTCTTTTTGCCCATGGGAACTTGATGGTAAGACACTACGGCTAAAGACACCACACACTTTGGTCACATAATATGGAGAAATCTAGCTGGTACTGACCCAGAAGCTTCTCTGATAGCTAGCTTTCATAGTACAGGAAAGTGCTATGCAGACACTGGAGGCAAAACATCATTACAAGTCTACGTCATCTGTGAAGCCTGAGAGCTAGTATAATGACCCACCTGATAGGCTATGTCCATGAGTGCAATGTCCATGAGTGCAAGAATGACATGAGGGTATGGGGGTAACCAACTGCTTTCTGATTGGATTTAAGGTCTGCTTTTTGGGCAGAAACTCATGCTTGGTATAGGAAACCTGACCATGAACTCATGAATGAGGTTCTTCCTATGACCTCATAGGGAAGAACCTACTACTATTACTGTGCTACATCAATACAGTAATAAGCTGCTCTCTATACTTTTATTATTATATCCACAGGTTAATGCAGCTCTCGACCCTTATCAGAGAAGCTTCTTTTGTAGTGGATAGCTGTTGATATAAAGATTCACAACCAGTCCACGTCCAGAGAATAAGTATCTGCAAAGGCTCAGTTCTAAAAGAAACACTTATTTATACCGCACCCCTCCCCCCAAGGCTTAGGAAACTTTCTGGAAGAGGAGGCAGAAAGACTGTAAAAGTCAGAAGCTGGGGAGGGTGGTGCAGTCAAGCAGAGACTTCTGGACATGACAGGGCCATTGTATTCCTGAACTCTTGACAGCCTTGGTTCACAAGAACTGCCCGAGCCAGACAACATTCCAGCATGGGCTAGGGCTCATGAAGTGAGCTCATGAGCTCATAGGTTAAGCCACCTCAGTATCTGAGAAGCTAGCAGTGGATGGCTGCCAGGAGAGTCAATTTCCTTAAGGGACATGGCCATTGGCTGGTTGCCCATGTGGATGGCGTATACCCATGAGCATCAGGTTGGCACTAATTGGACCCTCTGGGTTATTTTAAAAGAAAAGCAAGAAGAGGACATAAAGTTGGGAGGGATTACAGGAGGGGGTCCTAGGAAGAACTGGAATTGGGGAATAGGGAGTAGATAAGCTCAAAATGCACTGTACACAAGTATAAAAATTCTTAAAGGACAAATTAATATATTAAAAACATCCAAGCTATTCAACCTTTTAGAGCAATCTTTAAACAACAACAAAATGAGCCACCCCACCACCCAAACAGATTCCATTAGCAATACAGGGCAGAATTACTTTGAAGTCAAATAAAACTGCTTCTAATACAATGCTTGTTTTGTGTAGCTTCAGTTTTTCCTATCCCTCAATATTACTGTTAAATTTTATACTTCACATCTCCAAATCCAGCTTTTAAAGGGTCTTTCATTTGGTGTCATCAAATCCTAAATATTACTGTATGACACAAGACAAATACTCTTTTTACCAACCACCCCCGTACCACCAGCACTGCCACAATATATCTATCTACTAAGTATTTTCCTTTGCTCTGAAAATTAATTTCCAGAGTCCTTGAAACATTAATTCACTTCATTAACTTTCATGTACATTTAAGGTCATGTAAATCTGACATGTTACAACTCCTTTTATGTCTTTTATGCTATTCCATCCTAAGCAAAGAATGTGGAGGAATGGCTATCAATAGGATGCTTCTAAGTCAAATGCATAAGAAAGTGGCCGTATAGTTGACATTTTGCTTAGTGCTTTTGGGAGATCTCTATCAGTATAAAGTACATAATGGAATTTCAATGATGCCTACAAGGAGCAGTGCATACTTCATGGGGGCTCTCTTTCTATCCTAAGAAGGGGTTTAACCTTTATGCTAGTTCAAACCTTCTCATATTAGAGATTCAAAGCCCATTTCAAAGCATTCTTTGAATCCCAGCTTAAAAGTTGGTATTTGATGAATCTATCTTTAATTTGTTACATAAAACAATTCATATTTATCATTTTAGTTGGAACTGGCTATTAAGACGTATAGAGGGAAGCATGCTAATATAATGCTCATATATTTTCATTTTCCATATGATCTTTAACATATTTTCAAAACAATGACCTCTTTTTATTTTCACATGTCTCCTCTCTGGGCACGCACTACAAAGCGTTGATTGTTAAAAGGTTCTATCATGGATATTCATGTTCCATGGTGTTTTGTGACTTTCTATCATTTTTTTTTTCCAATTTTTTTTATTGGATATTTTATTTACATTTCAGATGTTCTCCTCTTACCCCATCCCCCCCCCCAGGAACCCCCTATTCCATCCCCCCTCCTCCTGCTTCTATGAGGATGTGCCCCCAACTACCCCCCCACACACACCTCACCTCTCCACCCTTGAATTCCCCCACACATGGCATCCAGCCTTCCTTGCATATATAGCTGCAGCCATGAGTCCCTCCCTAAGCGCTCCCAGGCTGGTGGTTTAGACCTTGGGGGCTCTGGTTGGTTGGTATTGTTGCTCTCCTCATGGGGTCCATACCCTTTCAACTCCTTCAGTCTTCACTCTAACTCCTCCATTGGGAACCCCATAATCAGTTCAATGGTTAGCTGTGAGCATCTGCCTCTAATATGTCAGACTCTTGCAGACCTCTAAGGAGACAGCTATGTCAGGCTCCTGTCAGCATGCACCTCCTGACATCCACATCAGCATCTACTTTTGGTGACTGCACATGGAATGGATACCCAGGTGGAATGGTCTGCAGATGGCCCTCCTTCAGTTTCTGTCCTGCACTTTGTATCCATATTTGCTCCCTTGAAAGTATTTTGTTACTCCTTCTAAGAAGGACCGAAGCACCCATACTTGGTCTTCATTCTTCATGACTTTATGTGGTCTGTGAGTTGAATCTTGGTTATTTCAAGCTTCTGGGCTAAAATCCAATAATCAGTGAGTGAATACATGTGTGTTCTTTTGTAATTGGGTTATCTCACTCGGATGATATTTTCCAGTTCCATCCATTTACCTAAGAATTTCTCAAATTCATTGTTTTTAATAGCTGAGTAATACTCCATTGTGTAAATGTACCACATTTTCTGTATCTATTCCTCTGTTGAAGGACATCTGGGTTCTTTCCAGCTTCTGGCTACTATAAATAAAGCTGCTATGAACATAGTGGAGCACATGTCCTTGTTATGTGTTAGAGCATCTTCTGGGTATATACACAGGAGTGGTATAGCTGGGTCCTCAGGTAATGCTATGTCCAATTTTCTGAGGAACCGCCAGACTGATTTCCAGAGTGGTTGCACCATCTTGCAATCCCACCAAAAGTGGAGGAGTGTTCCTCTTTCTCCACATCCTTGACAACTTCTACTATCACCTGAGTTTTTGATCTTAGCCATTCTGACTGGTGTGAGGTAGAACATTTTTCTTAAATACCTGAGATTTACACTACTGAAATATAAGGGAATATAAAATTTTAAAGGGAGGTTAGCTTTTCAATTTTTTCCTTATCTGCAAAGTGAAAAATCCTATCACAACACTGTTTAAATGTGGACTTATTCCATCACTAATAAAACTGAATATCACTGCAAAACTTGCTTTTTATTAATGTTTTTCTCATGAGCTGCTTGACACATCTGGTGGCTACTGCTTTGATTACTATATGTAGTCATGTATAATATTCTATGCATATGTACTACAAACCATTTTAATCAATTAAAATTTACTATATTACTATTGTTTTGTAATATAGAACTTTTCTGATGATATTGATGATTTTCTTTGGTCTCTTCAGCTTTAGGTCTGGAAATATTTCCTTCTCTTCAGTATTTTGAACATATTAACTAATATGCTGTTTCCTGCATTTGTAGTTAATTTTTCAGGTTTTAAAATTTCCCTGAAATTAACCTGGGTATGAGAGCTGATTCAGAGAACTGGCTGCCTCTCCTCCATCTCTCTGCTTTATAGCACACAGCTAGTAACCTTTTTCCAGTTTCATTTTTCTTCCTATTATCCCTTTTGTGTAATTTTTCAATCTCTTATTTTATATTCTTATACATGTTTGGATCTAGCAGTAGGTTCTCCATATGATTCTAAACTGTATTCTCTGGAAGAGAATTCTTAAGGATTACTTTTAGAAGAATCTCAAGCTCACTGATGTCTGGGAAATTTTATACTCTATAAATGTAAACAAGCTTCTATAGAGCATCACCCTTTATTTAATATGCCGATATGAGCTCTAAAGCTCCAAGAGATGGATAAAGAAAATACTATTGTCTGTGAGTATTTGTTCATGAGAATCTTTCTGGGGAAATATTTCCACTTCACACAAGCTGGGAAATCTACTCTTCTATTGGTCTGTTTATGACATCATCTCTCTCAATTCACGTATCCCTAGATTTTGTCATGTGAAGCATTGTTTCCTTTCATTAATGTCTCTTTTTCAGACTATGAGAGATTTAAGTTTCTTCAGCTTTGAAGGGTAACTATACCTTGAAAGTGCTTTTGAGGGACTAATGTTCTGCTGTTTTATTGTCTTCTTTCATTTCTTTATTTTTCTTTATTTAAGTTTAGAGAAAGTTGTGACTAAGGAAGACTGGTTAATCAATAAGAGACAAGATCAGGATGAGCTGGGGTCAAAATCTACAGCATAGCGAGTAAGCCATAAAGATTTGTAGTTGGATAATCAAGTTAAGAACACACATCACAAAACACTCTCAGACAGTTTTCATCCTCTAGTTTGTTCTGAATTTCTTCAAAATGGTAGTTTTTACCAATAAAATCACCTCACTGTAATGAACAAATAAAAACATCACACAATTAGATTAAGGCAGCCACTCAAGGAAAAACTCGCCTAGTCCCAAACTCTATGTATCTCAGTGAACTTCTACACTTAGAAGAACTCTTGAAAAGCAATTGGGCTTTGCCTAAGGTTTTACATTTTTACCACCAATTAAAAGTTTACCAATTAATATCCACAATAAATGCAGTGGGGGTTGCATGGGGGACTGTGACAGTTGAAATTAGGGAAACGATTAATTTTGCACTCTTTTTCCCTACTCATGTCTGTTTAAATTTTCTAAAGAAAAGTATAATTTCAGGAACTGGTTATGTGGCAAAATGGTAAAGTGCTTGCCTACGGTGTGCAAAAGTCCTACGTTTGATCTCAAGCACTGTAAAAACAAGAAAGAAAAAAATTTAAAAATTATACTCCTAGCAGCAGAGATATTGCAACTGCTAAGAGGATTTGCTGCTCCTCCTGGAGACCAGAGTTGGACGACTGAGGCTCTTAAACATCTGTAACTCCAATTTCAGGGCTGGTCACACCTTCTTCTGAATTCAGCAGGTGGTACATTACAGGTACAATTACATACAGAGATGGGGGAGGGGGAGGAACAAGGTATAAAACTGATACTGCCTTGAGACTAGACTGACTGCCTTAAAGGATTAAAAAAAACCCAGCATATTGGCTAGATTAGGAACAAAATATACCTTCAGCTTAAAAAGTCTTACTGTATGTACTGTATAACGCCAGCAGAAAATTGATAGCTAAAGTAAACCTGCTAAAATGAAACAACTCCTGTTCTTGAATCAAGAACACTTAGGTCTCCAAGCTCCTTTCCGAGAATTAGCTTTCCAAAGGATTACTGGTTGCCAGAAAAGCAATGAAGATTTAGCATGTTATCCACATGTACGAGCTTAGAGTTAAGCTGAGTAGAGAGCCGAGATGAGATAGAGAAAACTCCAGAAATCCTAGTTTGTAAACTTTAAACATGTTAGAGATGTGGACTGTTGCACATTTTTTACTACCCCAATTAAACAATGTTATTAAGTTAGAAAATTTTGATGATTAAATATCAACCAAATAATTCACACATCGTATAAAAAGGCCCGTCTTGGGTAGCGTTAGAGTCAACCAAACAAGCAAACGGCATTCGCCCAAAGCAGTTCAATACATTGAGAGTCCTTAGTACTCACCACATAAACTCAATTTCTTTTCCATCTCTCACAGATCAGAGATAGTAACTCACTGGGATTACAAAATGCGGGTAATAACTTAGAGTAATTCTAAATCAGACAGGGAGAGGATGTTCTCTGGCTACCGGGGTGGAAATGGCTGCGAACAGGTAGCGGGAACTTTTTGAACTAGTGGATCCTGCCGCCGGTTCCACAGCGCTACACACACCGTAGAATGGTCTCGTACATTTTAACAAGGGTGAAGCTGACGGCGTGTAAAATCATACCCAACAGAGCTGAGAGATAACGCATAGATGGAGATGAAGAGAGACAAAAAGCGGGGTGGGGGTGGAGATACCTGATCTTGGACGCCAATCCAAAGGCCAAGGGGCTGACAAGGACAGGAAGGGATGCACTCTGGTACCCGTTTCCGCTGTGGGATCTTCCCCGGGAACCTCAGCCTTCCTCTCTATGCCTTCGTAGGAAGGTTCCCTTGTCCCAAGCACAGTCTCCTCTACAAGTAGGGTGAACCGGCGGGTTCACCCTGGATGAGAGCATCAGTGGCTGAGCAGGCGCCAGGGCGCGCGGCGTTCCCTTGGCAACGGGAGCTTCTTCCGGTCCCAAGGCCACGCCTACTGGGGGCGTTGTACGTGTCCGCGGATCTGATCTCAGTTCTGCGGCTGAAGAGCTCTGGGTAAAAAAACAAATGGTCTGATTTCCGCAGAGGAACTCTATTAGCGAGAGTGTGAGCACAGAAGACACGGAGAGCCGCCAATGCGCTGGGAAGAGCGTGGGAGGAGGCCCGCGCACAGCATGCTGGGTAGCGGGCTGGGCGGCTTTAGCTGCGCGCGCATCGCTTGTTGCTGGGCTCCTGGGTTCTGGTTAGCGCCAGCACAGATTTGGGTTGACCGCCGTCGTCGTGGGCGGCGTGAGGTGGAGCGAGGATCTGTTTAGATATGCATTTCCCATAATACAAACCCTTTCCTGGCCTCAGCTAGGCCTGAGAGCCTAGTCGTGAAGAAGTACAGCTATTAGCACAGGCAAGAGAGGAAAAGTGGTGTCAAAATCAAAGTCAGTTTTAAAAAACAGAAACATTATTTGGCAAAGGAAGTGTGATCCTGTCCCTGGTTCTTAGCTGTCTGTTGTCCCGGATATTAACTAACATCGGGCATGAACTTGTGTTACAATCCTCGGGATCAGAGAGCCTGGTAGCCAGGAATGGATTTGATAGAAGTTACCTTCTTAAATTCACTTGGAGTTTATAGCAATAGAAATAATTTGTAGTAATTGAAAGATTTTATATAGACACTTTCCCCGCACATTTGTATTGTCCCCAACAGACAGGCTACAGATGCAACAATTTTAAATATATCTATTTTTTTTTTTTTACTGTTTTTTTTTGTTGTTGTTGTTGTTGTTTTTTTGTTTTTGTTTTTTGTTTTTTGTTTTTTTTTGGTCAGTCTTCAAGCTAGCTGTTTCCACCATCCTACTCTTCAATGGATGAGTCATGACAAACTTGTATTTGAAAAGTTTCATCTCTTCATATCACTTGATAGCATAAATGTGGGATGTTACTTTACCTTAATACTAGCCAGCGGTATGTTTAACTATCATACTTGTCTTTCAGCCCATTAATGAATTTGGCTGTTCATTGGATGGGGGTAGAGGAATAAACTGAAAGGAATTCCATCAAAGAGATAGTGGTAAAGACACTTGTACATGCACTATCATGGAGTGCTTTTCTGGTGCCTTTCCAAATTCCTAAGAATTTCTAACGTGGAGTAATTATAGTTCTGGTCTCCTGGCTCTTGTAAGGCAAAAACCAGACTGAATGGTCAAAACTTCTATAGTCTGTATATCCAAGGCATTAACATTAATGCCTTGTTAAACAGAGAATGGGAATATACTGTACTCTGTGGTCTAGGAAAGTTACTCTTTGTGTATATTTCATCTTCAAAAATATGTCTTATCTACTGGTTTTGAGGACTAAGGAAAGAAAAGGGTATACATGTCTGACCAATAGATAGCAAGTGTTCAATAACGTGAACACTTCCTTGTGAAATTTTGTATTACCCAAAGAAAATCAGCTCAGTTGCTGATGTGGTTGTCCTTTTAACTTCTGACCCCAAGTGCATTTACAGGGAGCTATTAAACCTCTTCTCTTTGATTTGATTAAATCACTTCTCTTTGGCTCACTTTGACAAAACAATGGATGCTTATTTGCTTATATAATATTTTCTCTCTAGACATAGAACAGAGCTTATGTCCCAGAATTTTTTTCCCCATTTAGGTGGCCATTATCAGGTATTTTTCCCCCATAAAACATTTGGAGGAAACATTTATATGTTTAATATAAGAACAGACTGTGCAACCAACTTTACAGTAAACTTAGATGACATTTAAAAATTATTTTTGTTGGATTTATTCACTTTATTTTATGTTTGTTTTGTCTGCTTATATGTATGTGCACCACATGAATACTTGGCGCCTGGAGAGGCCAGAAGAGGGGGCATATCTCCTGGGACTAGAATTAGGGAAGATCGTGAGTCAGCTTGTGTGTGCTGTGACTCCAATTTGGCTTCCCTGCAAGAGCCATGAGTGCTCTAAACCACTGAGCCATCTCTTCATCCCCAACTTAGATGATTTTTAACAACAAAAGGTAAACAGGTTTATTTATTTATTTTTTTTAGGTAAGTGTAGTTGATCTGCTGTTTTATTGTTATTAGAGATTAAAGAGTTCATGTGACTCCTAAATTCTATTTGGGGATGTAGAAAATGTTGAAAAGATGAACCTTAAAACAGTGTAAATATTTCAATTGTTTGAATCTGCTGTCTTGGTGGTTGGCAGCTGTAACCTGTCTTGAGTAAACCCAGAAACACGACGTAATTCCACTTAAATTACAAAGTTCGTTTGGCTATCTTGATTTTATTGTGAGCACAACAAGCTTTTAAAACAATATGTGATTTTCTCAAGTCTACTTAAGATACATGTAGAAGGGCTTTAGGTACCTTCTGTCCACTTTTCATTTCAGAGTGGCTTGTAGCTATAGTCAGACAAAAATAAAGGAGTGCGGTACATTGGATATGTTACTTCTAATCATCTCGAGATGGTGCGAATGTATTTTCTTGTCAGCAACATAAGGAATCTGGAAAATCCCTGATTTATAATATATTGAAAATTTTGTAATGGACATTGATGGTCTAAAGATTTGATAGACCAGTTTATGTTGTGTGCTGTTTATGTATCTGTATAAACTACCTCTGTAATACATAATTCCATTCACCCAAATCTCACAAAATATTTGCCAGTATAAAATCACTACAAAAATATGTATCCATTAATTATAGTGATTTCTGTGAGTTTATGCCTAGACCTCAAAGTCTGTAATTATTTGGAAAAATTACAACTATGCCTTGTATTCATAATTACTAAAGTTTTAAACAATGCCTAGACATACTTACTAAAAAGTAAATTACAATAATATACTTGCATATAACAGTACAAAACATCACAAACTCAACCACCAAAACTGTAACTTTTATTTGGTAATAGATATTTTAATAAACAGGCTTTCTCCATCTGTAAGACCCTGATAATGCCTTTTAGGAAATCATAGAAAAATAAAAATACAATAATTAGCAATTTGTACTTTGTACAAAAATCTTACTATGTTGCTCAGCAGGTTGTTTTGCTAAACACCATATCCTTTCAGCAACTAGATGACACATATAATTCAGTTCACCATAAAACAACCCCTCATATTGGGAGCTGGACATTCTATAACACTATTACCTCATTTGCATGCCAGCACATGAACATTTACATGGAATATTATAGTAGTTTAATAAGATGAAAATAGTACCACCTTCCAATGAAACTGAAGTACTTCACTGTTATGGTCAAGTAGGTGGGGTGGGGCGGTGGTTGCAGTTCTAGTAGCTCCATTTTGCTGCATTTGTGTCTCTACCATATTGGAATTACAACTAAAATGAAAACATCAACTGCATAAGCAACCTTGGAGAAAACATGTATGCCCTAAATAGTGATATGATTCCAAACAGAAAACATGATGTGGTGCTATCCCTCTTCATTGTCACAAACAGATCCAAACCGTCTTGCAAAATAGATGACCATAGTGCTAAACACTTGAAGAATGATAACCTCAAGTCCGTTAACAAGGAAAGTCCTTATAAGTCTTTAACTTATGGGGAAAAAAAAGTATTGTGGCTGCAGTTTTTGATTAGTCAAATATAATCTCTAAGGGGATTAAATAAGTCTAGACAGATGTTATCTAGGTATTATACAGAATTCACTATTTAGTGTTGTTTTTGAGGATTTGTGCCACAAAGACATTTGTACTTAATATTCTGAATGCACTGAGTATGTCTACCTTTTAAAATTTGATTGTTTAAAGATTTGAAGTGTTTAAGCAAATAGGAATTTACATCTATACTTACATATTTATATTTTAGGTTATGCTAGAATAGCAAATTTATGAGAACAGTCTTACCCCATTCGTCACAATCTAATTTCACATAAAGCCCAAAGAAGAAATATGCATCTTTAAATTCCCCCACAATTGGATACAGCATATCCAGAAATAAAGCACCCAGCACTGTTTTTTTTTTTAAACATCCTTTTCTTTAAGTCAAAAGGGACAATGAACAAAGCACCCTCATATCACCCATTTACTTCTTTTAAATGACAAGATATTTTACAGTGTTTTCTATGTAGAAACAAAACAAAAATATTTTCTCTTAAAAGGTTAAAATCTCCACCCCTATTTTTTTTTTTTTATTTCTAAAATTTAGACAGGAGCTTAAGCACTTCGAAAACAGGATTTGTGACTATTGTCAGGATAAATAAACACTGCACCCCTTTCAGGACTAAACTAGTTTCAATTGTCATAGCTTTTGATAGAACATATACCAAATGTTTACGCCATTTACTCTGTAACAGGCAAACATAAGTAAGAAAACAGAACAAATACTAGTACCCTTGAGAAGGCCTCAATTTCTACTATCCGGGCAGAGAAGACTAATTAGAGTCCTTGGGAAGCAAAGTGTTGGGTCTTCTAATAAAATATCGTAAACTATTTGATGAAGATGCCTTTGAAATAGTTGTTTTCCTCATTATTTACTATACATAAAGTCAAATTTTATATATATATATCTCACATATATATGTATCATATATATATTTATGATATGATACATATATATATATATCACAAATATATATGATACATATATATATATAAAACCTACTCTAACAACTTAGAACTACACTTTCAACCTACACTTCCTTCTCAACCCAGACATTGACTTTTCAAATCAAACTACCATTGATTTTTCTCCATCAAATCAAACTACTCACCTAACATCTTTGCCTTTTCCACAACAGATCTACCCATTAAGCTGTTGTATTGCACAGTCCCTTTCCTTGCACTGGAGTTCTGTGTACCTGTTCCTTCTAAAAATAACCTTTCTCCTTTGCTTGAATATCAATGAACTCTATCTCTCCAGCCTTCTTCTGTGATTATCTTCTCTCCTGCATAATCAGATCCCAGCCAGCCAAATCACTGTCATTAGTATGTAAATATGCTTGTTAACATCATTCATCTAAACAAAACAAAAAACAAAACCCAGAACTCTCCTGACCCCACAGCTCCTTTGCTCTGTCCTGTATCCCTTGGCTTCTGTCACAACAAATACTTTTGAAGTCTTGTTCTGATTCCATTTCCTACCTGTCTTCTCAGCCAAGCCAGGCAGGCTTTGACTTCACTGCTTCTTAGAGACTGCCCTCAGTAAGGACCTCAAAGAGAACATTCTAGACAAAGTTGCCGTTATCCAATGACCAATACTTGGTTATGATCTTGACTTCTTTCCTTTATTTTTGTTGTTGGTTTTTGTTTTTAGATTTAGTATGATTTTTTTAACTTTGTATGCATGTATCTGTGTACATGGGCACATGTTTGGGGATGCCCCAGGAGGCCAGAAGAGAGCATTGGATCCCTTGGAGCTGCTGTGATAGGCAACTATTGTGAGCTCATGCATATGAGTTCTAGACCCAAGTTCAGGTCCTCTGCAAGAGCAGCACACATACACTGCTAAGCACCACGTCAGCGGCATTTCTCTTCTCCATACCTTAACTTTATTTTATTACCTTCTTGATCTCTGCCTAATCTCTAAACACTAGAATCATTTTGAGCTCAGTCCTGTTCCTATTTTTCTATTATACAGGATTATTCTTGGTCTTAAAAATGTAAATACTGATATATAGACTAATGGACTTCAGTTCTTGATCTCCAGTCCTAATTGGTCCTTCAGCTCTCAGATGAAACAGCTTATAAGTGTTTGTGTGTGTGTGTGTGTGTGTGTGTGTGTGTGTGTGTGTGTGTGTGTCTGTGAATGTCGAGGCCAGACAACAAATTTGACTGTCCTTCCTCAGTTGCCACCCACCATTATGTTGAGACAGGATTGTTCACTGACCTGGAACTTACCAATTAGGTTAAGCTGGCTGACCAGCAAGCCTCAGGGATTCTCTTGTCTGCATCTACCAATTACAGGATTATGAAAATGTCATGGTGCCAAGTTTTTTAAAATGGGGGTTTGGGGGGCTTAAATTCATGTCATCAAGCTTGTGAGTAGAACAATCTACTGTTGAGCTGTCTCCCCAACCTACATATGCCTACATAATAGTTCCATTTGACTATCTACTAGTTATTTGTGGCACCATGTAGCCAAAACCAAAATTGACTTTTCTGCTTCAAATCTCCTACTTCACTGCCATTTAAATCAATTGCTGTTTCCCCAAATGCAAATTTAGTTTCTGTTTTTCTGTCTTCTTCATACCTTATTTCCAGTTCATCAGTAAACCTGGTTTTCAATCACCCAAAATTCTTCCGTGTGTCTCTATCTTCAGCCCGTCTACTAACAAGAGCTACCACACTCTACTGACGCCCTGCAGCTTTGCTCGTACTCGGAGATACTTGTTCCTCATTACAATGTATCATTTTCTTCATATCCTCACACCTTCCAAATGCCATACTCTTAACTGCTCTCTCTGATTGGAACTTTGTTCTCACTTTCTCCTGGATGTTCCTTTCAGTTTTTCATGTCACATAATATATCTGTACAGATATTTTTAAACCACTTATTGTGAAGTCACAGTCACTTGAACTATGACATGTATGTAACATGATTATCAGTATAACACGTGGCTGTAGTGTGTCTTTACTTTTTAAATGTCAATTTCATGGGACATGTCTGTTTTGCTTTGTTGGATGTTTGTATGTGCAATAAACACATTTAAATCAATCAGTAAATATATAAGCATATATGTTTATTTTAAAATGGAGGAATTTTACAGTTTGGGGCCAGTAAACCGACATGGTTTCCTTTATTTTATTTTAAATATTGTTTAGTATAAATAGGATAAGAAATTTAGGCAAATCATGGAATTCTGATAATTTACATTAAATTATAGATACGCCTGTGTTTAATGCATTGGTTAATATTGTGAAATAGGGAAATGGAATATTTTAATTTTTTTCAGAGGATTTTGGAAACTTGGAAGAAAATAAAAAGGTCCTATAAAAATGCAATAGCTATTTGAACTTGTTTGAACATCCTATTCAGTGAAATTGTAAACATGAAACACAAGTAAAAAATAACTAGAAAAAGCATACATTACTGACCTAAATTCACAAGTGAATGGTGGATTGCCTTTTGTGTTTCTCTTAACTGGAAGAGGAGAACAACTTGCTTTTTCTAGCTGATCTTACAAGGTGTCTGGCTGGTGTGACTTAAAAGAAGAATCATTTGTAAAACAAAAGGGAAATTTTAGCCACTATAATGACATTTGTAACTTTTTGAGAATTTGAAGGTTACTAAGATTATGTGATTGAATGGAGATATAAAACGTGTAACCACAGTCCAGGTATACAACTCTGTACCCTCAATACCTAGGGACAGAGGAAGGAGGGTATTGAGGCCAGCCTGGGTTATTTAGTGGGTCTTTATTTAAAAAAAATTGACAAAACAAAACAAACACTTCCTCTAAATTCAGACTCTAATTAGTGGCTCTTAAAGCAATTGGGGAAAAAAAGAATATAAGCATTCAACGTTCAAAAATGCCATGTAAAAACCCAAGTGTCACACAAAATGTATATGAAGATACTGTATTTTAAAATATTTAATATTGTGTAAAATACATATACATCTTAAAGGTATGTTGATTGTAAACCCTTTCATGTTGGTTTTTCAGTATCTTTTAGATACTGTATGAATGTAAGAATGTTCAGATTCCTACTAATGTATTTTAAAAACATAGTTGTTTATTTGGGCATTTTCATAGGATTTTTTTTCTAATTTAATGTCAATATATATATTTTCATGAAAATGAGTAGAATTATTTACATTATATATTCACATCCATGAAATGCATTTAAGTTTAAAAATTACCAGTAAAAACAACATGACATGATATTAATTGGTTCTTTTCTAATTTTTTTAAATTAAGCAATCACTTTAATATAAGTTACTTTTATTACCTTTTGATCTGTAATACTTGTTATTAATGTTATAGTTAATACTATACTTGTAATCTTTTAAATATGAGGTCATTACAACAAGCATAACTAAAATTTAGCAAGCACTGCTAGTTAAAAACTACCCTTTCAGACTGGAGAGATGGCTCAGCGGTTAAGAGCACTGGCTATTCTTCCAGAGGTCCTAAGTTCCATTCACAGCAACTTCATGGTAGCTCATAATCATATATAATGAGATCTTGTGCCCTTTTCTGGCCTGGAGGCATACATGTAAGCAGAACGGCATATACATAATAAAAATTTACCCTTTTAAAACAAAATTTAAATGGTTGGTATTTTCCTTGCACACAAGATGAAAACTAAACTTATGGAAAAAAATCTCTCAAAGGCATTTATATTCTATGTACACATTTTCAATGTCACAATTTAGGAGTCATTTTGGCAAAACGATTAATATGATATCAGAAATGAAACACATCCAATGATCTTTAAAATCAAGTGTTCCTCATATTCACTTCTGTTACCACTGTTCTAATGTTGTACCCCTCTGCCCCCAAATGCTACCATTCACGCTTTATTTCTATTTTCTACTTACTCTTAAAGGACTAATTAAAAAAAACATGAAATAGAATGGAAGGTCCATGTTTTTATATAAAGTAAATGATAGTTTTGCATAGTATCAATATATTAATATAATGTTCTTTAGAGAACTATATATGTAGCACAGGAAGAGAGAACATATTAGAAATCCTAATGAAAAACATTATATACATTAAATGCTTTCCATATAGTGCAGAAAAAAAATTAAAGCCTCATTCATTTACTGTCTATAATATTCAGCATTGTCTTAATGATACTTTGAATGTATATGGCAATGATATTTATCGTATCAATGATAGGAGAACATGTTGGTTTTAAACAATGATCACATCAACCTCGTTCTGTTACATGTTCCTTAGCCAGTGAGTGGCTACTGGTTTTTATTCCTTAGAGTTTCCAAAAATCTTATTTTAAGCAGACTTAGTAAAGGAAACAAATATATGAAAATGGATAAAGCATGCTCAGTTAAAATGCCATCATGGTTTTGATAAGAGTATCCTGGGATGAGGATTATGAGAGCAAATGCTACTACTCATGTTAAATTGAGGCAATAGAATTAATAGTGTTCCATCTTTAAGATTGAATAAAGATATATTTAAATGAAAAACATGTGAAATCAAGTTCTGCCCAGAACACAAACAGCTAATTCTACAAATAACTCAACACAGAAAAGATTCAAGACATCACAAAAGCAGCAGAGCATTATGGGTGAAACCTTGACATTAATGGTTTGTTTTAGGAATTGGCTTTTTTTCCCCACACCATATGTCATGATTTTAAACACTTAAAATGATATTGGCTCTTTCTAGAAGGACAGAAAACTGAAGAGTGTCTTCTGTGGGTGCTGCCAATATGGACAGACGTGTACTGAAATGTGCATATCAGCAGTGGTGAGGAGAGCAAGCCAGTGGTACGGTACTTGCCTTCTGTGGCAAGGCCTTGGGCTTCAGCATCAGCTAAAACCACAAACAACAGTTGATATGCTCTTGGTAACTCATAAAAACAATTATGACTACATATAAAATCTGAACTGGATGTATAGACAACAATGGTTCTTAGGTACCCAGAGTTTTCTTTATATCATGTACTTTCTGGAGACAAAGTTGCATATTCCTATCTATAAGGACTAATGAAACAGAGATCCTGAAGCCAGCTGAATAGTGTTACAGAAGTAGACTTGTTACCCACTCTTTAGTTGTTCTGATTTACGCACCAACTAAAAATGCTATTGTGACAAATAAAGACCACTGGGAGATAAAAATGATGTAGAAACATGGATAAGAATAGTTATATTACTTGAGAGACTATCATTAATAGAATAAATACTTTTTGAATTTACAACTTGTGGGATAGATGTATTGTTAACCTTACCTTATATGCTAACACAAAAGTAGAAACTGTGTGCCCGGGAATGTGGTACACACATACAACCCTGTCCTAGTATGCACAAATCTCTGTATTATTCTTCATCCTTTATCCTGTTTGCCAGGTAAAATTTCATTTGCTTTTGCTATTCTAACCTCTCACAACAACAACAACAACAATAACAACAACAAAACTTGTTGTACTTAAGGGTAGAAGAATTAGCTTTTGAGATCTTCTCACTATGAAACCAATATTCCCTTTTTGAAGGAAAGATGGCAATGTGGCGAATGGGTATAGCAATTTAAGCAAGGACATCCCTTTGTTTTGCTTATTAAAGATTGCTTTGATTTGGAAAGTGTTAAATATAATAAAGGAGAAGGGATTTGACACAATTGATGTGCCCAAGCTTTGAAGTTGTCAGATTCTTTTTTGAAAAGCTGAAGTTTATTTAGATGTCCTTTTCCTTCCATCTAAACTCTGGTTCTCTTAACTTACGCACTTCATTTTAAAATGCAATAACTTAAAAAGCTAGACATTTAGATATAGTCCATGACTTCAAAAGAGAAATTTGCCAATCAAACAAAAACCACTTGCTTCAAGAGCAAAGAACTCAAGACTTGTATGTAACTCAAACAAGCTGTGAGGATGCTCAAAATAATTTGACCTAATGATACCTTGAATCTAACTACTACTCTGTATAAAAGTTTAGTTAAATACACCCAGATGACCTGTATCCTAAACCTTTTCAACTTTATTCCCAGAAGACATATGTATCATGCCATATTTCCTTATAACAAAACCCTACTGTTTTTCTAATAAATCTTTAAAACACTAATTCTTGATGTTTTAAGGGAACTTGAAGAGGAAGATGGGGTGTTTAATTTTATGTAGTCTAAGGTTTTCTTCCCTGTGACTCTGTTAGATCTAGTCATAGGTAATCACTTCCTTTGAATTTGAAACAATTATATGCTAGCTTTGAAGTACATATTGTTACCTTTGCCAGAAAAATCAGCTCAGGTTAGAGATTAAAATTTAAGGTTTGGTTTGAAAGAAAAATGATGTTTCTAAAGACTATGTGAGAAATGAGTTCATATATGGACTGATTTCTGATGAGTATCTTAGAGAACTTACAAGCATGGTTCCTTCTACCAAATAAGAGTCAAAATATCTCTTTCTGAAGAAAATTGAAAATGCAATTCACACATGGCTATTTCCTGTGTGTTTATTCTTATTCTACAGTAAGATCTAATCCCCTGTGGCAGAGGAACCATAGCAAACTGCAAGGAGTCTCCAATCTTTAAAATCTAAACCTGAGGATCAGTGGAAGCCAGTGACAGTGTACTTAAATTCATTTTTTTGTGAAAATATTTGTATGTATGAGAGGCATGTTGTTTTGTTCAACTATAGCAAAAAATTTATCCTTTTTTGAACATTATAAAAATGATAAAGGGTGTTGCACATGTGGATTATAAAAAGGAAAAATTATGACCTCAGTGCTCGAAAGACAAAAGAATGTCCTCATTTGTACCCAGTCTACTTCTCTATGGTTTAGAGTCTCTCACAGAAAATCATCAAAATATGTCTAGATTAATTATGAATATGTGTTTATTTGGCTTCATGACATTCAAGTTGCGAAAGTTAAGGTGATGATAAGAAGTAATACATCAGCTTTGAACCTCTTTTCTGCGTAAATATAAGTTAGCATTTGATTCTTAAAATACTAATTTCTTTTTATTTAATATTAGACTTCCTGAGCTAACCGAAGCTTCAGAAAATAATTATCTTGCACTTTGAAATATCTTTCCTTTGTGCTTAGTTTCTGTTAGGCAGAGTCAGAACCCACACCCTCTGACTTGAAGCTCCCATTCGTATGCTAGGACCCAACATATCAAAGCTTTAATGGTTTGCAGCCTGCCCTGCCATCCAGACCCTTCCATGGAAATTTACTAGGCCTTTATAGACTTGCTGTGCTTCGCTATGTTGATATGAGTGTATTGAGAGAACCTGAGACAGAAAGAGAAAGGATGGGGAATTAGACAGAAAACAGAGAGGCTAAAAATGTAATAAAAGAAGAGGGGGAACAAAAGACAATACTGATTTAAAAAAAAAAGTCTTGAGAGTTTAACTGACTTTCTCACAGAACGTGAATTTAATAGAGAAAGATATCAAAGTAGACATTTAGGACACAGGCTGGGTGATATGCAATTTCCTCTTCACTATCCCTAATATAGAGAACTTTATAAAAACTTTGCACAGATTAAATTTGGCTTTCTTTTCTATTATGGGCTGTGAGCCTTTGAGTTGTGACTGCCTTATTCAGTTTGTAGCTGGGTAGATTTTAAGGAGTGATACCCAAGGTAATAAATCTGTGATTGTAGCATGCACAACTCGTTTATCAGCAAGTAGAGGGCAGCTCTGTAGTGCTTCCTTCCTGTTATACTGTCTCATTTCAGATATTTTTTAGTTGAATGATTTAAATACCCCATCTTTCCTCTTGATTGTACATTTGTTTTACATTTTGGGCTATAGACCAGAAGTTGATTATCAGCAGATAAAAAATTTACATGGTACGATTTTCAAAATTCCAAAAATTCACTCATTAGAATCTCTTAAGTTTTCTTAAAGGCGAGTACATAATGTATATGCACATTTCATTATAAGAGATTATTCTTAACTGTAATTATGAAATTCATTAGTTTATTTTGGGGTAATTACTTTATTCTTGTATGTGCCAAATAAACTTAGTTATTGTACATGGCACCAGAAAATCTCAGAATATTTACTTCAAACTGAATTTGTTATTTTAGCCATTATTATTATTCCCAGACCTTACTTCCCCCTGGGTCATAGGGTGCAAGATCATTAGGCAGCAAATAGATATATCTTATTATATTATGATATTTCTGTTTATTTGTATACATATTTCTTCCTTGTTCTGTCCATGATGAGGTTCACTATTATACTTAACATTATCATGCTCATAGCTTGGTAATTAAAACGTAATTTTTCAAAACTTGGAAGAGGATATGGGGGTGAGAGAAAGTGTTCTAATAAGTATTTAATAAGTATCTAATAAGTATCTCATGTCAGAAAAGACATGAGATAGAAATACAAACTAACCAGAAATAGAATTGGATCACCAGAAGTTTGAAAGAAAATAATTAACAGTTTTTTTAAAAATCATGCCATCACTGAGTGTAAATCCCCAGACCTTTAAATACTATTATAGAACTGATTTCATCAAGGCATACAGTTGCTACTGACAGAGTCTTATGATGAAGCGTATTATTCTATTTCCTATTTTTTCTAAATACCTTTTTGTTGTATTATAAAAATAAATATATATGATTAATAAATTTAATCATCTGTTTACATCTGTTATCATTTAATAGATATTTAAATACAGATAAATATGGAAATTTTATATTTCCCCTAAATGTGTCCAGATTTGTGTAAATGTATCAAGCAAACTGCAGAGAGTCTATGAGTGACATATGGCCATGCATGTAGGTGACTGAAATATGTTGTTAGCTATTTCTGATGCATTTACTTAAAAGTGATGGAATGTCCGTCCACTCCTTCTCAGTATAGTTAAAGAATACTCTAAAGACATCCTTTTATCTTTATATATGGTTTTTTTGGAATGAAAAATGTTAAGCAGAAGTAAGGGGGGAAGAGGTGGATCAGCTAAAGAAAAGGAGTGGAAGGCTCTAGTTTGAAGGGACAATAAGGAAATCCTACAAACAAGAATAAGAGGGGAAGTGAGGTTCCTTAAGTAGAAATAGCTTTACCCTTTCCCAGTATGGTTGGCAATGTGGAGAGGAATACCTTTGTCTCTGACATCACATAAAATTAGTTCACCAAATCTGTGTCTTTAGACAACCTGCTCCTGCATTTTTCTTCCCTCAATACATGGCTTATTCTTCACTCATCACAATGTTGTTTTTGTAGTTTCACAGGGAGCAGATGGTTTTATCATTGAGTTTGTTTCAAAAGGAACACTATTTGAGTAGCTGACAAATTCACTGGAAAAATATATATATATATATTTTTTTTTGCTGCAAGCTTCAGAGGAGATTAAGAAAACACATCTCAGATGTGTTCTTATATACTACGATAGACCAAGGTTTACACTCACATACACACACACACACACACACACACACACACACACACACACACACAGATATATAGATGGTGTAAGCATATATATATGCTTAAATGTAAGATCTATTTATTTATATCATGTTTATGATATCAATCTTTTCTTAGAAGATTTGGAAAACAGTTCAGCATGTCCATGTAACCTATTTTCATGAATAAAATATTGGAATTTTTAAATTTGGAAAATATACCAATTATCACTCAACAAAATACATTTGTTACCTTGGGCCACTGTAAGCTGTCTTAAGTAAACCATTTCCCATTAAATCTATGGTTACTATGTTAGGCCTTTTATTCAAAGAAGTTCTGTGAACAATTTACTTTCTCAATGCTTTGATAACTGTTTTTTTTTTTTTTCAAACTTGTGAAGATGAATCCAAGGGAACAGTCATATGTTCACTCCATGCATCCGTCTATGAAAACTATTAGAGCAATGGACTCAATCTCGGTCTTTCCAAGGGTGATTCTTGGAACATACTAGAGAAATACAGTACAGTCAGTAAAAAATTAGAGGGGGAAAAGCCTCTAAACAATCACCTACTATGAAATGTGTAGAACCCTATAAAGTTAATTAAAAAATATAGACAAACCCAGCCTTAGAAGATTTAAAAGCACAGTATTTTTGTCTGTCTCCCTCCCCAACAATGCCCTTCATAACTGTAGTCACACCAGACACAATTGCACTACATGGAATCATTAATTATTTCTGCAAATCATTGTAACAACATCAGGCACCAACAGTTAAGTCATTAAAAATAAAACAACAGCACAACCTGTAGAGTTGAGTAAAACTATCGAAAAAGAAGTATGTCAAGTTGGAAGCTACTTGATCACAAAATGTGGAAGAATGGTCAACTATTTCCTTCTTATCTATCTTCAAACTCCACATACATCTTTGAAGGTGCCACACTTAAGGACAAATTCCTTTAGGTTAAGTCCATGAACACTTCCCAAACATTTCTATACAAAGTTACACATTCATGCTGAGTTATTTATCTTTATGCAGTAATAATCTGCAGTGGGCCAGAGTTTCGTTTGCAGGCTATTCAGAGAGGACCAGTGTAGCATGGTATTGAAATCCAGGGTGGAAGCATAAACTGAAGGTGTGCAGCCATAGTCTGAACAGGAGACTGTGGGTTGTGAAGGGATGTCTGGAGAATCAGAAGAATGAGTCGTAGAGGGAATATCTTTCTTTGTAGAAATGCTGAGGCACAAAATACAGGTGTTTATAGTACGTTCATACGTGAAATCCTTTCTCCTGTATGTGCATCATATGTAAACGTAAAGTTTGTATGCTGCTGACTATTCGTCTCTGATGTCCAATGAGTATGACTCCGATTCGCCTAATATCACTGAGAGAGGAGGAAGAGGGAGAGAAGGGGGGGGACAGAGAGAGGAAGAGAGATTTTGAGCATCTAGAATTAATAAAGACAAGCCAGAGAAAACGGATATTTAGCTATGTTAAATATATACCATGTCACATTTGACAAAATCATGTTGGTTAATTGTTAAGCAGTCATGTAAACAAATACCAATAGTTTTATCTTTCCTTCTTCCTGGTTCCATAAAATATACTGTAATCTAAAGAAAACAGTCATATCCAGATAGAATGTTTACATCTTTGCAGATATATGGCTATTTATATTTCAAGTACTTATACAAATTTGCAACGGTCATAGAAAATGCTGGGCATGTAGAGGTATAATGTGAGCATGATCCAAGTTCTCATAGTCATTATGTAATCAGAAAAAAAATGACATTAAGCAAAATTTAGCAATTTTGTAGAAATAAATAAAAGTGGAAATATGCATATTCTACACTGTATATATTCTAACCCTATAGCAACTGTACTTAAATGCTTAAGAAGTACACAAAAAAATCAATACAAAAATTGCATAATGCAAAAGTACTTGTAATAATAAAAATTTAAAAAATAGTGAGACATATAAGAAAATTCCACACAATAGCCCAAACTAATGAACTAGATTTATAGGCATTACACAATGGAATCTTAAAGGCTGGGTGAAAAAAGTAAGGATAATATATAACCTTTTGTATGAATATAGAAATAAGATATTCACAGACTAATAAACATTTATTACAGAATAGTAATAGTGATGACTTTGGGACAGGGTAGGAGATATGATAGAAGTACTGGGCTGATAGAGCTTCAGCTGTTTTATGAATGGGTCATCTCACAAACTTAGTGGTGGGTTCAACTGGAATTTATTACATCTGTCCTTGTTTTGTGCATATATGAGAAATAATTCATAAGAATTAATAAAATTCAATATTTGACATTAAAACCATCATTCTTTTGAGCCATAAGAAATTGCATTGCCATATTAAAATGATGGTAATTTCATATGGCTTCATCTAATTATATATATATATATATATATATATATATATATATATATATATATATTTGGTTTTTTTCGAGACAGGGTTTCTCTGTGTATCCCTGGCTGTCCTGGAATTCACCTGTAGACCAGGCTGGCCTTGAACTCAGAAATCCGTCTGCTTCTGCCTCCCAAGTGCTGGGATTAAAGGCTGTGCCACCACTGTCCGGCTAATTATAATATTTTTAATCCACATTTGGAGCTCTCCTATTGGATGTAGGTAATGGATGATCTTTGAGACAATGAAAAAATCTGATCATGAAAATATGTAGAAGGATCCTAAATTAGCATGGTAATAGTAGATTGATTTAATAAAGATAGTATAAATTAATTGTGCATTATTAGTATATATGACCAACAATTTACCAAGGCAACAAATGTGAATAAGATCAATATGGGTTTTTGAAACATTTACAACAATGTCAAAAAGTACTTGAATTATATATGTTCTTTAAAAAATAATGGCTGAAAGAGTAACTTCCAGCTTCCATCAGAATGATAAACAGGAATGGCAGAAGTCACATGCTAGCCTTGGGAAAGGTTTTCTTGATTGGATGTGTGAATTTGTAATCTATGAGCAGAATATCTAATTACAGTAATAAGCCTAGAATTACTTACTCGATGCTCATTCGTGAAATCAGATCGAATGTTGTAAAACCCGCTGCCATGAAGTTACTCTTATATTGCCCCATCTTTATAGAATCCAGCCAGTCACCCACTGTGACAAACAATGGATATTCGGGAACATCACCAGGGGATTCTGGCATTCTACAGGGAAATGAAACACAGCATTTAAAAGCCAGATAAGCCGACTTAGTCGTTTTTATTTACGCCTTTTATCATATTCTTGAATATTTTTATCCTCTATTTAAATGAACTCTGGTTTTGGTCTTATTCAGCAAGTACTTAGAACAAGCTCTTTTTTCAAATCAGTAATTTCTTTGGACTTGTCCTGTCTTTTGCCACTATGACTTTTACTGATAGACCTTTAGAAAAACCATTTTTTCCTCTCTCTATATATGTATTTTTTTCTCTCATGAAATTGTATTGAAAGGTGAAGCCTAGTCTACCCACCGTCTCTGCATGACCAGTCAGCAGATTTCTCATATGTACCATTTCCAACCTCTTACCAATCTATGTCCTTTACGTGCTCCACACTTGCTGTGATGGTTCTTCTTTTAACGGTGAATTATTGATCAAACTTTAAATTATGTATTTTAAACAATCAACAATAATATTCTTATTTAAAAATAATTTCTAATCACAGAATTAGAAATGCCAAGGAATATAGTATTGATAGTTATTAAAACAGTAATATTGTAACCAATTTAGTTTTTAAAGTCTGTGCAAAAGCAATCATGAGAATTTTTTTTTTTTTTATCATTTAAGAATAAGAATAAGGAATTAGGAGAAGGACTGGATGAGCTGAAGGGGTTTGCAACCCCATAGGAAGACCAACAATATCAACCAACCAGACCCCCCAGAGCTCTTAGGAACTAAACCACCAACCAAAGAGTATACATGAAGGGACCCAGGGCTCCAGCCACATATTAGCAGAGGATGGCCTTGTAGGGCATCAATGGGAGGGAAGGCCCAGGTCCTGTGAGGGCTCGATGCCCCAGTGTAGGGGAATGCCCGTGCAGTGAGGCAGGAATGGGTGGGTAGGTGGGGGAGCACCCTCATAGAAGCAGGGTTGAGGGGAAACCTGGAAGGGAGATAACATTTGAAATGTAAATAAATAAATAACCAATAAAAAAGGAAAATATCTTAAACACAGAAATGAATAAGAATAATAATGTAAAGCATTATTTTGAATGACTAGGAAAGATATGTATGAATGAATGCATACATATATGCTTATACGCAGCACACACACACACACACACCACACATATACTAGCTAAAGTTGGCAAGAATATAATGGAATTAGTCTTACAAATGATAGTGAAATAACTCAGGAGTTGGCACTTAGGCCATCTTAGTAAAACATTGGTAGTATTCTTTCTATGGAATGTCAGAAGGCAGTCCATGTCTGAAGCTGTGCTAGGAGATTTCTGAGAGCTTGTGAGCCAAGTGCAGGAAACAAGACAAGGGCATTTGTGACCTCTGGTCCTCCATAAATGGATTTATGCAAGGCCCTCAGAGGTGTAGAAACAGGAGCAGGTTTACTTCAGATTATCCATCATCTTACCCATCATTATTCAGAATAATGTGTCCAAGCATGAGCTGTCCTCCTAACTGTAAAAGCCTAAACTCATGTGACCTGGGCCTTGTAACTGTACACAACTTGAATTCAAGTGAACTTTGCTCATTTGACCTTGCTTAGCACCCAGAATACCCTCAGATGCCCTGATTAAAGCTGGCTATTGCATGTTACTTTTGTCTGCCTCACTTTGAAGGTCCACTTTCCCAGGTTCATTCCACCAAATAGAGCAGCAACCCGGGAACATAGGAATATTGTGATGTTTGTAAAATTATTTGGTAGGAAAATAATAATAATATAATAGATGCATTATAACAAATGTATCACTTAAACAGTCTTAGATACAAAACTTACACTATCAAAGCATTAATGATCTTTTAAAATATACTTATGATTTGTTTCAAGTCAATAATTACTAAATAATAAAAAATATTCTTACCACAAGTAAATACCTAAGGTGTTTTATTAGACACTGAAAGTTAGTCCAACTTCCAATTATTTTGTTCTTAATATTTTTAAAATACATGAAAATATCTGTAGACATATAATTTGAACATCAATGTTTTAAATATTTCATCAAGCTTTTGCCATCAATATTTTAATTATGCCAATTGGAACTGGAATCTGTTAATATACAAAAACATTTGTCTAAACTTATGAAGGAATAATAACTGGGTTTATACATAATATCTAACTCTGGTAACTTTCTGATAAAATATACATGGAAGTGAGCATTAATTTCTAAGGTGAAAATTGAAGACCCATCCATATATACTCTTTGGTTGGTGTTTTAGTCCCTGGGGGAACCTGGGAGGGAGGAGTAAGAGGAGGGATCAAGTATATGAAGAGACAGGAGAGAAGTCCAGAGGGTTAGGAAAATGAATAGAAATAATAGCTGTGTGTTGGAGGGATGGTATATGGGGACGGTACTAGAAGGTCCCAGACACCAGGGAAGCAAGAGGTTCCCAAAACGCAACGGGGATGACATTAGCCGAAATACCCAACAGAGGGGAGATAGAACCTGTAGAGACCACCTCCAGTAGATAGGCATGGCTCCCATTTGAGGGATAGGGCCACCCACCCATGTCCCAAATTTTTAAACCAGAATTGTTCCAGTCTAAAGGAAACATAGAGGCAAAAGATGGAGCAGAGACTGAAGGAAAGGCCATACAGAGACCATCTTGGAATCCATCCTATCTGTAGACACCAAACCCTGACACTATTGTTGATGGCAACAAGTGCTTGCTGATAAGAGCCTGGTATAACTGTACCCTGAGAGGCTCTGCAAGCACCTATTACAAATGAAGATACTAACTAGATTTTTAAATGACAGCATTCTAAAGAATTCCCAATTGTTGATAGACACTCTGAGTATGTAAGTGAATTCAAACTAGCTAAATAACTTTCTTGAATTATTTAGTGTCTCTAGATTATCTCTTAGGAAATACTGCTATAGTTCACAGACTAACTCACTAAAGATTAGGACATCTTTATTGACTGTTAGCTTGAGTAACCACAGGTTAGAAAGGTGAAAATGTCTTATTTTAGAACAATATGGCGCTAATAACTGCAATTACTTGTTAGAGAATATTGTTAAAATGGAACAAAAATAAGTTGAAGTGACATATCTTTCATCATTCTTATGCCCTTCTTAATTTCTTTGTTTGAATTAGAATTTCACTATGTGGCTCAGCTTGGCCTCAAACTCAAGATTCTCTTGCCTTAGCCCTTAGAGCTCTGGTATTATAGACATTCACCTCAGCACCTAGTCCACACTCTTCTTGATGCACAGGTAACATCAGATTTGTCTCACTCTCTACACTGAGTTGATGCTGGAGTAGCTCATAAGGTTTCACAATTTCAAGGAACTGGTGAATGGAAATGTGATTCACCAATTTTATGTCATTAATATAAAAAGACGATGGAAAAACAAACACTCTTGAAGGGACTGAAATGGCCTAACTCCTCATCGAAAAGCCTTTACATTTGTTCCCTAATTCTTGTAATGTCCTAATTTCTTTTCTCGCACACACCCAGTTAGTAACCCAGTTAACTCCCTGGCCTTTTCTGCAGCTGGCCTGGCACTTGATTTAGGAAGGTCAGGGGTTCCACATTGTTCATGGCTGCTGTGCGAGAACTTTTATTTCACTTTATCTCATACTGAAGTTGAAAAATGCTGCTATATTCTGGCTTTCAGAGTTGGGCACTATCATCCTCACATGAATTTTCTAGAACATTGCCTAATAAACAATAAATGCCCTTTCTATCAAACCTGTACAGTGATAAATGCAGTCTATTTTTTGCTGAGATTGTGGAAATCTCTGCTCTTTGCTGATTAGTGGAGTTGCTCACCTGAAACATCTTCCTAGCATAGCCAGAAGCTCACATGAAGTCTATGTTGTAAGCTGGAAGTAGCGACTCATGTCTGTACTCTCAGCACTCCGGAATACTACCACGTTCATACAAAGTTCTCATGACTCTGTGGCTGTTCTTCTCTATACCTGGTTAATCTATATACGAATAAACGAATGTATACACTACCCATTCAGTCACTGAAAGAAAATTTTACTCTGCATTTTTTCAATTATTCAAGATCTTACATTGCATTCTTCTCAATAGAGCCTGTTACTTGATCACTAATTGATGAAATAATTTTGAGACTAGAAATTAAAGCATGATTTGCCTCAAAGTATCCTAAAGTATTAAATGCTTAGAAACATGTTATATATCATGCTTTTACTTAATGCCTATGGGTAAATAATGAATACTATTTGCAGTATGATCACTGGTTTTTGGTAAACCAGTGTGATCATTAATTTTTTTTAGATTTTATTTAGTAATTCTGTTTTTTTAATTGTTCAAATTATTTAATATGCATAATAAAATTGATAACTGGTAAGCATGTAGAGAAATAATAAAAATTATAACTATGAACACTTGGAGAGATAAGTTACTGGCAGGAATAATGCTTTTAAAAGAATCTCTCACAATTCTGAGTAGAGTACCCAGCACAAGGTCCCTAAAGAGAGAATAATAGGTCATTAAGCCTCAAAGAGAGATTCCTTTTCTGAAGAAATACCGAAGAGTGAAAACAAACATCACATCCCATGCAGCGGTAATGCACGGACAGTGGTCGTTATCACTGTGCATTGATCCTCAGCTCTACACAACAGCAGCAGTATCTAAGCTGAGTAGGAAAAATCCATGATGACCAGCAATACCATTACAAGCAGAAAGGAGAAACACATGTGTGTGAAGCATCAGAAAACCCCATCTACAGAAAACCCGAGGATGTAATTCTGGAACTATGTTCTTGCCTTATTTCCTTCATCTCTCTATATTATAGTAGTTGTACATATTCTCAACTAGTGATCTTCAAGTGGCTGCAAATTGCAGGAGGATGCTTTGAGAATATATGAGGATATATCTGCTTTTTATGTCTATGGTGGAGGGCGTGTGTTCTACATCTTTGTATTTACTTGGTAAAAAATAAAGTGATTGGCTGTGCTACAACCAAAACACTTTAAGGGGCTTTTAATAAAATTTCCCTTATGAAGTCTTATTTAGCCCAAATGTAACTGGAAAAATAAAAGTATACCTCCTTTTTGTATATTCATATGTTCAGAACAGCGCAGGGCTGAGAAACGTCATCTGGAGATTTTATGTTATTCAATACTACATCGTCTGAGTGACTATAGACTGTGGAGTTAGTGGACTTTGCTACTAATCTCATGATTACTTCTAGTGTTCTTTTGACAAACAGCCTCCTCAAGTCTCCTTTTCCTTGTCTGAGACACAGGAACAGTAGTAGTGACACTTAAGGAAGGAAGTAAGGATAGTACCCAGTAGATACAATGACTAGCACACAGTACGGTCTCAGCAAGCAGCACTGTCTGCAGCACAGGGTAAGTATCAGCATCGCCACAGTAATAGGCAGTGTTATAATCATCTTGGGCCAGTAGCTCATTCAGTTTAGATCTAATAGGCAGGAAGGAATTTCACAGCTTCTGATCAATGCTTTACATCCCACCTTCCTTCCACAAAGCTGATGACTGTGCAGTGTCTGCACAGGTTTGACCAGGCAGCTATTTCTGTAGATGAACGTCAACAAATTACAAGCAACGAAATCCCTTGCAATGAGTTAGATATGGACAAAGACAATTTTGTAGACGTTGATTGTATATTACCTGGGCCGTAAATTGTCAAAAATCTTTTGAAAATGGATGGGAAATTGTATAGTACATTGTTGAAAATTATTAACAGAATGCAAGATGATAGCACTAACATCTGGTTTGGGTTTCTCCTTATTTTCTGGAGCAGAATCATTACAGAGCTGGTATGACTGTTTTCTCCTACATTTCTCATTCACTGGAAACCAAGTGATTGAAAATTCAACCATATATTTCTGTGTGCTAAGGAAGATAGGAGTTAAAGTTCCTAAGAACCACAAGTTTACAAGATTCTTAACCATAGTCAGAGTGCAGTGAGAATATTTACACTGTGCCTTAGCTGAGGCAAACATGACTGATGATCCCAGAGAGTATTATAGACCAGTATGGTCCATCCGAGCAAGTGCTGCTATCCCAGATACCATCTTTGGAACTGACATTTAAAAAAAACCACAAAATTCTGAAAAATTGTTTGCCAGTGACTTGCAAAGGCTCAGGACGAATTGAAATGTTATCCCTGTCCCCTCCCCATTCTCTCCTTTGCTCATTTTTTCTTTTTGCTCAACTAGGCATTGAAGCAAGGGGCTTACTTATGGTAAGGGCTCTACCAGTGATCTCTATATACCAACCTTAGCAATGTTATTTCCCTATTGCATTGCAGCTCTGCCAAAAAGTGCATCTAGCTGGCTGCAACCTAGTATGCTTAGCAGATATCAGAGCCTGGAGCTTTGGAAAGGATGATAATAATGTGCAGGAGGATGGGGTAGGGTTGGGGAGGGAGAGAGTATGATAATCAGGTAACATTGTACTATTAAACTTCAGCTAGGCAGATACATCCAGAGCTTCTGTAGGATTAAACCTATTTGGAATTGGGGACTACAAGGTTGATCCTGAGAGTTGTGGCAGAGAGGACAAATAGGGGGGAAGGAACAGAGTAGACCAGGCATTGTTCAAACGCTCTTCTACACTTAATCTTGATCTCAAGCTGGTCCCATCCTACCAGAGGTTACGTACCATGTGACAACCACAAATAACTCTTTGAGAGGAAATGATTGTAAAGTCATTAATGAGAGTACATTGATATTGCATTTATGGAAGCTTGCCTGCCTCCATCAACATGGTGATTTTGAAAATCTATTTTGCGGTTTATTTGGATTTAAGGACATTCTTGTATAAATTACCATGATCTCATACATGTCCATATACTTTTTCAAATAGTGTCATTTGGAACTCTAACAGAACGTGAATATGCCTATGGGAAGCATCAGGCCAAGGAATGTCAGCAGAAGACAAGAGTGAGAACCCGTCTTCCCAATCCTGAGAGCCTTGGATCAATAGCTTTCCTATAGATACTCAGTTGTTGGCAAGGAAAGGCTACCTACGGGATTTGTAAAATTTCTAATTTCCTAGCATAAAGCTATTAAACTGTGGGTTTCAGTTTCCTCATTATCTTTAGTCATCCTAATTTTCCCTCCACTTATTACTCTTGTCATGCAAAAGAGCAAAAATTTCTCAGGTGAATTTTCTGAGAAAAAGGCAATTATAGTGGAATAAAAACCATGGGGATGTAGTTGATGAAAGGACGATGTCTGAGTTAGTGCAGAGATGAGAGAAACCTGGAATGTAGGGACACGGGAGAAAAGGAGAGTCTAATGACAAGTGGCTGTGTGTCATATACTCAGACTTTTTAGTGTGTGTGTGTGTGTGTGTGTGTGTGTGTGTGTGTACACAGGTATATTTATGTGTGTGCACATGTGCATGTGTGAATACATGTGTGTTGCATGCACATATGTGTGGTTATGCAGAAGCCATACCAGGATACTAAATCTATTATTTTCTGCCCTACTGCCTTGAGGCAGGCTTTCTCACTGATTTGGAATCTTGCTTTTTGGTTTGGTTGACTGCCTGGCCAGCAAACTCGTAAACTTCTACTATCACTATCTCTGCTGCTAGGGCTATAGGCATACACACCCACACTCGTTTGTTTTGTTTTGTTTTGTTTATTTGTTTTTTTAATGTGGGTGCTGAGTATTCAAATTCAGATAGATGCCCATGTTTGCAAGCAAAGCACTCTTACGCACCAAACTGTCTCCCCCGCTGACATGTTTGAGAGGCATTCCGTAGCAAAGACTGATGGTCACGTTTTCTTAATCCAACAGTCATCTGGGACAGGCATGCATTCTTGGAACTTGGGAGAGGACAGGCTTTCCATGTGGAGGAGCTTATCATCATTTTGGAAACACAAACCAACCAGGATTTTTCTTTACAATACAGTGCCAGTGCCTCAGTTCCCTGGGATTGGAAACACACTGTGTGGATGGTATTAGGAGATGCAGCCGGTGGAAGACAAGGAAAACCCATCCTGTGTTTAATAAGCTCGAGAGATAATGAATAATGATAAGTTGCAGGCACAGTACTCCGGGAACACGGCTCATTGTTTCTCAAACAAAAATAAAACAAAAAGTTGTGTGTCTATGTCGTACATGGATAGAAAAATCACTCACAAAAATTTCTATTGTTCCAGACAGATTAGATTTGGAACTGAACCAAGCCGACAACTTTATATGAATGATGCAATTCCTGGCCTGTGTGTGGTGGGGCTTTCAGAGTATAGCATCATTTCACCTGGACCTCTGGTCCCAATCTGGACCCTGCATCTGCTGCCATTGATCCTTTTTCCATTTCATTTATTTATTTGGGTCATTTTCTGATTTGAGGTTCTTCCTGAGTATTTTACAAATTAATATGATTATATCTAGTCTCAATTTACAGTCTAGAAACTGCTCTATCTGTCTGTTAAAAATGATGACAATAGACTCTTCACAGTTAGATAGCTTTGCGATGGCCACCATTAAGTCTGTTAATTTTTGTCCAACAAAAGCTAGAGGAAGTGATATTTGGGTTTAGAGGTGATGACACCCTCTTCATGAAGGTAGACTACATTTCAATGTGACTTTTATTAAATGAAAAATTCCAGTAGTAAAGCATGGACAAGCGTTATTCAAGAAAATAGTAAGAAGAAAAAAAAAAAAAATAGAATACAATTGTACTACTTTATCTTGGCGTTATGCACAGTTTTCGAAATAATAAAAGTTATTACTATGGATGATCTTCATTGGCTTGTATTCCTGCTTAATTGCTCATAATCCACTTGTATAAGCTGTCCTTGTTGAAGGCCCTGGCAACTGTTGCCACTGCTAATCCTGCAGACATATCACTGTGTTTACTGAGCCTTGTAAGGCTTGGCACTTCTTTGAAACATTTTCTCGTTAGCTTGTTAATGTGGATCCATCCATGTTTCCTGCATCCTCTCCTCGCTCTTTATCAATCTCCTTTTTTTGATGTTGATCACTTCTTAATTCATGGACACTCATATAGCTGCCTTCTCTTCCTGCTTATTTGCATTTCTTTCATTAGCTCGTGGTCTATCTTACTCGCGCCTGCCACTTTAAGTCTCTGAGAGGCTGGGGGCTTCCTCTCCCATTTAGGCCAGATGAGGCACCCAGCTAGAAGACCATACTCCATATACAGGCTGCATGTTTTGGGATAGCCCCCACTCCAGATGTTTGAGACCTGCATGAAAACCAAGCTGCACATTTACAACATATGTGCAGGGAGGCCTAGGTCCAGCCCATGGAGGTAGATCTTTGTAGACTAGGTATGCTCCACGGTTGGTGATTCAGTCTCTGAGAGCTCCAAGGGTTCAGGTTGGTTTACTCTGTTGATCTTCCTGTGCAGTTCCTATCTCCTTAGGGCCCACAATCCTTCCCCCTATTCTTCTATAAGAGTCCTCAAGCTCCATCCACTGTTTGGCTCTGGATGTCTGTATCTGAGTCAGCTGCTGGTTAGAGCCTCTCAGAGGACAGCTTGCCCCTGTCTGTTCTCAGGCTGGAGGTTTAGATCCTGGGAGCTCTGGTTGAATCTTTTGCATTCTTTCTATTTGTCATCGGTTATCTTAACTGCGCTGATGCCTTCAGTCTTGATCTATATGTTGGTCAATTTCAAATATACAGATCTAGTCTAGATATTTGAATAATAATTATGTATGTGCACTATGTATGTAGTGTTTATATGTCCACATGAGTGTAGAAACCCATGGAGGCCAGAAGGGGTTGTATATCTTGCAGCTCAGGTTTTAGGAAGTCATGAGCTGTCCAGTTCAAGTACTGGAAACTGACTCATGAATAGTATATACCTCTAAACTGCTGAGCCATCTCTCTAGTCCAAAAGCCCAGATTTTTTTTTTAACCTTGAATTCAACGTATATGTATGTATCTATGGGATTTTCACTCTACTATCCCACAGGCATCTCTGACCCAGGATGCTCCAACTAATCTATTTCTGTTCCAAAACTTGGTCTTCTTCTCTTAGCAAGAAACCACCTATTTTTTGTTAAAAAAAAAAGAACCTGACAAATACCTCCTTTTTGCTTCTTCCTTCCATATTTATTCAGGGAACTGAGAGGCATTATATGGTGTATGTGTTGTCTAACAATAAATTCATTCTCTTTTCTCCTGATCTCAACTTTATTCTCATTTTATAATTTCAGCCTTGAACTTTTATAGCTTGGGTTTCTAAAAGGATACACATGGCCCTGTTTCCCATCTTGTTCCTTGTTTTGCATTCATAGTCTAAATCAACACTCTAGTGGTTTTCCAGAAACTGTAATTATATCATTCTCTTGCCTAAACATCTTTCAGTGGCTGACCACTGTCTTAATGATGAAGTCCAAAGTGCTTTTCTTTTCTGTGCATCCTCCTTACAGCTTCCTGTGCTGGGCTGCTCAGAGAAGACTGGCTGCAGCAACACCTGAATCACTAGCTATTTCATGCTTGGCTTCATTTTGCTGAGGCTGCCAATTAGTGATTTAGAAGTGAACTCTTACATGCTTGGCTGTGAAAAGAGGCCTGTTTCAACTAGCCCTTACATAGCCTACTCTTTTTGTTACTGAAACCTCATACTGACTCAAACCTGTGACCCACAGTTGAGTGTCAGTATATCCTGGAGCTGTCTTGTAATTCAGGAAGGTGTGCTTTGGTTATTTATAATCCAGTCTAAAGGAAGACATCAATGATCTTTGAAGTGCAAGATTTCAGACCAAGAAGAGGATTATTTTTGCTTCCACTCTCCTATTCCTTCTCACTGTTCTTTAGAGAGAAGAGAGTGGGTTTTCTTAGTTGTACTGAAGGTTATAAAATGCTGTACGAGGGCCTTCTTTTTCTCATCATCTGTCTTATTCTTATTTGTGGAGAGGAAAGTAACAACAGGGGGAGTATCATCAGACCAGCAGGGAACACCCTAATTTTTGGTGATTCACAAATCACCCTGTCTTGCTTACCATTTCAAGCAGAGGGATGGAACAGAATGGAGAGAAAATTGGAAAGGACAAACACATGCACAAAATTCTATTTATAAAGATAGAGAAAAATCAGTAAAGAAACACCAACACACACACACACATACATATATATACACACACATATGTGTGTGTATCTTTGATATATATTGGTATATATATATTTGATACATATCTGTGATAGATCTAATATATATATGTATATGATCCACATAAGAGAAATGTAAATAAAAGTAATACAGATGAGATATAGATAGAAAAGAAGGGAAATTTTTTTTCTAGTGAAAAATCTATATCTCTTTCATGTTAATAATTTGTCTGATCAGCTAATTAACACAATAAGGTTTATAGAGGATCAACAATTAGACAGCAACTAAGGCAAACTCATTCCCTCTCTCTGCTGTTCTTGCCTGTAGCCTGAAAGCAATTTTGATTGTCAGGGGAAAAGTACCAATATAATGCATCTTACACAAGGACGTCCTCCACCAGCGTGTGAAGGGCACTGGGGTTGCGGATCAGTTTGTCAAGGAAGCTGACGATGTCTGTAAATTTTGGCCTGTGGTTTCTCTCCTTCTGCCAGCAGTGGAGCATCAGCTGGTGCAGAGATGGTGGGCAGCCCATCGGAGCAGGAAGTCTGTAACCTTCTTCAATGGACAAAATAACCTAAATGCAAACATAGGCAGATCACGCTCTTACTTTTGTTGGCAACGAGATGTATGTAGCATCTTCCTATGCAAGCAGGACAAACTAAATATTGATAAGAGTGAAAACTACTTAAGAAGAGTACTCAGGGCCCAGGCAAAGGTATATACCTACATTCTGAGAAATTGCAGGTAACTCGATAGCACCTGCTGCCGTTTCTGGGAAGAAAATATGCTTTAAGCATGCGCTACTGGTTAGCACGTAGGTAAGTTCCATCACAGTCTTAAGAAACTGCTCCTGTGTAAATTTGCTTAGCTATCTTTTTTTTTTTTTTAATATTTATTTTACGTATACAGTATGCTGTCCTCATTCACGTCTAGAAGAGGGCACCAGATCTCATATAGATGCTTGTAGGCCACCACGTGGTTGCTGGGAATTGAACTCAGGACCTCTGGAAGAGCAGTCAATGCTTATAACTGCTGAGCCACCTCTCTAGCCTTGCCCAACTATCTTAAACCCTGATGCCAACAGCATACAGGAAGCATGTGTGGATAAATTTAGCACAAACTGTATGCAACAAACAGGCATGTCTCTGAATCCTTTTTCATTCCTTTTTTAAAGTCAATGAACTTTTTAAACCCATTGTTCTCCCTTTGTAGCATATTCCATTCCTCCAGGAAAGTTACAATGGTGAGTATAAAAGGTGGCCAGGGAGAGGCTCTCTCTGTAGGACATGGTGGTGACGTATGGAGTCAGTATGGGCATAATGTAGCTTACAGGACTGAGAGATTGAAGTTTTGAGCTGGGTTAATTTTAATTCACTTAATTTAAATTTAAACTCTCACTTCCTGTGCACCTCCAGAGAGAGGAATCTGCATAAGTTAAGAATAACAAGGATACTTGCAACCACCATTGGACTGAGCATGAGACCCAATGGAGGAGTTAGAGAAAGGACTGAAGGAGCTGAAGGGGTTTGCAACCTCATAGGAAGAACGACAATATCAACCAACCAGAACTCCCAGAGCTCCCAGGGTCTAAGCCACCAACCAAAGAGTACACATGGAGAGACCCACGGCTCCAGCTGCATATGTTGCAGAGGATGGCCTTCTCTGGCATCAACAGGAGGAGAGGCCCTTGGTCCTGTGAAGGCTTGATTCCCAGTGTTGGGAATGTCAGAGATGTGAGGTGGGAGTGGGTGACTGGGTGTGGAAGCACCCTCATAGGAGCAGGGGGAGGGGAGATGGGATAGGGGAGTTCTGGAGGGGAAACAGAGAAAAGGGGATAACATTTGAAATGTAAATAAATAAAATATCCAAATAAAAAAAGGACAAAAACAAGATGTTTTGCTAGTTTAATGTATTACCTGCCAGCCCCTCCTAAGATGAATTTTCTGAATGTGGAATAAAATCAATTCTGAATTCATATAGGCTAGCTTTTGAAGAGAAGATCAAACGGTAGTCACTTGAACCTTTGTTCTTATATCATTTATGGGGAGGATTTTATAAAACCAATTTAAAAGCAGGGAAACTGAGGATCAAACATATTTAAAGACAGATATCAATCAAAGTCATCCCCCACCAACATTCACAATATAAAACGGCTAATGTTAACATCACCATCTAAGAATTCGGTTGCAGGACCATCTACATATTTTTTATTTTTTTTTTTTTTTAAAACACTGACATCTCATTTTAATTTCTTCTTAAACTGACATCATTTGACCCTGACTATAAAATATTCTGAATTCCTGTCAGAGGCAAGTTGTAAAAAAGAAGCATTAATATTCCTTCAGGATCCTCTTAATTGCTAAGTTCTTTTTCAGTATTAGAGAATTTCTTATGAGCATGTCCCTATTTTTCGTGACCATAATACTTGTGTATGCATGTGCACGTGGGTGTGTGTAGTGGTGTGTGTGTGTGTGTGTGTGCGTGCCCGTAATTTCCTGTGTTTGGTCACGAGGAAGCCTAGATTGACTTTCGGTATCTTCTATCATTGTCCTAACCTCTGATTTTGAGATTTTCACTGAAGGAGCTTGAGGTTTTAGCCAGAAACCTGCCACTAAGCCCCTGGGATCCATGTGTTTTTCTTCCATCCCAGTGCTGGGGTTATGGGTATGTGTTGTCATATACACATGAATGTATATGATACATATATAAGCTTCATATATGACATATAGAGTTTCACACATGAGTACTGGGGTCCCACATGCTTGAGCAGCAGGCTCTTTACTCACGGATCTTTCTCTCAGTCCCAGAATACTTTAATCTACGTGAATATTAATGTTTTATTCTCCATCTTATATTACATCATTGAGTATTATTTTTCTCACTTTCTTTGGACTGCTTTTGGTACTATGCAGTCTTGGCCTTAAGTTGTTTTGTTACATGTTTTAGTAAAACACAAATGGATAAAAATGCTCGGAATCAATCACAACTACTGTGAATAGCTTGTGGAAGTAATTATAAGAAATAGTACAGAATGGTTTTAGAGAACATTTGTGTCCTGGGAGCATGAGAGTCAATTTGGCGGTTATATGATTGCAAGTGCATAGAACAAAACAGTGGCAGGAGGGCCATGTTAGGAGGAAAGGTGGCCTTCACTGAACATTTTCTATGTGCTTGGTCCTCTACTTTTTTCTTTTGTTTACTGCTTAAAATTACTCTGTCTGGTGGTTACTATTATTGCTACTTTTTTTTACATCATAAAAATTAGACTGGGAGAGGTACGGAGATGTGTCTAGATTCACATAGCTACCGTGTGACAGAATTAGGAGCTGTATTTAATTCCTTGTGACTTTCAGATGTCCTTTGCCATTCCTCAGATACTGCCTTCAATTTTCATGATAGATTGTTCTCTTCTCAAATTTTATACCGTGTTATCTTTTGTTATTATACATGCTCATTTGACTTTGGTCTTTTCATTTGGCCCTAAACTTAGTATTCTCAGTAAATTAACACACACACACCACACACACACACACACACACACACACACACACACACAGATACTTTGTAGCTTGTAAATGTTTCAATGAGTCATCATTTGTGAATATTTTTGCGTGTTATTCACGCCTCTATTATTACATCTATCACTTTTATTGTATTTCTTTTTCTATTGCTTTTCCTCAGGCTATATATACATGAATGCAAGAACTGCACCTCTGGATTTTTCATGCTTGTCATTTGTCATAGTGACTCACTTATTAGTAAATGCTAAATGTCTAAGCAGAAATTATTAAAATAATTTTTGATCTGTCTTGATAGAGGAACATACTTTTGTAAAATTTGAAACAGCTACTTCTGATAGACTCAGAGGACAGTATGATAGCACTTGAAGATGTACAGAATACAATTGTAACTTTAAAATATGTCATTAAGAGTCATTACCAGAATCTTGATTTCTAAGACCATTCAGGTGACATGAGGCTTGCTCTTCCGAAGAAAGAACTTTATTACACTCTTCAACCTTCACTCAGGTCATCTTCTTAACCTCAAAAGGATTTCTATTTTCCATGGCTTTTTAGACAACTCATGGAAATGGTCAACACCACAAATCCAGACCACTTGGCATCTACCAGGCAGAGAACTCCCTCTGTACTGAAGTTTTTTTTTCTAAGAGCAGGGAGTGGCAAGAGGGTGTTGTTGTATGGAACTCTTGCCTTATGGAGTCCAGCAGAGTGTTGGTGCCCTGAATGTCTGTGGGGCAGTGGGAGGATCAAGAGACCCATAAATTTTTCTCCTTATGGATCCCCCAATCACAGGAAAGGATTTATTCAGCTTACATTTCCACACTGCTGTTCATCACCAAAGGAAGTTAGGACTGGAACTCAAGCAGTCAGGGAAGCTGATGCAGAGGCCATGGAGGGATGTTACTTACTGGCTTGCTTCCCCAGGCTTGCTCAACTTGCTTTCTTATAGAATCCTAGGACTACCAGCCTAGGGATGGCACCATCCACAATGGACCCTCCACCCTTGATCACTAATTGAGAAAATGCCTTATAGCTGGATCTCATGGAGGCATTTCCTCAAGGGAGACTTCTTTCTCTGTGATAGTCCAGCTAGTGTTGACACACAAAACCAGTCAGTACAGGGGGTTTCAAAGATATGCTACTGGAAGTGGATTTGTGTGGATGGAAATAAGAGATAAAACATTTATCTCTTATATTATCAATGCATTTGCATATTATAAACTTAGATTTTAATTTTCAAATAATTCTGATATTTTGGTTGATATATATTTACTGTACAGGGGACCATGTTTTATGGAGTCAACTGCATATAAATGTATTTACTGTGCTTTAAGTATATTATTCCCACACTCCCTACCCTTTGTAGCTGCTGCCCAAGTTCTCCTTAGCATTTTTTGTTCTCCCAGTACACTTTTACATTTATTTACAAGCCATACATTATGCCTGATTTATATATCTGTTTAAAGTCTGAGATTCACAAGTAAGAGACAACAGGCAATATTTGAATTTCTGAGACTGACTTCAATAATTTGATTAGGACAATTATCTCCACTCATATCTATTTTCCTGAAATGGATATAACATTCTTCCTTATGGTTGAAAAAAATACTATAGTTTCTTTATCTATTTATCTGTTGATAGATAACTGTATTGGTTCCAAAACTTAGCTACTGTGAATAGGGCTATGATAAGCACTTATGCATACAAATTCAGACCTTCAGCATAGAAGAAAACAGTTTTAGTAGGTGAAAGATATTAGTTTCTGTTTTTAGAAAGGTTTGCCATAGGAAGTCTGCAGAAGATTGCAGGCAAGAGATGGTAAGAACTCCCAATGTTTGGCTTAGTAGAGGACACAGGAAGAAAAATAACTTCTTGGAGGCTTGACTATGACAATGAATCTGTTATATGTATAACCTAACCTTATTACACTCGGCAACATTTGCTAAGGTTTTGTGTTGTGTGTGTGTGTGTGTGTGTGTGTGTGTGTGTATGTGGTATGCTACTGAGGTCAGAATCAATATCAGAATCTTTCTAAATTGGTCTCCACCTTATTGTATGAGATACAATGAGAGTCAGTGAGACTTACAGAGACCAGTGAGTTTGTGTGTGTGTGTGGTTCTCCTATCTTAGCTTCTCCATTACTGGAATCACAGATGTGTGTTGTCACAGTTGGCTTTTTATCTACAGGCTGGGTCTCTGGATTCAGGCCTTCATGCATGAGCAGAAAGCATCTTCTTGGCCCATTGGTCCAATTTTCATCATTCCATGGGTTTCAGATTTAAGAGAATATATACATATACATTACATATACATATATCTATATCTCAAACTGAGAATTTGTATGCCAAATTATGAGCTGGGCACACAGCGTACTTCATTTAAAGACATGTACTCTTATATGTACTGTAGATAAGAAAGCTGAGGCTAAATGATTTGGAGGATACTTAGTATGGCATCAAAAATAGACTAATGTTATCACCACAGCTTCAGTCTGAGTCACAAAAGTAGAAGAAACCCTCTCTCAGGAGACTGAGACACTTCCTCAACTCTTGCCTATGTTAGCCCTTGAGTCTTCTTTTCTGGGCTTCTCTTGTTTGGCTGCAGCTGTTACCACACTTGTCTTCCAATGGCTTCCATATCTGGAGCTCTAGGGAAACATTATTCCTAGATATCCATATTTATTACGCTGCTACACACCGCTTCAGTTTGGATCTCAGTCTTCACCTCTGATACGTCCATCCTGGCCCTGTTTCTCTGGTCATTCAGAAATAGCTGCAATCTCTCAGCAGTTGAATTGAACTCCTCAAGATCTGCTAATCTCTTCCAAGCATGGAAGCTTGTCATGTCAAGCAACAGAGCTGTGATTTTCAGCTCTGGGATTTCTGAAAGCTGTGTTTTTGGGGGAAGTATGAGGAAAAGTTGCATTAACTGTACTGTCATAAATATTTCTTCTTGGGCAAGCTTTGTTTTACAGGTACTTTCTGATTTCTTGATTAAGTAGTAATCAAAGCAGCTCATGGGCATCTAGACTATAAGAAAAATTGAAGCTTATTGTCTTAGGAGATGGAATAAAATCCAGGGAGCTGGTAGAAAAATAATCATAAAAAAGGAGAATAAGCTTATGAAAGAATAGCTACAAAAAGAATACATTATCAAGGGCTGATTTATTATTTAGCCTAACATTTTCTTCTGAAGACAAAAACTTTCCTAAAGCTATATAGTTAATTCTCAATCTTGCTTTCTTTCCTTCTTCTTTTTTAATATGTTTTTTTCTTTCTTTTTGAAATGTGTATGGGACATCAGATCTTCTGAAACTGGAGTTACAGACAGTTATGAGCCACCATGTGTGTGCTGAGACTTGAACTTGAGTATTCTACAAGACCAGTCGAACCTGTATAAAATGGAATATATTTGTCCCAGAGTAGGTTCCTGAGTGAGTAGAAGAATATGTGTTATGAGGAAGGTTAATCATTATCTCTAACAATTGAAAGTCACACTCAAAAGCCTCCTCCTGGCGGAATAACTTTGTAGCTCCAGAAGGTGCTATGCATGTTGCCAGTGGAGGGAAGCAATGAATAGCCCTATCCATCTGTGATGCCTGTGAAACACAACAATGCCCAGCATGGCAAGATACCCCTAAAGGTTCAACAGTGGAATTATATCTTGGAAGTAATTAACACTTGTCTATTTGCACTCAAGACCTACTGAACACCAGAGAAATCATTCCTGACATTGAAAATCTAGTCAACTACCCAGTAGCAAGTGGGGTCATGGATCCCAAAGAACTAATTTAATGAATTATCATAATTCTTTATTGCATTCCAAGTACTTATTTTATACCCACAGACAAGTGTGGCTCTTAACCCCCCACTAAAGACATTTCTCTTTGCAATAACTAGTCATGGGTACTCAGCCCCAATGGACATAGCTCTAACATAACTCCTGAACCTACGGCACAGGGGACACTGCAGAAGATGGGAAGATTACATGAGTCTGAAGATTAGGGATCTGCTATGGATTTGTGTCTCCAAGAAATGACAGGAAAGTTACAGCTGTGATTCCTCAATAATATGGCTACCTAAATAAGACCTGAACAATGACTGTACCAATAAACATGCTAATGTAGAAATCTCATGGGGCCTCATCCCTCTACTAAGAACAACAAACAACTAAGGAATGCTGAGAGCTAGAGAGGTAGTCTTTCCCCAGGAAGGGGCTTCTAGGTGGCTATCCAATATTAAGTGGTTGGCCCTGAGTTTATGTACATGCAAGCAATGCTGAATGGACTCAGCAGGTTGTATTTATGTATTTATATAGTATATAACAATTAAAGAAGGGAAAGCCAGAATTTGAAAGAAGTGGAGTATGTGTATGTGTGGGAAACATGGGAAGAGTTGGAGTAAGAAAAGGGAACAGAGGAAATTATGTGACAATAATATAGTAGATATAATACTATATAATATATAATTAATAGATAATAGATAACAGATAACATAAAACAGATAACAGATAATAGGTGATATAATATATGATCTATGATCTATGATACATATGATATATGATATACGCTATAATATAAAAATTAAGAAAGTCACTTCTAGGAATAGAGGCAAGTAAGTGCCTTTTCTATACTTCACAGGAGCTTATAACAGTGTCAATAAAGGAGTACTGAAGACCTAAGCATCACCCACAAACAAGGCTCTGTAACTGATAAAGAAATAAGCACTCGATTCTGCCTGCAATTGAACCTTTTACACCAGAAGCTACATCTGCAGAGATTCTGAAGCTGAAGGAGCCTTTCTAAGTGCTCTAAAGCTTAGGTTCTTCTGCAATTTAGAAGTGGATTTGTTTTAATAAGAACTGTTTTCTAAGAGCTGTAGGTGTCTCCATATGGAAACGAATGTCCAGACAAGAGTGGAAGCTATACTTTGTTTAAAAAAAAAAGAAAACAAGAAAACAATAGGAAGATTTGGACAGCACAAATTTTTTACTGTGGCTTACACTTTTTAGAAATATGAAGATCAAGTCCCAGACTAATTTATTTCACTTTTAAAAAAAGAGAGCAGTGTCCTCAGACCTAACAGCCATTTCCCTTGTAGGGGAAAGCAAACTTTTCTACTTTGGAACTTCATTATGAATTCAAAACATATTGGCCAACTTTAATATTACTGTTCCTTAGTCCACTGAAACTGTTTAAAATCCATATATATATAAAAAGTAGCTGAGTACAGATGGAAGGGAAAATTTAAAATACCTTTTATGGAAATGAACATCAGAGAACACAAATAAAGACCACAAGAACCCAAACTGGCAAATATGTTTCTTTTGAGTGGAAATTAGAAGTGTAGCAGATTGTTTTTGTTTGTCTGTTTGTTTCTTTTGGTGGAAATACTGTGGATGCTTATGTTATTTAGTTTTGTGATCATGTAGTTAGAAAAAAATACTTTCTTTACTTAAAAGTTCCATGTAACATATACAAGTTACTGGTTTCTTCTACTTGCTACACTAACTGACTTATTTACAATTGTGATTCACTGCATTTTTTTGGTATCCCTTATTCCTCTTGTTTCTGAAGCAGGCATCCACCCCTCATGCAGGTGCAATTAGTGCTCATTTAATTAAAATGCTGCCTCTCAACCAAATGCCTGTGCACCAAGAGTGTGAATTACTGAAAAGCTGAGGAGACGAGGCCATTTTGGAAATTGCTTCAGTAGAATACATATTCAAATCAAGGCAAAAATTCTCTCTGTAAAATGGAGGGTTGAAATAATAGGAATGGGTTTTTAGCAATTTACTGTATCTTACACAGATCATTACACAGGGACCATTACATAATACAGTCGAGTTTGGAAAATCTAATCAGAGAAAAAAATTGAAAATGACTGGAGTCTCTGAGTCATAAAATCACGCTGCATTTCTAGGTAAGTGGATTCTGTGCATCCTCCAGTCTTGTCTGCAGTGCTGACCCCTAACTGAGAAGGGTTATACAATTATGGGGGCAATCAAGAAATACAGAAAACATGTTTTCTTCCTTCCTAAATTCCAGAATGATGTTTCCAGACACACCACATTCAAAAAAGTTTCATAAAACTGAAAGATACATCCTATCTTTCCCCTTCAAATGAGCTTCAGAAAGTAACCTACAGGGAAACAACTTCTCTTTCTTTCTTTCTTTCTTTCTTTCTTCTTTCTTTCTTTCTTTCTTTCTTTCTTTCCTTCCTTCTTCCTCCTCTCTCTCTCTCTCTTCCTCTCTCTTCCTCTCTCTCTCTCTCTCTCTCTTCTTTCCTTCCTTCCTCCTCCTCTCCTCCTTCTTCTTCTCCTTTCTCTCCTCTTTCTTCTCCTTCTATTATTATTATTATTATTACACAAAGCTTTTAAAAATTTGGTTGGGAAAACCCAAACACACTGTGACAGCATTGTGTTTTCTCCAAGTAGCCTCAACTGAATCATTTCTGAAGTCTTCTAGAGAAAAATGGATGAGCTTAGGTAGGGCCTAAGCACCTAGGAGACATCTGTGTTTTAAAGGTTTCTTTTCTTGTTGTTTGTTTTTTCTAGTCAGGAAACAAAACAAAATCCAGACTCAGTGAAGCAGTCGATGTTAGCTTGATTAGCTCTCCTGAAGTTGCTTTTCATTTAAGTGAAGGTGGCCTTTTCCCCACCTACTGACTGTGGATTTGGTTATTTCCTGCTTCCTGCTGTTCATATTTTGTCGTTTCCCCCTGTGAAGCTATTTACAACTGTTGGGGTGGAGAAGAACACTGCCCTTGGTGCCATCTTTGGAGCTTATGTTCCACCATGTCTTCCCATATGTAGTAAACTGCAATGATTTTGAACTTGAATGAAAATAACATACAACAAATACCTTGATCTACCTTACAGAAATGAAAGATAAACTTCACATGCTTAAAAGCAGCAAGAAATTTCCCCATCTTCCATCTGCCTTGGAACTGTTTTGGGCAATGGGATAGTTCTCGCATTGGTTAAAATTTGACTGAATTGTTTGTACGAAATGTAACAACAGGACAGTACATTTCATAAAATATTAACATTGAGGTACAAGAAAACTGCAATGAGGCTTTATATTTCTCAGCAGTGATATAGGTCATTCTGCATCCTTTTGCAAGCAGGAGGCAACGCAAATGCTTCTGTGTGATGGAGTAGCATGCACAGTTAAAGATGCTTTGGGCTCATTAGGTAGATTCCTTCGAATCCTGAATGTCTACTTTACAATTTAGTGGTAAATGCAAGCACTTTGGATTAAGCAGGGACTTAAACTTCAATTCCATGGTTCCCCAACAACTTGGATAGATCACTGATTCTTTCTCCAGGTCTCTTATCTGGAAATGGAGATAATAATGGGATTTACCTCAGAGAACTATCCTTACTCTTAAGCAAACTATTCACTTAAAATAGCTGTTTTATGTTAGCCATCACTTTGGCACTCTTGTCTGTATTTTTAATGCTGACTTTTTTTTTTTTTTTCATTTAAACACAAGGTTATTGTTGACAGGTAAAGACTCACACTTCTCATGTTTTAAATTTTTGCTTGCTTTAAACATTTACTCTATTACTCCATGTTCTTCATGTTTTTGTAGATTTATATCTTAATATATCAATAAAATACTTGAAAAAAAAACAAACTGTGCCAAACAATAACAAAACACTTGATTTATAATAAATATATAAAATCCAAGCTTTTACTACCCAGGATTAATTTAAAAATGTTATGTACCAAGTACTAAAAATGAATTATCTTGTATTTCTTCAGTATCTATAATTAGTTATTTCTGAACTATAGAAAATGATATCTCAGAAAGCTCTAATGACTTGCCTAAGTGTTCAGTCAGCCATTCTACTATACTATCAGTGTACTCAGAGCTTTCTACTATATTATCAGTGGCTCTTAACTGGGGGTAATTTTGGTTGCCCATCTCTGACAAGACAATAACCAGGGCCCTTTTGGGGTGACTATTTTAGAAGGGGAATGCAATCTAGTATGTAGAGGCTGATACTATGGCAAAGCATCAATACCAATGTTCAAGACACACCTCAACCCAAAATACTGCTGGTGCTGGTGTTGAGAGATCCTGCAGGTATGCTGGTCTTTTCTGTTTGCTTGGTTATTAGATTAGAATACTGCAATGCCTTATTAACATTTTGGTGTCACACCAAAGTGAGACTGCAATAAAGTTGCTATTAAATGACAGATATCCCAAAAGGGTGTACAAAAGTGAAACTAAACAAGCAAACCAAAGAATCTCACTCATCTTCTGGCTGCACAATTACCTTCAGTTTGCAATCCTCCCATCCCACGTGACTGTGGGAAAATTTGCAGTCATAGTGCTCCATTCACCTTGGCTGGCATGGACGAGACCTAGCTTGGATAACAGTACTTGCTTCTCTGATGTGAGTTTAGATCAAGGTTGAGCCAGCCATTCTGCCCTAACACTGGGACTGGCATGCGAGGTTTAGAAAGGTTTCATTGTAGTACTGTGACTAGCCTGACATCTTGAGCCCCAGAGCCAGGAGGCAGCAAAGAGTGCAGTGAGTAGAGAGGAAGACTCTAGAAACCAAGCCCCACACTAAAGCACTATACACCCAAATTCAGTGTGTTAATCAACCTGCTGTTTCATGATTAAAAAAGAAAAGTCTTTTTGTTCAAGTTAGTTTGCATTGAGTTCCTGTTTTTAATAATCACAAACCTTCCATAACAAAGCTGGCATGCCTTTGTGGTATGTATTTTATAAATAACTATATTGTAGTCATACAGCATTTTATTACATTTAAAAAAAGAAGAAAGAACAGCATACCCCCTTGATGAGTGTCAGTCTAATTGGATGTGGGTGTAGGGCTAATAAAGTACCAGAATCTCATCTCTACACGGAAATAATGGATATCTTTATTGAAAAATATGTCTCATTAATTTATTTAGTTTATGGAATACAGTGAGAATTTCATACAGGTGACCAGTGGGTAATGCTCAATCAGAGTGATTAACATTTCCACTTCTGCAACTATTTGTCATTTCTTTGCCTTGGAAATCTTGGAAAGCTTCTCTCATCTAGTTCTTTACAAAATATTTAATCAATCCAGGTATGGTGGTTCATGCCTTTAGTCCCAGCACTTGGGACACAGAGGCATGAAGATCTCTGAGTTCAAAGCCAGTCTGGTCTACAGAGCTAGTTCCAGGACAGCCAAGGCTACATAGACAAACCCTGTCCCAAAAACAAAACAACACCCCCCCCCCAGTATATAATCACTGATAGTATTCTGTAGTTACCTTAATGTGCCCCCTAGAATACTAGACCTGGTTTCCCTGACCTGAATGTGTTTGGGTACTTGGTACCTGGTGTCTGACCTCCTTGTGTGCACCTCTTAGTGTTCCTTCCTAAAGGCTAGTTAAGTACAGGTCCACTCGTTCATGCTATGTGATTATCTTCTTAGCTTCCCTATGTGGGAAAGAGTTCAGCATCTGTCTTTCTGCACCTTGTTTATTTCCTTTAACACAGCAGAGGACTGATTTTTCTCATATCGTTGTCCTGCATGCACACCTGGTCTAGTGAGTGGCACATGTTTAATAAGTACTTGCTGAGTGGATGGGCATCTGGCACCTGCTATTATATTTTGTTCATTTTTTTTTTTAATAGGATAGTTCTCTGCATTCGGCTTTCCCCCCACCCCTCATTTCCATTCCCTAATGTACAATTCCACTGACCTTTGGGAACCTCATTATATTACTCACTAACACAGATTCTGCAGACTCAGAATTGTTCATTGTAATAAAATACACCATAGTCGGCAGAAGAGAAAAACCCATTTCCTAAAAACTGTCTGAAATTTTCTAAACTCATTAAAAATCATAAAACATTGTAATGTTCCATTTGATCTGTGCCACAGCTTTGTTAACTCACCAAAGTGCAGGCAAAGTATATAAGACATTGAAATAGAACACGGTTGGACTTTTACTCTCTGTCTCATTACTTTTCTTAGAAAGCATCTTGGTTGGAAATGGTCAAGTGTAAAATTGTACCTTGACTGCATGAATGAGAAATTAAGGACAAACAGGAAATAGCCAGTATTTGGACAGAGCTACCAGGAATTTTTTATTAAGCTATTTCTACTTCTAAACAGAAATCTGGGTTACTGGATCCATCACAGATATGCTGACTTCCAGTATGTTTAGCTAAACAGAATTCCAGTTTCCTTTCCGGTAACAGAAGAAAGTATTCATAGGAAACATAAAAGATTTCAGCTCATTCTGCTTTCATCTAGTAATGTGTGAATCAGAAGGCCTCAAGATTTGACACCCTGAATTCAACCCCCACGTTTCCCTTCCCCCCTCAGATTCTTCCTTGAATATTCACTGGTCACCCACAGAAGACAGGGAAACAACAGCGACTGAGACCCTCCTTTGGCTTTGTGTGGAGAAAAGTTCAGCCTGGTGCTGAGAACAAATGAGAATGGGCTCAGAGTCAGGTGATTCCTGGCTGTAGTATCCTTTCCTGTTCCTGATGGAGCCCATGTGGCCAAATGAGGCTTAATAGACAAAATCACTCTCTAAATGGTCATCTTGTATGCTGATCATCAAGATCTATGGCCAGAACTGCTGGGCAAATTGTTGGGCACAATCCAGGCAGGAAGAGGCTGAAAACGGGCTCTGGACCACTCTAGGCAACAATTAAGAACAATTTACATGGCACTTTGAGTTGAAATGGCACAATTGGGTCATTCCCCATAGAAGCTGCCTCCCCAAGCAATCTGTCTTGTGGTCTGGCATCCTCACTTGTACCTGCTCTGCCCTATGAACGCCCTGTCTTCTTTTGGCAGCTCAGCAGAGATCGGGAGAACGCTAAGAAGAACATGAATCTTCTTTGCTACGAGCGTCTCCTCACAGATTTATAAAATGACAGCATCTTACGATGAGAAGGCACATTAGCAAGAACCTAACAACTCATTTTTTTCTTTCTTTCTTTTTATTGGATATTTTCTTTATTTACATTTCAAATGTTATCCCCTTTCCAGGCCTCCCCTCCGGAAACCCCTATCCCATTTCCTTCCTCCTGCCTCTAGGAGGGTGCGACCCCACCCACCCACTCACATATTACCTCCCTGGCATTCCCCTACACTGGGGCATCGAACTCCCACAGGACCAAGGGCCTCTTCTCCCACAGATATCCAACAAGGCCATCCTCTGCCACATACGTGGCCGTATTGCAGATACCAGGAGGTGCTTACTGATAGGAGCCTGATATGGCTGTCTCCTGAGAGGCTCTGCCAGATCCTGACATATACAGAGGCAGATGCTCGCAGCCAACCATTGGACTGAGTGCAGGGTCCCCAGTGGAGGAGTTGGAGAAGGAACTGAAGGAGCTGAGGGATTGGCGGCCCCGTGGGCGGGGGAGCAACAGTGTCAACTGGCCAGACTCCCCAGAGCTCCCTACTCATTTCTTTATTGTTTCATTTAGTTATGAAACTGGGGCACTTTCAAAGTCTAAGCATTTTATGTGATTGAATCATAGTCCACATCATCATGGCCATGCTCGCCAAATCTGTGACTGCAATGTGTCCCAGGAGGGAAGAAAATCTCTATAACGTCAGGAGATCACCAGTCCCAAACAGGAAGCTGTGTGAACTCAAACCAACATACAAGTAACAGTTATTCCTTGCTTTCCTTGGCAATGGCCACGACTTGTTATAAAAGTTTACTATGGTTCCGATATAAAAGCGTGAAGAACTCATTATCATGTGACTCTAGACAGGAAGCAACAATGAAGAGAAATGGATTCTGGGATTGCTTGGATGGCTTAGTTTACCCTAAACAGAATACATATGAGAACAATGTCTCAGGGTTAAAGTGAGCATTATAGCGATAGAATTTGGGGCTTCCATGACTTAGCTACCTGGTTTTTACAAAGAACAAATAAGCAACAAAGATAAAACGAAACCATAATCCAAAGTGGAGGTTCTGGCAGTAAAGGGACAAATTTCCAGTTGGATAGTTTAACTCAGGAAGTGCTGAAAAAGGCTTTTATGAACTGACACCCATTACAAACACACACACACACACACACACACACACACACACACACACACAAACCCCAAAACCCCCAAAACGACAACAACAGAAAAGTTCAGTCACAGGATGAGAGGTTCATTAGATAAAACTCTCCTAGAGAATACAGAGTCATACGACATGGCTCTAAAAGGTCCCAGTGCTGGGTATGGTACAGAGGTTGCTGGTATGCACACTTGTGTGCAAGACCAGATGTTCCAGATGTTCTGGAGGACCCTGCTTTTCTGGCTTTGTGTTTGACATTGTGCTTTGGAGAGCAATGACTGTGAAGCTCATGTGATCTATCCCCTACTGTTTTATTGATATCTAGTGTTGGCATTCTCCATGATTAGTCAGTAGATTCCTAGACATTGAAGTAGGACTCAGTTGCAAAAGCAATACTCTATGTTAGTAGAAGCATCACCGGTGGCCAAAATCTAACCATACTTATGGCTTTAGAAGCCCAACACTCAGGAGGCAGAATCAGGTGGATCTCTTGGAGTTTGAGACCTGCATGGTCTACATAGTGAGTTCCAGGACAGTCAGAACTACATAGTGAGACCCTGTCTCAAAAACCAACAAAGCAAAACAAAACAATCTGTAGCTGTTGTACAACTACAAAAGTTGTAGAAACTGGAATCTGTAGTAGCAAAGTGTAAGGTGTGGAGGTTTGAAGGGAGGGTGTAAGCTTTTAGCTGGACTAAAGGAATGTGATGCTATACTAGCTATGTGCTGTGCATGTTTAGGGATGGTTTACAGTCAAGTATCTATCTTGTGCATCATTATGGACATTCAAAACCATATCAGTGTATTATTTCCTATTCGCTATAGCTTTAGAGACCACTGGGTGCATTGGAGAAGGCAAGACAATTAGACAGACCTGGATTCTTAGATGAGGTAGTGGTGAGACAACACATTGTCTGCTCTGACCTTGCCCCCTTGCATTGTTGGAATGTCTGTTATTCTGATTACTGTCTCTATGACTGCAGACAGATCATAGAGGCTACGAGTATGAACTATTTTGTTCTGTAATGTTATCAACCACAAATGTAATTGCTACAGATAAATAAGCCAAAGGGGGAAAAAAAGATGACACGAAAGATTACATATCTCAAAAGAACCTTGAGAGATGACATTTAACGATAGTGCGTTGCCTGAAAGCATTCACTCTTCCTGAAGGACTATCTAGCCTAGGCTGATTTGGACTTTGCAATGGTGCACTGAATTGCCCCGTGGATGAAATGAAAAGTCAACAATACTCTTTCTTTGTTTAACTATAGGTAATCGGTACTGAGAGTGTCTCAGGTAAGATGTGTGTCCAGCATGGAACAAAGCCCAGCTCACCCAGCCAACTAGGGATAGAACATTCTGCACATTCTCAGGTCCCTCCTCCGTCTAGTCCCTCATGAAACTGTCAGCAAGACAAGGGTTAATCTGAGAGAGAATTAAAGAGAATGTTTCCCATCAAGCTAATGCCCAAAATGACAGAAGTGTCCATGTACTTACATCCTGGTTTGACATTTCCCAGTATGGTCTCTCCCCATAGGACATCACCTCCCACATGACAATCCCGTAGCTCCATGCGTCACTTGCTGAGGAGAATTTTCTGTAGGCAATAGCTTCTGGGCTGTCCACCGTATAGGGATTTTCCCACCCTGGAAAAAATAAATAGGATAGTTCTCAGATGATTCACAAGTATATGAAGACACAGGGCATTCCATTTAGATATCTCTTGTTTGCATTTCCTAAGTGCTTTGGTGATACTGTTGACGATTTAAATTAAAACAGAGAGTGTGGATTATGTTAAAATGGTGGAAATTTCCCCCTAATAACCGTTATTCAGGAAAAAAAAAAGCTTTCATGGGGGATAAGTCTCACTTTGGAAGGATTTTATTTCATTCATTAGAGAAATTTATTTTTACTTTAGATTCACACAATTAAACACACTATTATGCCATTTGGAGAAAGTTCCAGATTATGGGGCATTAAAAACTAAATGTTATTCAACACTCATTAAGCACTGTATTACATTTATAAATAATAATGAAGCTGAAGCTCTAATCTAATTGAAGACAAATGGTTAAATAGGCCGAATAGTCTGTACCAACTCCACATTTAGGAGGGTGCTATTTTCTTGCTTTTCCTCAGTCATTATTACAGTTATGTTTTTAAAATCTTTACCATGATACAAAATCAGAGAAGTAGAAAAACTTCTATTTTTCACCCATTAAGGTACATTGCATTTTTTTCCTTCAATGTTCAAGTTTACATCTGAACATCATAAAGAGATTAAATTGCACAAATTTATATTGCTTAGATGCTAACGTTTGTCATTGTGTTATACTTAACTTTTATTAACATTTATTACATTTTATCTGTTGAAACAGCCTGTAAATTCCATTTTACTGTGATGACAAGAATAAAACAATTCATCCATTTGATTTGTAGTAATCTTTAAAAAATCTCAGCTCTGAATCGCCATGTTGCATAGACGTGGCGACCTTTGTGCCACTAGATGGCGGTAGAGAACAAGGAGCAGTTCCATTTAAAGCAAACCCGCGAGATGGCTTCAGTTTCCAGCAAAATTATTTTCATCAGTCAGAACCCGCCACTGTGGAATTGTTTCAACATCATCAGCATTTTCATGCGCACAGCATCTGAGCTCGCAATGTGCACAAAATCTGTGTTAAGGGAAGTGTGGGGGAGGAGCAGAGAATAAAGACTATTTTCTTTCACCATTGATGAATTTATGGTTGGGAAACATCTTTTCAAGGTGAAATTCTCGAGTACTACAATTACTTAACAATTGAAACACTATGAACTTCAAGAGAAAAAGTAGTAATCTGAAGTTGGAACAATTTAGGCTTCATAAGGCAAATGAGAGAATTAGCAGAAGCCTCATTTCAGAGATGTCTGGAGGGGAATTGTTAGGACCCTTGGGAAAAACACTTCGAATCCAATCCTCTGGTTTTACAGGTAAGTGAGCAGCCCAGTGTTCAGAGACGAAGAATTAGATATTCCTTGGTATCTGAAGTTTACTAGTGTAACCACACGATGAGCTGGTGGGACATTGCTAGGAACACGCAAACACTTAGGCTGGAGAGTTGGGTACATAACTGATTTTAATATTTTAACATGATATATTGTAGTCATATATCACGGCAGCAGCTTGGACAGAAGCCAAATGCCTAGCTTTTCCGTGCTTTAGGGCACAGGTCTTTTAAAAGCCTTCGAATAAAGACCAGAAAATTACATTTACGAAGTTAGTGAAAGCAATGCAACTGGGTGGGTGGGTGGGTGGGTGGGGGGCAATAAAGGCTAAAAGTGTCGTTCTTTTTATTTTCTCCTTAAGCTTGCACACGCACGTGCATGTGTGTGTGCCCCATGTGGGTGAAAAAGACTGTGGAGGCTGAGCCACCTTTCTATAACCCCTACCCTCAAAGATTCAATCTTTAACATAAGTTTCCCAGAATAAAATAAACAATAGCATCCACAGTTAAATGTGAATTCTACATAAACAAGAAATAATTGTCTTCTTTTTCTTTTTTAAGGATAAATATACCCCATGATGGAGTTTTTTGGAACGGTGTGTTCCAATTATCAAATGAGGCTGGCATTTGCCATAAGTGAATAAATCAACCATCTCTTTTCTACTGTAGCTGAAATATGCATCCCATCTTTTGATTTGTTAAACTTGGCAAACCCTAGTCAACTGAACTGAAAATGAGATGTTGTAAATGTTGTCACGTACATTAAAGGGACATTCTAAGGATGCTGGTACGATCTCACCTACTCTCCTGACCCTGTGTTAAGTCTCAGTGTGTTCCATGAAGTACTGCAAAGCAGCAGCTAACAGTAACTTCATGTTCATTTATCTATTGACTCATAAATGATATCCTTATCCAAGTGATTTGCATATTCATATAAATTTGTATATCAAACAACTTTCACATGTAAATGTGAATTTTATCACTTTCCTTCTTGAGATTTTTTTTTTCTCCCTAAAGGGAAGATATTAAAAACATTTGACAAGCCTCATTGCTACCTGTTGTGAACTGCATTTACTCTAAATTCACACATTGAAGCCCTAACTCACTGTGTGATTATATTAAAAGAGACTTAAAAAAGTAATTCAGGTAAAAATCAAGTCATAAAGGTATAACCCAATATGACTGGTGTCCCTACAGGGGGATGCAGTTCAGCAAAGAATCTGCAGGCACAGAGAAAAGGCCATGTGGGGACACCCTCAGGAAGGAGCCAGCTGTCTGTGAGCTAGAGAAGCTTCCAGAATAGCCAGACTTGCTGACATCTTGGCCTTGGACTCCAGAACTACAGAGAATACATTTCTGGTGTTTAGGACACCCAGTTGGTGGTATTTTCTCATGACAACTCCAGCAGATTAATTATTACACTACCCCAATAAAAAATGAACCTTGTTCAATACTTGTTCAAATGAACACCACTGAAGAAATGAACAGTACATCTTTATTTCAAATTCTTCTCCTAGTGTTGTCTGGAAATGGAAAGTGTAAGCCAGAATAATCTTAAAATAAAATAGGAAAAAAAATGGGACAGACGTTTAATGTGGAAAATATAATTTTAAGTAACAAAATGCATAAATCTAATAGTGGGTAGAAACTGGGACGCTTCTGAGCTCACATGCGACAGAGATAAGGGAGCGTGCAGTGCATTTTTTTTTTTCTGATGAAGAATACTAAATATAGTTTATTTCTAGTTGTAACATGAGGGAAAAGGGAAGGGAGCCTTAAGCCCTGGGCACAGTTTCTAATTCTTACATGAAAAGAATTAGAAGTATGTTTTGTGTGCATGTGTAGTGTGTTTATCTAGTGGGTAAGTGTGTTCGAATGCCTGTGTGTGTGAGAGAGGGAGGGTGCCCATGTATCATAGCCCATGTGGACGGCATCCATGTGGAGGTCAGAGAACAAACCCAGGCAGCAGCCCCCACCTCCACATTGCTTAACGCAGGCTTCCTTTGTTATTTGGTGACGTATAGCTGCAGTCAGGTATCTGACTCCCAAGCTTCTGGGGTGTCTCCTGTCTTTACCTCCCATCTCACTGTAGGTGTGCTTGGATTACATATGCATGCCGCCTTACATAGCTTTATGTATATCCTGGGAATTGAGATTCAGGTCCTTCTATGGAGCTACCCTTCCCCCTGGCTCCCATCCCTTTAATAAAAAGGACTAATTTACACTGTGGCTTAATCTTGTCTACATGTTTTCACCCATATACACTAAAGTGCTTTTTGTGTCTTTCAGTTCTTTCTGTTATTTCAGGAAGCTCTAACCACCAGATGCTTGCTTCAGGTTGCAGGAATGAACAAATTGTATCATTCTTTAGATTTGAAACCACAATCATGGCTCGTTGTTTCGCCATATGTTAGTGAGCCAGAGAAGAAAAGATGCTAATGAAAGGGACTAGCCCGGAATCAGAAGCAGTTTTGTTACTATTTCCTCTCTTACATAGCAAGCTTTATCAATAGGGAACAAAGGAGGGACAGGAAGTCAGAGACACTGAGGCTACTGAAACCATCACTAGGGAAGACTTTACCCTGTTTTCCAAATTATATTCAAAGCTTGTTACCCAACAAGTTGGTAGCAGCCTGCTGGTGTAAACGTGCTGCTCACAAAATGAGGAGCTCTGCACACATGTGTATTTGCATATGCTCAGCGCCCCACAATGCACTTGTATTCAGATCTATTTCATATCTAGCTGTATTCAGATCTATTTCACATCTAAGTTTTAGAACGTAGTCCTGTTGTCTCAAGAGGACTGGCCAGTTAACAGTTAGGTAATAAAAATCACAAAAACTTAATACTAAAATCTAACAAAAGAAATGATCCAGAGAAACCAAAAACATTTGAAAAGTCCTCCATTTTTCATTCGCCGGAACTGATATTTTAGCCCAAAGAAAAAAAAAGATTCTGAATGGACAATAAACTCCTTGGAAGCTTTCCTTTTCTTATAGATCTGTCTCTCAAGTCTCGAAACTTTAAAGATTCAGAGTTACGGAACAGACAAATACCCAGTCAATGTATGGAAAAATGTTGAGCATCTTTAGTTACCAGAAAAAGGCAAATCAAAATTATAAGGAGGTTTTTATCTCACCATAGTCAGAATGGCTACCATCAAGGAAGCAAACGACAAATGCTTAATGAGAGAGATAGGAAAAAGAACCTTTATTCAGTGCTGGTAGGAAAGTAAATTTAGTTCTGATGGAAATCAGTAAAAGCAAACAAATTAGCAAGCAAACTAAAATGAGCTACCACATGACATAGCCACCATGCTTGTAGCTATATACTTGAAGTCTCAGCTACTGCTCCACAGGAATTCTTTCACACTCATGCTTATTGAAGCACTATTCACAATAGCCCAATCAGAGAATCAGCCCAGGTTCCCATCAACAGATGAGTAAGCATGGCATCTCTACACCATGGAACTTTGTTCAGTAATGCAGAGCAAAATTATATTATTCGCAAGAAAATAAATAGAACTAGAGATCTTCATGTTAAGCAAAACTAAGCTAGTCTTAGAAAGATGAATATCACATTTTCTCTTATATATAGAATCTGGAATCTATCCTCTCTCTCTCTCTCTCTCTCTCTCTCTCTCTCTCTCTCTCTCTCTCTCTCTCCCCCTCCCTCTCTTGATCCCTCCTTTCACCCACCCACCTACATACATCAAATGTCTTTGACATTTAAAAGTAGAAGGGACTATTTAGGAAGAAACGAGCCAGAGGAAGTTTAGAGAGGAACTGAGGCAAATATGAACAGAAATGTATGTTAACTAGTATAATTCATTATGGAGTAACTGAAGTCAGTTTTTATTGTGTCATTGTAAAAGCTAGAGGCACAGTAAGATGTGGGGGTGCAGTACTGAAACTTGTAGTGGGAAGCAGAAGGATCATGAATTTGAGATCAGTTTGGGTTACATGGTGAGTTCAAGACCAATTTGAGTTACAGAGCAAGGCTCTTCCTACTGGAACATGCTTCCATTATTGGTGGGAGTTCAAACTTGTACAGCTAGAAAATCAATATGGTGGCTCGTCAGAAAATTGGGAATTGATCTATCTCAAGATTTAGCTTTAGCCTCTTAGGCATATACCCAAAGGACATTGCATTTTACCAAAAGGAAACTTGCTCATCTAAGTTCATTGTGGCTTTATTCATAATAGGCAGAAACTGGAAACAACTTACACATCTCTCAATCAAAGAATGGATAAAGAAAAGATGGTACATTTACAATGGAGTATTATTCAACTATTAAAAATGACATAAAATTTGTAGGCAAATGTATAGAACCAGAAACAATCATCACAAGTGAGGTAATTCAGACCCAGAAGATAAATGTGGCATGTACTCATTTATAAGGGAATATTAGCTATTAAGTAAACAATAACCAAGCTACAGTCTGTAAACTCAGAGAGGTTAGGAAAAGGAGAGCTGCAGTGGAATTCATGCATCTTCTATAGAAGGGGAAACAGAATAATTTTTGCTGGTAGACTGGGGTGGGTAGGACAGGAGCTGAGGGATGCTATGTGTGTGAGTGTGTGGGGAAGATGGGATAAAGGGAGAGAATTTAAGGAGAGATGGCTGGGATTGGGAGACATTTTGGGGGGCAGTGTAGAAATGAAGAGCAGTGGAAACTTCCTGTAATCGATGAGGGTGATCCTAGTGTTAACTCCTAGTAGTAGTGGATATGGATTTTCAATTGGCCATAGCTTGTAATCAGGCAAGGTTTCTAGTGGTGAGTTGCATTGAGTTGAGTTGTTGTCCAAGGGGAGTCCCCCTGTAGAGATCCTCAAATAACCCAGGTTGATACAAGGACAGAGGGTTGCTCTCTGAGAACTTGTAGCAGGGTCCCATTGCCAAGGACAACATCCACACAGCTCATTGAATGTGGAGAGGTTGAATTAGTGCCTGTATGGAGCCTTCACTTCTATGTTCTAGTCTCTTTGGCATGAGAAGTACTCTGCAGGTTCTAGCAAGACAAACATGGACACCAAACCCAGCCACAAAACTCTCCACTTACAACCTGTCCTGTCTGCAAGATGTACTGTGGCAATGGTGGTTCAGGACATGTGAGGGTAGCCAACCAATGTTTGGTTTACCTTGAGAGGTCCACCCCATCAGAGGGAGCCCATGCCCTGTATTGCCTGGAAGGCCAGGGACCAGACACCTAGAATAGGGCCAAACATGACTAGCAAATAAAATAAAATAAAATAAAAATAAATAAATGAAATAAAAAAGAAAGAAAAGATTTCTAATGACATTTGCTGTTCCCATGGATTGTTGCCTTGTCCAGTTATCATCAGAGAGGCTTCCTCTGGCTGCACGTGGAAGCAGATAGAGAGATCTGCAGCCAGACATTATGCAAAAAGAGAGTCTAAATTGCAGGTCTCCATCTGATCCCTCCTCTTGGAGCATGGGGAATCCCATGAAAGAGTGGATAGGAAGATTGTAGGAGTCAGAGGAGATGGAGAACAGTAGGAGAACATAGGCCACTGGATCAACCAAGCAGGGTGCCTATGGGCTCACTGAGCCTGCAGTGACAAGCACAGGGCCATCAGTGGTCTGCACTAGGTCCTCTGAGGCCATATGTTATGGCTGTTAGCTTGGGGTGTTTATGGAACTCCTAACTGTGGGAGTGGGGATGTCTTTAACTCCTTTGCCCACTTTTGGGACACTTTTCCTCCTCTTTGATTGCCTTATCCAGCGTTGAAGTGAGGTAGGGGAGCGTGCAATAGTGAGCATAGGGGTGAGGTGGGGGCACATGCTCTAGAGCTCCATCATTTGATACCCTTAGGTATTGTTGTGCTGTTCCCTCTAATGCTATCCCAATTTCCTGTTCTAGCGATGAAATAGGTACTTGTCTACTCTTGAAACTTACGTTAGAATTCACTTCTCATGAAGAACAAGGGCAGATTAGAATGACTTCAGACGAACACGAAGAGCCAAGCCATCAGCTTTGTTTCCCACTTGCTAAAACAATTTTTAAGTGTGGAAAGGGATTCTCATTCTTTTCTCATGCTATAGGCCCAGGACCACACTTCCATTCACTGTCTAAATGTAAAAGCAGCTGAGTGAATGTGAAATTTTGGTTTCCTTTAATAAAACAGTGCTATCGCACCATCCAAAGCTCCAAGAACTGGGATCCTTTTAACCTACTTCCTCGTAAATTGCTCTGGAAAATAATTCATTGCTATCTGTTTCCCAGTACTCTCTTTCAATGAGAACATAGGTGCTACATCATTCAGTGAATAACACTACTCTGGAAGACATGTGTTAAATTAGATTTTTTTTCTATTCTGTGCTAGAAGGAAGATAATGCAGGACATAATGCTACTGTAATATGGAGAATTAAACACAAGTGTATTATGAGGATTGCCATTGTATCTCAAGCACAGATAGCTTCAACACTGCTCACAGCAGAGATTTTTGAAAAAAAAAAAAAAACAAAAAAAACAACCTATCACTCATTATTGCTTTGCAAAAATATTGCATGAGAAAGTCTCAGTGGGATAGGAGATAACAATAGAGTTAAATAACTAGTCTTAACCTTTTCTAGACAGCAGATTTTCTTAGTGGCCTTCTCCTCCCTCTATCTCTGTCTTTGTCTCTGTCTCTGTCTATCTCTTCCTTTTCTCTCCTCTCTTTTTCTTTCTCCCTTCCTTTCTCTTTATAGAAGACTAGGCAACCCAGCCTTCTAGTCTTAGTTAATGTTAATGAAGTTTTAAAAACCCATGGTCTTATGTGGTAAATCTGTGGAAACCAGCACAGAAGCAATGGCTTAAAATGTACCACATAAATTGCAATGCGAAGGACTAGTTATTTGAGGTCATTTGCTACCACTAAAACTGAGAAATTTGTCTTACTGTGACTTGATATGCCAGGCTGGCTGATAGTCATGGGAGGCCTCCCCTTTTTCTAAAGAGAATTGGAGGAGCAGTGGAGGGGGAATGGGAAGTGGATGGGGAGAACTGGGAGGAGAGGAGGGAAACTGTCGTTGGAATGTAAAGTAAGTAAATATATCAATATAAACTCTGAGAAATTTAATACTTTGAGGTGTTAATGATACAATTATTTGCATAACCACATTTGCTAGTTGTTTGTCTGAAGGCCTATGTCCCATTCATCTCTATCCACGGGTGGACATTACTTTTGGAAAGTGTTTAGATTCTGTTATTAGGTTAACGAACTGGAAAAAGGGAGGTAAGCCTGTATTTATTCTGGTGTTATTTGTGCAAGTCCTGCTTAGAACAAATTTCAACAAGGCACAGAGTACTTAGGTTTCTGAGAGGAAGGGGTACATGTTGTAAATCCTTGCATTCTTACAGAGGGAGGGCAGCTGTGAAGCCGGCTATCTGGCCTTGCAGCCTTCTCTTGCCACTAATTTGTTCTGTGACTCGGACAGATGGTAGGTGTTACTGTAAGTTGAGGGCTTTGTAGCTTTTGTAAAGGTCTAATATGTAATAATTTGTTAATCAGTATAATCCTACAGTGGGTTAAACACAAAAAGAAGCCTTCCATCCTATCTAAGGCAACATAGGAAGACTGGGATTTTTTTTTTTTTTTTTTTGTTATGCCCACAGGTACTTTACCCAGAGGATCCTGAGAGAGCCTAGTGCTTTGAGCATATCAGAGAAATCAGAGAAGCAAGTTTTTTTTTTTTTTTTTTTTTTTTTTTACTGGTTGTGGTATTTTGCTGCATCGGATGAGAGTGAATCTGTGACCTCAAATTACCCATTGTCACAGAGGGTGATCTGAGGAGAGAGGAGACAGCACGGTGACATCTGTAGAAGCTGTCAGCGGTCCAGCTGCTCAGGGTGCTGAGCACACTGAGTTCAGCTTCCTCGGGACTTAAAAGCAGAACTCTGTGAGGACAGGCCAGTAACTCACACCCCACAGAGAGTGGATGCAAAAAAAAAATGTTTAATATAGCTGACCCTAATTAACGGATAGTTGTTAGCTGAGAGGATTGTTAAAAATGCCAGAACTTTTTAAAGTGTGTTTAAAAATTGAGGACAGTTTATAATTATTAGGTGTGGAGTTGAGAACATTTCCTCCTGTATCTACTCAATTATTCCAAGCTTTCTTTTAAACATTTTTTCTTATGTAAAGACAGTTAGTGATCCTTTAGGACCCAAATGTTCATAAATAATATTGTCAGTTCTCCTGCTGTAGCCTGAAGACTCACCATCAGTCTCACCAGACTGACACCTGGAAGCACGTACCTTCTGTGCACTTAAACTTGGCAGCGTTCCCTCTGCTCACCGCTCCACTTTCTATAGTTTCAGTTGTACATAGTTGATTGTGGCTCACAAAAATGTATACGTTTTACATTTCATATCAAAGCTGTGCTTAGTAATGTATATACAGTCTCAATCACTTGGGAGACAGCGGCAGAAAGATCCCTTTGAATCCACAGGTTCCGGGCTACTGGGCTATGACAATCAGGTGTCTGCACTGAGTGGGGAACTGGATGGGATGAATGAGGTAAATGGTGTGAAATGAAAAGTTTTCACTTTTTAATGTTTTCTTACTCACCACTAGGTATTTGGCTAATGGCAAGAAAAGGAGAAGGGGGATTTTTCGGGTCTGAATTTTCAGTTTTCGAAGCGCCAATGCCAATGGGAACACTGAAGGCCTATTGTAGCATTTGTTCATCCATTCATTAGTTCATTCATTTACTCATTCATTCATTCACTCATTCATTCTCTTAGTGTTCCTTTGATCAAATACTTTTGAATACAACTCTCACGCCAAGTGCTCAGGTTACAAGGAAGATATTTTCCCAGTGAGATCACTTTAAGGTAAGAGAGATGTTAATACAGGATTGTGCTAATACCACTAAAATCTCTGCCAACTTTACTTAGTAGCAGAAAAGGAGGATTAAGCACTTTGGATGGTGATAGTGAGAGGGAGAAGGGCATCTCCATAAAGTTGATTTGGAGTTGGGAAGCAAAGTAAGAACTGTAGTTATAAAGAGGACAGTCAGGGCATCTCTTCAGAGAAATAGCAGGCTCAAAGGGACAGCAGGTGGAACAGCACCAAGCAGCCAAGGAATTACAACATTTCTGAAACTGCTCCTATTTGGAGTCCAAGGAAGGAAGAGATGTCTTGCAGTCAGAGGTACCAGCAATGAGGCTAACCGTTTGAAATAGTGAGCACTGGGATTTCATGATACTCTCTTCACTTAGAACGCCTTCCCAGAAACTGAATTTTACTATTTTGGTTGTATCTGCTGCTATTTCTATGTGCGAAACTATATATGATTTGGTTTTATTTTTCTTTGTTTTCATTCTACTTCTATTTCTTATGGCTTAAAGATAGGCATCTTGTGGTAAAATGTGGTGTAAATAATCCATTTTTTAAAAAGTGTACAGGGATACCATGGATTCTAAATCTTCCTTTTGACCTTTTGACTACACGTCTAATAAAAAAAATGAAATTGCTTCAGTTCTGGCAGAATCACCTGCAGTACGTGTGTGCAATCATGCGTCATGCCGAGCAGGTTGGAAGGTCTAATTTTACTTGCATAAAATATTCACTATTTTACAGCAGATTTTCCCAGTGAATACATTTTGGGAAAGCAATGCTTTTTGAAATGAGCCTCCAGCTTGTTTTCCTCTGGTTTAAGTATATCATTTGGGTTCTGAAGCCTTGTTCTCATGGACAGCAGATGGCTCCGGAGGACACTGCTGGAGTGCTGAACGGCATGGCATGACAAGATCTGGATGTACTTGCCTGTGAGCAGAATGCAGCAAGACAGAGGGTTTTTTTTTTTTTTTTTTTTTTTTTTTTGTCTTCAAATATTATCACAAGCCAATGGCAAAGGATAGTTTCAAATAAAAGAAAGCCCATCCAGATTTTCTTTTAAAATAATTCAGATATCTTAGGCCTGTTTCTTAGGCTAACCAAGATGCTGATGTTAAGTCTGAGTTTCTTCTTTGTAGGAGCAATTTCAGAACGATTCAAAGTCCTTGGATACATTATGTGGTTTCATCCCACTGTCCCTTTGAATTTTCTGTTTTCTCTGAAGAGATGCTCTGGCCTACATTTTTTCAATCAAACTCCTACTTTCCTTGTCAGATGTGCATATTGCCCTGATGTGAAGCACTTCTGTGCCTTGAGTGTCTCTCCATATTTCCCATTCTTCTCTCTGTTGTTCTTCTCATTCTTCTTTCTGGTTCTCTGCTCTCCTGGCACCTTGAACTGTGTTTGTGCTGACAACTTCTAATTGTGTGTTCAGGCAGAGATCTTGTTAACTTGGCTCTATGGCTTTTTCTTATCACTTACAAATGAGCGTGATCATAATAGCTGCTCAGGTAATATTAGTTAAATAAATGTTGACAATATAACACAATAGTGTACTCATCTAATGGGTGATGAATGACATGTGGTGAATGATTCTGTGGACTATGAAAAGCACAATGATGTAAGTGAGGGCTTCCAAGAGATAATGAGAACTAGGCGAGGACTCTATGAAAGATTGGATTGTAAATGAATTGTGGGTAAGAGAGGGGCTAGGCATAGGACAGTAGAAATGTGTCTAAGAAGAAAGAGATGGGGTTAGAGTTGCTGAGCTATATGGAGTACAATTGGACAAAATAATGTGGCAAGGTGGATGGGAACAGATGAGCTAAGACAAGCAGGTAGGAAGTGGTCAGCAAGGGCTTCCTATGTCATTCTAAGAACTTGGACCACATTCTATGCCAATAGTAAACCATTTAAAGGCTTTATGCATAGGGATGATGAAACTGTGGTTTTTATTTTTTATTTTATTTATTTTTTTAATAGATTACTTTGGCTGTAGATTAGGGATAGAGAGAGATAGATTATAGTGACAATTTTTGAATTTTTGTTTCTTTAAAAACACACAGAGATATAAGAGTATGTTTCATTTTAATCCCTCATGTGAGATAGGAGATGCTTCAGAAAGCCCACAGCAGCTGACTATCATTTGCCTTGGACTCTGGCAGGGGCATGATTCTCTCGGTTGCAGATAGTTTCTGAATGTATGTAACATTTGAAATTCTGGATACTTTCAGGGAGTATATAAAGGCTATAGCCCTGAGAGGTGAGGTGGGTTGTAGATTGGTTGGTTGGTTGTTGGTTGTTGTTGGTTGAAGTTTGTTAAGTAGTCATGTGCAAAGAAGAAACAAGAAGAAATAAGATATCCTGGCAGCAAAATTCAAACTTACCCCAATTAAGTCAATGCCCCTAATCAGCAGGAAGTAGTCTAAAAATAATGTCACTCCTTTTCTGACCCATGACTTTATTCAGAGATATCTTTCTTTACCCTCTATTTTTTTCTTTCTTATCTAGTGTTAGGGGGATTGAATGGATGGAAGAAAAAGAGTGGCAAGGAGTAGAGGAAAGAAGAACCTACAAAGTAGCAAACACAGCTATGATGTATAGAATCAGGGGGATCTTGTCATGTTTAAGAAGCTCATAATATTATTTCATAATTTTATAGTAATCACATGACATCAAATCTTTACACGTTAAAGGCTTACTTCAATGTTCACATTAGGTACTTCCCATTTCACAAAGGAGACTGTAGGACACTTACTCTGCTGAACACAATCTAAACACAGGAGTCCAAATCCGCCATGTAAACCTACACCCTACATGTAAATTACACCCCTACACCCCTGTCCTTGGGTCAGCTTCAGCCTCGCCCGTAGAATTATTCCTTGGGCTCTCCTGGATCTCAGTGCCTTCACTCAGGCTGAATCATGCCACCGGTTCCCTCATTCCTCATGTAAATGTTGGGGGTTACGTTTGGAAATTTCTCTTTGAAGAACCACCACGCACAGCACAGCCATCATTTATATATACTTCATGTTTAAACATCAGTCTCCAGTAAAAGGAAAACAATAGGAAGTTAAGTTGATACGGAAGAGAGAATTTGCTGTGGGGAAGCACTAATGTGATATAGAGCATAGGGCTCCACGCTGATGTCACCAGCAACCATGAGGAATGAGGGAATCGATGGCATGATTCAGCCTGAGTGAAGGCACTGAGATCCAGGAGAGCCCAAGGAATAATTCTACAGGTGAGGCTGAAGCTGACCCAAGGACAGGGGTGTAGGGCTAGGGTTTAGGATGCTGTTGGTACTGATGTTCAGGTCTGAACACTCAAGACCTAGCAGCTCTGATGCTGAGGGATTGGACAAGATGAATGTACCAGGGATAATTTAACTGTTATCTTCACTGTTTTGTTCTACCAAGTTCTTAAATGGATTGGATGATGACCACCATCTTTGATGAGGGTAAATTTTCCTAATTTAGTTGGTTGAATGCTAATTTATTATGGCAGTATATACTCACATCCAGAGACACTGTTTTACCAGTTATTTGGGTATTCTTAGGGTCAGTCAGTTTCATACATATACTTAGCTACCAAACTACCAAGGTCCTGAGATTTTGCATGATTTAGTGATAAGCATTTCTATTTTTAAAAAATATTTATTTATTTATATATTTATTTATTATATTGACAAGTACTGGGTAAAAGAAAGAAAATTCACTTAGCATGTTTTTTCCCCCATGTTCTCATCTCTGAAATTCTATGGGTCCAATTTCTTATTTTCCTCTTGATAACAAATTTGCCCAAGGAAGAAGATGACACACAGGTTTAATGTCATCCTCTAGAGAAAAGAATTCAAGGTCAAACTACTGTAGCAGCTCCAGGAACTAAAACCGGCAGTTATGGTTTACACTGGCCTCATCCGTTATTGAAGCACAAAGCAAGATAATTTATTTGGTGGTGCCTCCTGTTTCTCTTTTGGGGCCCTGGTGATGAGCTAGTCAGAGGTGGTTGGAGGGTTTCTGTGATATATCAGTTGCTCTGTGTGCTTGTAGGGTTATTATTATGAGTAAACACCTTTCATAGCATTAACCCTGTTCTCCTCTCTTTCTAGTAAACAAAACTGAACTTAAAGCAGAGCCCCGAGAATTCAGAAAGGAAAAAAAAATATACGTGCAGAAAAATACCTAAGATGTTAAACCCCAAAAGCTACTTTTGAAAGTAACATCCCAGAAAAGCTCTTTCTAAATTAAATAATTATATTTAGGAATTATGCTGATTATCTTTTTACTGTGGATGTGAGCTCAGTCACTTTTAATTAGGCTCGGATAGACATTTGCAAGCAATTGAACATCAGGACCCTTTGGCCCAGTTTTGCATTATTGACAAGCTTTTCCCAAATAGCTTCTTCTTGGCATCCAGAGGAACTCTCACGTCAGTGTTATGGTATATTAGCATAGCTGTCAAAATTACTTCCTGGGGAACTAGATGCTCTTTGTCCGACTTCAGCCAGTTATTCAGTGTTTCTCTTTTATAAGCACTAAATGACTTTATCCTTTTCTCCAGCATCTCTTAAAAAAGGAGAACTGTGTGTTTGTGGATACATGTGTGTGTGAGTGTATAGATTACTCTTGGCTGTTGTTCTTTATGCTCTGTAGGAGGACCAGCAGTCTCAAGTAATCTGGACCCCTGAGATCTCTCAAACACTGGACTACCAAAAAGGCAGCATACATCAACTGATATGAGGCCCCCAACACATATACAGCAGAGGACTGCTGGGTCTGTGTTCAATCAGAGATGATGCACCTAACCCTCAAGAGATTGGAGGCCCCAGAGAGTTTAGAAGCTAGGTGGGGTTGGGGGTGGCAGGTGGGGACATCCTTGTGGAGACAGGGGATGGGGAGGAGGTATGGGATATGGAACAGTCAGAGGGTGGATGGGGGGCAGACAAAATCTGGAGTGTACTAATAGATAAATAAATAAATAAGTAAATAAAATAAATAAATATATAATAAAACTATCAAAAAATTTAGAGGTTTATTTTAAAAGAAAATCCTAGGTATATTCTGAGTGAACTTTGTTAACTGATGGAGTTTATGTAATATAACTTTTTTTTTTTTTTTTTTTTTTTTTTTTTTTTTTTTTTTTTTTAAGAGAAAGTGTTCTGTCAACCTGTGCTTGTGGAAAGCAGAATGCCCAGCCTTCTGAACTCATGGAGTATGGACACAGGGAAAGCTAGGAGCTGTGTCTGCCATACACCACAGGAAAAGACTACATGTCCCCACCATCAGACACTCACCAAGACACCCATTTCATTTCAGTTAGATGGGAAATATAGCTCTAAAAGTTTGTCTCTGTGCTTAGATTTACAAGTCAGAGTTCTTAGTATTTAATTCCCCCACCCCCAACATGCTGCTACTTTTCTGGGAAATATCATGCTTTTAAGAAAATTCAGAACGCTACACTTCTATCACTTCCTAAAAGCTCATCTATTTCAATTAGATGCTTAAGTTTCAAAAGTATTATGGAATTTAAACAACATTTACATCTCCTCCACAACATTTTTCCCCCATTTTGTCAACTAGGAACTTTCAATAAGTAATAAAAAAAAAAATCCTCATTAATAGTTCCCCTTTTACCAATTCACTTTAGAACCGAGAGAGAAAAACGTTTTCCCCCTCCATTCTAATACATTGATCTTCACAAAGGTTGAAAGATAATAAAATATCTAATAAAAATGCATAGCTTTGACCCTCAAAATCCTTGTAAGTGAAAGGGGAGTGAATATCTCTGAATGTTAAAAATCTGTACTACAATCATATTTCCTTGGCAGGCTGATTTAAAGAGCTTTACATGACAGTGAAGTTATACTAGCCTTGACACTACGACGGGCTGAAGGAGATTCAGATCTGTTTTTATATTTAATTGGAGTGTAAGGGTCAGACTGTCAGAGCAGGATAGTCTTGCCAGTTGTCAGGAAGGGCTACTTCTGAGAACATCAAATTAGGGATGCAGATACCTGGCATTACTTTCAACCAGATTCTGAATTTCTAAATCTGGGGAAATGGCTAAGCATCTAGCTAGACATTATTCCTGCCACTGTAATTTAAGGGATTGATTGCTTCATATTTGAAGAGGGCTGGAAGAGGAAGACAGAAAGGACTAGAGGTGAATGTCAAATTGCAAGTTAGACTGTACAAGAGTAGAGGGTAGGTATATATTGTCAGGAAAAAGGCACATAGTAATCACACCCAGTTTTAGCAATCGAAGCCAAATTCTATGCATTCTGTGATTAAGAGAATTATGTTAAAGTAAACTTCCAAAAGTATACAACAGAACACAGAAGATCTGAATTTGTTGTTCATCTAAACTATGTGTTAGAAAGCAGATAAAATAAATACACATTTTTCTTCTGCTGAAGGGATAGAACTGTCAATGCACTCCAGTTACGGAAGGAATAATGACATAAGTCTTCTGATACCTCTCCTCTGGCTCTCTGATTGTCCAAAGGTAGGTACTCAGCACCACTGGTATTTGGAAGGAGCTCCATTTTAGGATTTGGAACCTACACTACCTCTCATCAGGGAACGCTCACGCTTTATAACTCAATAATGAGCCAATCACCACAGGAGGCTTTTTTTTTAATCTATTAGTTTCTGCTCTCCCCGGTTTTTATATCAATCCATGCTCATTTCTCATATTTGGATATTTTTTTCTACCTCCGCAGAGTCTATAGGCCTTATCAGAATGAGGTGGTAACTAGAACAATTGGCATAAAATAACAATTGCTATAAAGTATGTCTGAAATGTTTGCCTTCCTGGGTACCAGTTGCTGCCTGTTGCAGAGGTTTTGGTTACTATACTCTGTCCACCTTCAGGGATGTTTTTCAGCATCCATCAGAGTCCATGTGCTGCCTAGTCCCTCACTGGTGCAGGCCCACGCAGGCTTGCTAACATCCTACTTCCTTCTTGTGCTGTTTCCTTTTTTTTTTCCCTATAGGCTAAGCTGAACAACTCCAGTCTACCATCAGTGGAACACTGGTCCATGAAATGTCTATTTTAGGGTCACATTTCTGAAAATTCATTGGCTATGATTAAGTTATATTTATGACAGTGTTTTATAATATTAAAGAGAATTATACATAGTCTATATATATATTATAAACATTCATACTGTGCTTGCATATTATGTTCATATATGTTTTATTTTCTTCATTCTTTACGCTTTAGATGCTATGATATCTTAAATGACAGTTAATTTCTTAGTGTCCTTGACTTTAAATATTGTTTAGTTAAGCCAATAGACTTATTTCTTAAAGTTCACACAAATATTAGGAAGTATGTCAATATCTATCATCTTCATCTGAGTCTTGGACCATACCTTACCTTTGAGGCAGACCAAACATTTGACTTGTGTGTGCCAGATCCACACCCTACAGGAAGGTAAATCAGTTACAGACATGTGACTTCCATTGATATCTGATTTGAGTGAGAGACCACAGTGAAGAGTGTAAACTCAAGGGTCACATATGGCCACAGAAATTGTCAGTCCACTCAACTGGGAAGGTCATAGGAATGAATCTCCTATCTCCAGTACACTGATTGATAGTAAACATGAGACACAAAAGAATTGCACGAAGCAATTCTGCCTTCTTGCTTCTTCCTATGAAATGCTGCAAAGCTCAGCATTTTTATACAGCTCACTTGCAAACTGCTGGTCATGTGCAGATACTCTCTCAATTATCATGTCTTTAGTCTTTCATTGAAACAGAGTGAGCATGGTCACAAGCCAGAGTCCTGCCTCACATGCTGTTTGTTGCATCTACACTTTCCTTCCGCTCTGGGGGCATCTATTTGTACCTCACTACTGCATCATCACTGCAGGTGATTTCTTGAGATCCAGCTTTTTAGGAAATGTGACCGAAAGAGTCATCAGTGGAATCACTATTTCTTTTGCCAGATCTGAAAATTCAGGATGTGAATTATAGTCATATGCTAGTTTTGACAAAAGGCATTTAGAAAAGTGCTTATATGAGTGCTTATAATATGTCTTTGTATAATAAAAAGGTGCAAAGGGAATATTGAAAAGGATTTAATTTTCATGTTTCAATACATTTTCTTGACCATTCTGCAAAGCACAGTTTATTTTCCCAGGCCTCTTGTTCCTGACAAATTTTCCATTTTGACTTTGGCAGTAGACTTTGAACTCCACTGTCGATTGCTGCTTTGTATTCTTTATCTATTTAGCATACTGTAAGATGAGTGTAAGGTTAAGGACTCAGGCTTCTGAGTCACAGTGCTTAAATAGGAACTCTGATTGTGTTACTTGTGTGTTCTGTGTCATTGGGTAATTTCCTTCCTGGTCCATACCTTACTTCTTCATATATAACTTTACAGAGATATTGCATGGAATAAAGCAAAAGATGAATCTAAAATGGGAATAAAATAGATGATCTCAGGAAAGAGTAGATTAGCCATATGATTTCCTTACACATTAGTTCTCTGAGATGAATAAGATATGGAATGGATTAGAAAGGGAAAATGTCATTCAAAATAAGATGCAAAGTGATACTCATTCCATATCATTTATCTTGACAATGAGGGGTTGCATCCTAGCATTCAGTGGTAAATGGCTGTGCCTGTAACAGAGCAAAAGGGAGAAACCAGCTGTTGAAGTGAAACCAAGTGTCTGCAATGTGTCTCTTACAGTATACTGTATTCTGTGTCCCTTACTGTATACTGTTTGCTGTGTCCCTTACTGTATACTGTTTGCCATATCCTTTACTGTATACTGTATGCTGTGTCCCTTACTGTATACTGTATGCTGTGTCCCTTACTGTATACTGTATGCTGTGTCCCTTACTGTATACTGTTTGCTGTGTCTCTTACTGTATACTGTATGCTGTGTCCCTTACTGTATACTGTATGCTGTGTCCCTTACTGTATACTGTTTGCTGTGTCCCTTACTGTATACTGTATGCTGTGTCCCTTACTGTATACTGTATGCTGTGTCCCTTACTGTATACTGTTTGCTGTGTCCCTTACTGTATACTGTTTGTTGTGTCCCTTACTGTATACTGTATGCTGTGTCCCTTACTGTATACTGTTTGCTGTGTCCCTTACTGTATACTGTTTGCCATATCCTTTACTGTATACTGTATGCTGTGTCCCTTACTGTATACTGTTTGCCGTGTCCTTTACTGTATACTGTTTGCTGTGTCCCTTACTGTATACTGTATGCTATATCCTTTACTATATACTGTTTGCTGTGTCCATTACTGTATACTGTATCCTGTGTCTCTTACTGTATTCTGTTTGTTGTGTCCCTTATTGTATACTATATGCTGCCCTCTTCTAGAGTGACTAATGCCTTTCTTCAGACTCCACACTTGTCAGAGGATCAGCGTTTCATAATCCTCTTCGCATACCTAGTGTCATGCTTTGCTTTCTAGCTGTGTAACATTGGCCCTTGCAAATTTGCTGAGCCTAGTTCTGCTCATTTGTAAACACCGAATAATAATTCCTCACAAAGATAATTACTCAGCAGAAGCTTGCCTTGCCCGGCATTGTGTGAGGGACCCGAGGACACAAAGAGAAGCTGAGGATGGATCCTCTAATCAGCAGTGCTTGACAGAGGCTGTTTCACCATTTGAGGCAGAGAAAAAGAAGGGTGGAAAGAGGAGAAAAGTTACTCAGGCAAACAGATCAAGGAATAGAGACAATATTTAGATGTAGGCCTCTGCCATCAAATGTGTTTATTTTTTTTTTAATTTAAAAACATTTAAAAAATTACATGTATTTAATGTGTGTGTGTGTGTGTGTGTGTGTGTGTGTGTGTGTGTGTGTGTGTGTTTGTAAGTGTGTCATGCTCAAACTTGGAGTCATGTACCACAGCATGAATGTGGAAGTCATAGGAAAACTTGTGGAGAATTTGTTACATTCTTCTACTGTTTAGGTCCAAAGGATCATCAGACTTGGTGGCAAATTCTTTTACCTGCTGAACCATCCTGTCAGCTCTGCCTTTTCTTTAATGTATTAAAAATGCCACCATTGTGTCAAAATACAATAAAATAATTGAATAAAATACTATATAAGCAGTAAATGCTCCATGTATTAGCTTGTGTTATTATTTTGGAATTCACCGTTATACATCTGTAGCACTGGAATTATTTCACTCAGCATGTAAAGGCAAACTCAGACTAATGGCACAGACTAGGGAGGTTGGAGTGGAAGAATTTCAAGTTCAAGGCCAGCCTAGACAACTTGGTAAAACTCTGTCTAAAAAATATCATAATATAATGAATGTGGTATAACATAATGCTTGAAATAAATAAAAGGCTCGAGATCACACTTCAGTAGTAGAGTGCTGAACTAGTATGCTCAAGACCCTGGGTTCAGTCTCTAGTACTCTGAATCATGAAACAGTTTGAATGCAGGTAATATATTTTTTTTTCTTGAGAGAGCACTTATTTCTTTATTAGTAGATAGTTAACTAAAATAAAGACCCATTGGCTAAGTTATAATGCTCTGCTTTCATCCCTGAAAAAAAATCAATATCTTCATTCACTGCAGCAATAAAACCAAGGGCAGCCAAGGTATGTACAAGAGGTTCAAATACTCAGTCAACTGATTCAGGCTGCCTTCTTTGTATAGTGTTAGATGGCAGCACTTTAGGAAGTGAGCTTGGAGCACCATAACCTTTGGGATACACTGACATAAAGTGATGTCTAGGTTGCAGAGTGACCCCTATCCTGTTGGTTCAGCTGAGTATATTAGATGCTCTGGAAATTGATAACACACCTCAAAGCCAAATTGAACGCTGACAGGTTGATGCTGACTTCATCATGATCTAACCAGTGGATCCCTGGAAGCACTCCAGAATGGGCACCCTGCCGAAATTGCTCACATAAATCAGCTGAAGGAAAAACTCCTTTCATGACCCTGAAACATTTCTTGAGGTCTGAGACACATCCATCTTTTCAGGATTTCACTGCTGATGAAGAGATGTGCCTACTCATTCCTAGAAGCAGCACACTCTCCTACCCTTGCCTTTTAGGCTGGAGAAAATGGCCTGTACTTTTCTAAATGGATGTTAAAATAGGACTCTTTCTGTCTTGACTTCGATTATAACTCCAAAAGGCCAGGGATAGGAAACAAAACAACCAACCAATGAAAACACCAACAAGACCTAGAGAGTGTGTGTGGTATCCTATGTGCCACTGCAGCATCGTGTCTTAAAATGCTGTTTTCTTGTAATCACCAACTACCTCTTGGTTTTACAATCTTTCCATGCCCTCGTCTTCTGTGATTTTTTTTTTTTTTTTTTTTTTGAGATTTGGAAAGTGTGTGTGCATGAATGATACAGATGTCTTTGTTAGGGATGAGAGGTTAATATCTTGATATCTTGACTAGTTCTGGGTCCCAGTGTAAGTTGTCATTTACTGCAAAAGGAAGCTTCTCTGCTAAAGGTCGATGGATGTGCTAAATTATAGGTCCAAGGAGTTTTACCCATTAGGGTCAGTTTACTATTATGCGGATTTAGCTGATTAATAATAGTAGGTTCTCCTCTAGGATCTATGACCTGTGTAGCCACAGGTTCTGAACTCCAAATAATGATACAAGGCATGGGTTTCATCTTGTAGAGTCGGCCGTAAATCTAAGCAGGAAGTGGTTGGTTACTTTTACAACATATATGACACTTTTGCACCAGTGGGAATACATCTAACAAGGCCGGTTATTATCGTAGCTTACAGGGTTCACAGCTGGGTAAGACTGATGCTTTATTTTTCTCCTTAGGTAGCATAAGGAGCACTTTCTGGTATTATGGAAGGTAGCCAATAGGGATGAAGCTTCCAGGTACATATCAGTTTGAGTTTTCCATGTTCTATAACTCAAGCACGTGGTATCTTCAGCAATAGGATCTTACTATCAAGTCTGGAAAGTAATCAAAAGCATTGCAACAACATGCAATGTTTCAGGGTCTATGAAACACCACTGGCCAACAATTATCATAATGGTAACACATTCCCGGCGCTGGACTTTTAACCTTTTACTTACAGTCAATGGCATCTGACTCGTTTAGTCTGTCATTATTTCTGTAGTTGTGAATATAAAATATTTCAAGAAAATGCTTAATAAAATTTAGTAAATTTCTTTTGAGTGCCTACGAGATGTTCAAGATTATGTACAAGGACATTTTGGTGAAAATTATCAGCTTGTATCAGGCATAAATTAGTTATTATCTCAATAAAGGGCTTAGCAATTGCTGATTGGTTCAGTTATTTAAGACATAAACCACAGGCCATTAGAAAGTGTTATCTGTGGACTATAGATTAATGGATTAAACCAATAGTCTTGAAATAAATGATGTCTCATTAGTTGTGTTTCTTAAAGATAATTAAAGAGAGTTAGATCTCTGCCAAAGTTTAATAAAGTACAAAGGAAGACTCTTTGTTTATACTTTACTATCTATATATCTATCATCTATCTACAGTAATAATATTTAAATAGACAGTGCTTTCACAACCTCCCCTCATGCACTCATCTTTCTCTAACTTGTTTTCCGTTTTAAAGGACATCTTAATATACTACTGCACATGAGTTCTGGCACTAGAATACCACCAGCCCTATTCATCAACTGAATCTGCTGGGAGTTCTCCATGGTGTTGTCATTTTTTGAGTAATAAGAAATCAGATAATCTCTCACTGATGATGTATCTCACTAAATCACTCTCTGAGTACTGATAACATAATGACAATAACATATTAGCATTATTCATCATCACATGTACCTTTGCTCTGGGGATATTTTATTGTAATATACAATATACTGGCTGTCACTTTGATGATGTATTACAGCAAGACTTCCTCAGGAAAACCCACATTTTGATGGAATGCTACTTGTATCAGATGGTTCTGCCCAGGGATAAACAGTCGAAAACAAAATTTGAGTTCCTTTCCTTAGCATTTGCATGAAGGTCAAAGGCACTGCAAATAGTAAAAGATTATTGGAAGACAACAGTTATCTCTCTCTGTTACAGAACAGCATTTAAAAGTTCAATCTGCAAGTAGGTCAAGGCAGGGTTTTATCCTTAGTAAATATTTAATATCCACAGCACAGATACTATGCAATGGACATTTCTACACCTTGCAGTACTACTCTATGAAATGACATTCTTAAACAAGATGTGGAAGTTTGCTTGGGGACAGAAGTGAGGTGACTTCCAAGGACAGATTAAAACTGAATGCAACGTATTATAATGGTTTTTCTGTAATATCTTCTCCCTGTACCACCCCAAGGTCTATTAGATGTGAAACTGACTTAGAGATAACTTTACTCTAACTGAAGCACAGAGAGAGTAAGATTAACCCTAGGTTATGAATCAGTGGATAACAGACAGGTTGGAAACTGTTTTCTGACAACGATTCTGGTACCTGATATGAAATAATCAAAGTTAATTGTTGACAATTTGTGGTTTAAATGGTGTCAGTATGGAGATAATATGCTGAGTAGAGAGGAGTTCTTTATTTTTATTACCTTGGACAAAGAGTTTTATGCAAATCTGTATACAGTTGACTGAACACAATTATAACTATCCAATAGAAGAAAACAAGAGTGGTGTTGATTATGATATTAATAATGATATGAACAAATACCCATTGAATGTTTATTGGGCATTTCACTAGACATTTTATAAATATTACTTTATTTTGCTTTTCAGTGTCTTTAGAGAATTACTCTGACACATGAAATCCAGACAAAAATACTTTAAGCTACTGTATACACCTGAAGAACATTATTTCTTCCTCTATGCAAAATATTGTTCAACACAGAAACTCTGGGAATCCTTCTGTTCCTGATGTCACTTTTATTGATGATTATATACAGAAAACCAACTGTCCCTTAAAAAAGGCATGCATTCAACTTGTTTATTTTTCCCCTGTCTTTTGGGGAGAACAATGATTTTTATTTAACATGATTGGTAGTGGTGAGCTGAGATTACTGGGGTTTCCTGTAGTTAATTGATTGCTCCTTTCTTTTCTTGTGACTCACCCAGCATTTTTTCTGGCTGCCTCATTTATTTGACAGGTCCCCCATCTAGGTAGGCCCTCTCCTTCTCTTCTATGTAAGTCAGAGCATAGCACTCAGTCTTCTGTATGGATGCCTGTCTCATCCATACATGAACTAGAAAGCATGATCCTCATTCATTTTCTTGGTTATTGTCATAGGGGTATCAGACTGACAAGGGCCACTCACTAGAGGCCCAAGTATTCTCTGAGTGGTGGAAAGTAAACCTCCCAGAGGCCCTCAAGAATGCTGGTCATGCTACAGCTTGCAGGTTCTCAGCGAGTGCATGATGCTTTCCTTCATTCTAAAGGTCACGTAGCCATTGGCAATGGCAGAGTGCACACAGGATAATGATCTATTGGCTAATGTTATTTAATGTGTGACTTTGCGGAGAGACTTGCCCATATGCATTTTTTAATTTGAAAAACAACGGGGCAGAAAATTGAGGTCACTGATAACTGAGCCAGAGGCTTCGGAGGATGAATGAGAGAGCAAATATTTCAGAAAAGTTTTCCGTAACTTCCCAGGACTGAGAGAGGATGTCACGGTAAATCACAGGCAAACAAGTCACATGCAGAGACATTTCAGGGCTTTTCATAAGGCACCACAGTCCACATAAATCATTCAAAAAACAGCAGTGAGGTCTAGCCATATGCCTGAGCTGGGGAGGATTTTGTGCTTGAGGGTCAATCGGTTTAGGATAAGAATGGCCTTTAGGAGATTAATGGTGTTCCTGGCAACTCAACTATAAAAAGCCTGGAGCCAGAGAAAGTAGAAACAATGCCATGGTTTTGAAATGTTTACTATGTACATGCTTTCAAAAATCTGACCAGATACTCATTATAGAGAGTGACATGGTCATCACAGACTTTTTATGTAAGTACCAGAGATCTAAGCTTAGGTCCTAGCTTGGACTTCATGCTTTATGGCATAAATTCAGTAAAACTTCAAGGATGAAGGTGCGTGTATTAATTTCTTAGAGGCATGAGCACTGTGGCTGCCTCTCCCATAGTGTTTCCAGTCCCAAATATACAAGGAAAGACCATTTGTGTTTGGAAAACATGAACTTGGCAGCCATTCTCACAGGCCTGAGGATATTGCTGTGGTCTTCTCTGGCTCAACAGGAACATTTGTCTTAATTTAATAAGAAAAATGAGGTTTTGCTATTAAAAGTTCAAAGAAATGATAAGGAGAAGGACTCTTGTGACCTTCTTCTTCTTCTTCTTCTTCTTCTCTTCTTCTTCTTCTTCTCTTCTTCTTCTCTTCTTCTTCTTCTTTCTTCTTCTTCTCTTCTCTCTTCCTCCTTCTCATCCTCCCCCTCTCTTTCTCCTCCTCTTTTTCTAGGGCATCTTGAAGTTTGAATGCTTCCAAACACAATCATTTGACATCAGAGTTACTGCATGAGTATTGCACCAGTAGATATCTTAGGAGGTAAAGTAAGTTGATATGTAAATTGGGCAAAGGCTTACAGAGTATGACTTCGAGTACTTTGCTTTCAGCAAGAATGTGATAATATCTAAAGCTAGAAGATATTTTGGTGTAAATATATGTATATTATTAAAAGTTGGTAATTTTTCCACCTACGTAGGTATTATTTTATGAGACTTTTTACTATGTTTTGTGTAATATACAAAAAAAGAGAAACAAATGTGCTATGAAGAATTGTGAATGATTTACATTGAATGATAACATTAAGCTAAGATGAAGAGGGGGCACAATGGTCAAAGTAACCTTATAAAGAATAAAGTTCTCAGGCTCACACTATTAGATTTTATAACTCGAAAGATTCAGCAATCAGAGTGTGCTGGTAGTGTAATAGGCATACAAGTAAACTGAATGGCTTTAGAGTACAAAACTCACAAAAATGATGTTTGTGGTCACTGGTTGTAAACTAAGGAGCCAACACAGGTCAATGGGAGAAAACCATCTTTCAACAAATTGTATGTACAAGCTAATGGTAAAAGAGTGAAATTGGATTGGATTCATCATATCAAAAATTTATTCAAAGAAAATGTATGTCTCACCCCAACATCTAACATTACAGCAAAGTTAGAGGACAAAGAGTTAAAGTCAAATGTCATGACTTATGCACTTAATGTTTAGACCTAACACCAAGAACACAGTAAATAAAAGAAAGTGTAAAGCTGACTGCATAGTAACGAATGCTTCTTTCTTCTATATGTTGCTAACAGAGCGATTAGGACTAAGAAATAATGGGTGATATCCTCCAGTCACATATCAGGTAAGGTACTTGCATTTGGAATATATAAAGACATCTTACAACAGCTCAGTCAAAAAACTGGACAAAGAGTACCCACTGATAATGCTATAAAGAAGGCATTGTGTACCTAGAAAAAGATGCTCAGTGCCATTGACAACCAAGGACATGTGAGCCATAGTGAGGTACCTCGACATACCCACTGGGAATGGCTATAAGAAAGGAACGGGAGAAAATGCTGGTAGGGTTGTGGTGAATTAGAAGCCTTGTTTATTACTGATGTGAGACTAAAATAAACACTTTGGAAAACAATTTGGTAATTCTTCAAAGGGAATGACTAATCTATAACTTACATAGTTATGTTCTGAGTATATAATGTAACCATATTTGGCTGGACATGGCTCAAGCATGTAATTTTTACTCTTTCCCTGCCTCACCAACTCTGCCTCTCCCTCTCTCTCTCTCTCTCTCTTTTCTGTCTCTTTCTTTCTAGAGTTTCATGGAAGTCAGATTAGCCTCAAATTTATCTTGTAATCTAGGATAACTAGCCTCCATCTCCTGAATGCTGTGATTACAAGTGTGTGCAAATGCTCCTACATAGGAAAGACTGTGGCAATATTAACTGTAAAAGCTCTGAAGTAGAAAAAAATGGAGATTCTTATGGAGATCTTACTACTTTAATGGAAAATAAAGTCAATATTCTTATACAATAGAATATTATTCATCAATAAACAGGAATGAAGTCTTGCCATAGGATTCAGGTTGCAAGAAAGATACTCTTTATGAGCAATTGTGTTTACTGAAAAGTTATTCATAGGGGCTTGTATACAGCTCTGCTTCCTGAGTACTTGCCTACCATGCATTGTAGCCCTGGATTCAATTCTTGCAACCACATAAACTCTGCTTGGTGATATCACAGAAGATGTTGCATAATTTTGTTGAACCCATTGGTCTTTTAGTTATATATGAAACAAACAAAAGGGTCTACAATAATGCTACATAACCAGAAGCCCCTAGAGAACCTTGGAAGGTGGCAAAAAGCTTTTATTTCTCCCTTGTGAGGTTGCTCAATCCCAGCACTTAGGAGTGGAGGCAACGGGATTAAAGTTCATTCTCAGCTATGCAGTGAGTTTAAAGCCATCCTGGATATGAGACCCTTTCTCAAAATAAGCATGTAAACAAGCAAACAAGCATTTAGAAAGGTTATTTACAAAAGACACGTATTACAGGATGAACTGTCCATAATAGTCAAATATAAGTAGAAGGTAGACTTGTTTGCTAAGGCTGTGGGCAGCTGCAAAGGAATCAAGGGTGACTGCAGATGGGTAATAGATCTCAGGGAGGCTAAGAAAATTAGACTGTATTGTTCTTGACTACCCACTAGAACTGGATTGCAAGCCTCTGTTGTTGAAGATACTATACACTTTAATCTCAGGACACAGAGAAATCAAGCTGGTACTGCCTTGGAAGCTTCCTTCCCAATGGCTGGCTAGTTTTAATAATGTGAGGAGGTAGCCGGGTGGTGGTGGCGCACGCCTTAATCCCAGCACTTGGAGGCAGAGGCAGGCGGATTTCTGAGTTCGAGGCCAGCCTGGTCTACCAGTGAGTTCCAGGACAGCCAGGGCTATACAGAGAAACCCTGTCTCGAAAAACCAAAAAAAGAAAAAAAAAATAATGTGAGGAGGTGCTATTTAGGATGCTGGGGGAGAAAGGCCATGGGCAGTTTTACCTAACTGTGAATGCAGGTTACAACAATGGACCTTTTCCCCACTTCCCTGGTCCTTGCTCCTTGGTAGTGAAGCTGACTTTCCTACCTCACTGATGTTTAATTTTGCAAGAGAATTGCTTGGCCAATGGGTTGTTGGTGACATAGCATTTTCCGCATACAATGATGGCTTTAATATGTTTCCATTTGGGGCTTTCACTTTGCTATGCCTGCCCTGCACCTTGAGCAGGGCCTACTTTTGGTAGCTCTGCTCCTAAAGGATGAGTCTCAGGATGGGCGATGCGGAGGAAGCAAACCCAGCCCTAGTTCATGTGTTAAGCGTTGCTGACCAGAATACTCATGAGTGAGAAATAAAAGCTTCTTGACACCCTCTAAGGTTTTTTTTTTTTTTTTTTTCGGGGGTGGGGGAAAGCTTCTGGTTATGTAGCATTATCACAAAACTTTGTGTTTAGTTTTTCAAAATTATATATAGCTAAAAAGATCAATGGGTTCAACAAAATTATTCATCATCTTCTGTGAAGGAACCTATGTGGAATGCTGGATCTTCTGCCTGGCAAGAGAAACAAATTACAGAATAAGATTTGGGATCTATGCATCAATGCCACAGTCTCAGGCTGAAATAGAATATGTGTATACTTCATTATTTTATAATCTCTGGCAACTTAAAATGGAATGGAAGCTTGTTTTCATTTGGGTTACATAAAAATGCTAGCATTTTAATATCAGATTATGGCCACAGTGTCCAACAGTGCTGTAACAAATATACATCTACCTGCATCCCCATAGAGGAAAATGAAGACATAGATTGAAACAAAATACACTGTAGCCAATTGCTGTAACTTAGCACCAATGTTAGCTTTTATTCTTTTTTTTTTTTTATAGCATGAAGGATCTACAGCAGACTAAAATACATAAAGCAATCGAAAACGACGTAATTGGAAAAGAAAGCAAAGTAAGACCTTTGACATGAGAATGGAGATAGGCTATCATGGCAGTAATTAGAGTCTGGAAAAGGAACTTTTATGGGTGGGGAAGCTATTGCAGGGGAAGGACTTTCATTTGTCCTTTTCATGCACCATAAGAGACAAAAAGCCTGAGACAAATCATTGCAGGTGAAGTGCAGGAAGACTCTGCCAGATGGCTGTAAACAACTCAGTACCATGAAGCCAGATGTAGACATCCTTTGCTGTGCCACAGATAAACACTGTATACCCTAAAGCCACTGGAGGTAGCAAAGTATTTACTAACAGATGCCGGAGAACACAGACTCTAAGATCCAGTGTTCCCTGATGCTTATAAATGCATCTCCTTCCTATAATTCTGAGTGATTTCGGTGAAAACACTTGTAATCTTATCTAGACATAAAGCTGCCATGCCACGTGTCAGGGTAAACAAATGTGGGCACAAAAGCCAGGAAAGATAATGTTGTGTCAACTGTAAACATATCAGTGTGTAAACCCAAAAGGTTTCAGGCATTAGAGAGGGTGCTAATAAATTCACAGGCTGAGAACCATAATAAACACATCTCGGCAAGTTACAGCCTAGCCCTGCCCTATAAAATTGGGCGTATGTGTAGAGTTTGAATTTTACAAGATTTTTCAGTGTGTCTCATTGAATCTTACATTGTGTTTCTACATCTCATTTATGACTGTGGTTGTACATTCTTGGGTATGTGTCTTGGGTAGGGGCGAGAATAGATCTGGTTTCTTCTTACCTCCTCAATTCTTAACATTTATTACCTGCTATGAGAGTGGTAACTTCTTGTGAGAAAAGATGGAAGGATGTATGGGAAGGGAAATAGGAGAGATGAAGCACCCCTGGGACATTCTGCCATTCAGTCACCCAATAGCTGGTCCTTTCTTCTCTATCTAGAAACACCTACCGTCATGGTTGGGGGAATTTCTCCTTTTACTTTTCCCCAGGACACTCATACCATCACACATCATAAATAAACAACTTTATTCATTTATAATTTTGGAGTACACTTTAAATTTTTTCAGTGAATATAATAACATTTTTTAGACTGAATGGCTTATGAACATAGAGACTATGTGGATCTGACTGTTTTACCTCTCACGATCTCTCTTCGAGAATATAAAACAGCACACCAAGTGATGTCGTTTAAAATTATTTATTTAGTGTGTGTATATACATGTGTGTCACATCAGGTACACGGAGGTCAGAAGACAAGTTGTATCAGTGGGATCTCTCCTCCACCATGTGGGTTCTGTTATCAAACTCAGGTTCTCAGGCTTGGTGATGGGTACTTGTACCCACGGAGCGATGTGGCTATCTGGCTCCCATTTAGAATTTTAAGACTTGGAGATTTATCGACATTTTACATGAAAGGAGAAAGAAGCGCTGTGCATAAAACATTGAACTCGAGTTTTAGCTTTCTCTTTTATTACTTCGATGGTTTTTATTTAGTCTGCTCCACGCTTCAATTTTTCTGCCTGTCAACAGGTGCCATCAGAACATTCAGTAATCATTACTGATTTTTTACAAATACCATCCCTTAAGTAGAGAGTATTTTTGCCCATTTATGTGACGTTAAGCATTTTCATGTGTCTTCCTTAGGTCACAAAGCATCTGTGAGTGTGACTGCTGTCACTGCAAGTGTGGAGGAGTCATTGGACTGTTTGTTACCTTCCTTCTCCTGTTACAGCGACTAGAGATATTGCTCACCACTGAGGCTCTGGCATCTCATGGCTATGTGACAATCACACACAGCACAGTTTCTAGCAATAGAACATGCCGGACGAAGGAGAAGCAAACCTTTATTATACAAAACTACTGAGGTGTAGCTACTTAGACCTGGTGTAATTTGGCTCACCTTGCTTAGACCTCAGATGATGAGGCCAATCAAGCAGCACTGACTTGGTTAAGGCAGATAGTCTCTGGAAAGCATCGGAAAAATTAGTCTGTTCCTTAGTTTAGGCTGCTGTTGCTACCTTTATCACTTGTTCTTTGAATGACATTCTCATGTTATCTCCTTGTAGAAGCCAAACAAAGAATTATTCCTTTCCTCTAACATCACTGTGCTAATTATTATTATTATTATTGTTTTTAGCAATAGTTCAGAAAACTTTCTTTATGGGTGCTTTGCTGTACATTTTGGTGACATTTACTAAGTTTGGAGTGTGTATGTGTTTGTGCGTGTCTGTGTGTGTGTGTATCAAACTTAACATTTCAGTTGCCAAAACTTGTTGTTTTCAGAACTTCTGTGGATTTGTACCCCACAGTCAAAGGAACTGTGATAAATTTAGTTTCATCTGAAAATCCAGTTTCATGCAACACCCATTAAAAGAGAAAAAAGTACCGTGACCTTGAGGCTGGTACACACATCATCTTCAAAGGCACCTTTCTGACAGGAGAAGTGTTCTGTTTGGATTGAGCTTCTATTAGAAAAGGCTTCTACTCATAATTTCATGTATCTGATAATTGAAAGAATTTTGTGCAGTGTGGTTTTTGGCACCTTCCCTTTCTTTCTTTCTTATTCGTACACTGTTAATGCTCTTGGAAGGTTGGGGACTGGGCATTGTAGGTTATGTTCAGTCACAGCCTCTCTGATAGTATCTTTGTGTTGCTTTGCAGAGATTTTGCAGGTTGGGAAATATTTCTAAAAACCAGCAGTAATGTTAGCATGTGTGGAAGTGACTGAGAAACATTATAAATCCTACTGTGCTTGTAATAAATGTACCCTCAGCTTAGCTTTCTAATAGCTGAACTTTCAAAATGCTCATGGTCACTTCAACTCTGGGAAAAAAAAAAGCTAATAAGAGTGCACCAGAATGGTGTCAGCAGTTTTAATCAGTTGCAGTTTAAATATCTTGTTTTTGTGAATTTTTAAATAGATTATCATATGAACTTTTGACTTTGAATTCAAACTGTCTTCTTTGGTATAAATGGTCTCTAAAGTGAGGCTTTGTTAATGCCACAGTAAAGATGCTGGCTTATTTTCGAATGAGGGAGAGAGTGAGCAAAAAAAGAATATAGATTTGGGTGGGTCGGGGAGGCAGGGGGGATCTGGGAAGAGTTGGTGGAAGGGGAATCATAATGAATCAGATGAATCATAATAATCAGAATGAAAAAAAATTATTTTCATTAAAAGGAAAGCAAAAAAAATGCTCCTCATAATTACTTAATATTATATTACAAACTCTGTAGCACGTACCAAGCATGGATAAGAATTCAGTGCATAACAAATGTACTTTAATGTACAGGTCCTCTCAGTGGCATATATTCATGGGGAGATAGGCATGTTTATAAAGCGTAGGTTTAGGAAGCAGAAGATACTGCTCTCAGTATGAGTTTCCAGTCAACATATTCATTTTAAACCGTCTTTTCTAGTGTTGCCTTGAACACTAGAATAACTAGTTGCAAATGAAAATCCTGAACATTGATTTTAAACAGATGGGGGCATTGCTGGATAATGGGATTTAGTCATGTAACCACATTTATGAGACTACTTGCAGTCACTCTAACCCTCTGCATATAAGAGAATTGGGAACAAGCGTTAGTTGAAAGCCCTATGTGGCTGTCTGTCTGCCAGGAGTTCCTGAGACAGCCAAGTGAATGCTCACTTGTTTTCCACTGAAACTGCAAACTCAGGCAGGGATGTCTAGACCCACAATAAGCATCTTATAGATAAACGGAATGCACAGGACTCAGTGGAGAAACGTGAAGAGAAGTCCATAAGGCTTTTTGTGGGGCTGGTGAGCAGTGAAATTAATCAGTCTTCAAGATTCCCTATGCAGGCCCCAATATGCTTCAGGGAATTTAGATTTCAAAAGGAAAATGTTTAATAAGCCAGAAAACTTCAAATTAAACTGTCACAAGTTTAGTTATTTATTTATTTTTGCCAGCCGTTCTCCTTTCTAAAATTGTAAAGTTTCATTTTCCATTACTTTAATTCTGTTCCAAATATGAAGAGCAACTAAGTACCTCAGAGGGTGACTTGATTATCCTTTTTATAGTTACTACATCTGCACTAATGTATTGGGGGTTATTATGCTGTTTATTTTCTATAATTTTTCCCAATTAACGTTTATTACTAGGAGCTATCTTTGTTAAATGAGGGTTGCTCTGTGCACGCATTTGTGTGTGTGTGTGTGTGTGTATTGATAAAAAGGTAGGCAATGGTAGAAAAGATTTCATATTTTTTACAACTTGGGGAACTAAAACATAACCTTCATGTAAGAGAAATTGTGAACATTTGCAAGAGCCTGGCTCCAATAAAACCTGAGTTAATCTGAAATTAGGAAAATTTATCTTAATTAAACATGTAATTTGAAAGTATTCTGATTCTCCTTTTTTTCCTCTTAAAGCAGAAACAGATTATTTCATGACTGGGACCGAAAGTACAGATGTAGTTTTTGGAAACTATACCTGGGAGAACACTGTACAATTTCCTTATTCTTATGAATCTGATAAGCACTTTAAGTCTAGAAGAGAATCTTTCTGTGGCGGCATGTGTGATTAAGACATAGGCAGGTTTCAGCTCTTTGCTGGCATCTGTTACCGTTTAGCCATAACTACGTGGCTCATCGACGCTTATCAGTTCCTTCAGCCCAGTATGGGAGGATGTGTTTTGTTTTCCACAACTGAGCATGACAGGCAAGCTGTCCGTAGAGTATACAGATGACAGGTCAAGAGGAAAATGAGCTCTTAGACAGTTTTTCAGGTCTTGCACTGGGCAAAAAATAGCCTAGTAACACGTGCATGGTACACTTTGGGCTTCTGCATTAGCATTCATGCTGCTGGAAAATGCATTGTTTGAACTCAGCACACTCTCTAGTGAGCACCAGGGCGTCGCTACCACCTAATAGGGGGATCATGACTTCTGCAACAGGGTTTCAATTTCAAGGTGAGTATCGAAGAGTCATGGTCTATGGAGAAGGAGAAACTGAGCTATTATTTGCTCAGTATTGTAAAACTGTAAGGCTGTGGGAGCAGATATTGTCTATTCTACATGGCAATGGGTGGAAAGTCTAAAAAAAATGCTTCAGTTCAGTTGTAGGTATCCTTATGTGACCTCAGAAATTATCAATTTTCCTTATTTTGTTTTATATTTAGCTTCTAAAGTAACAACAACAACAGAAGCAGTAGCAGCAGCAACAGCAACAAACTTCTGGAAAAAATCTCTATTGCAGGACCTAAGTTGAGGTTTCTCATCACCTGTATTCATTTCTGACCATTTTCTATGTATGATGCCTGGTACCACACTGGCTTTCCACTCAGAGACCAGAGCTGTATTCCAGGTAAGATGATAGAACAGACATTATTTATTGAATTAGGTAGGCTCTCTATTGTTACATCATAATTGGGCTGCTTTTAACTCCTCAAGATGTGAGATGCTTCTTGTGCTGGCTAGTTCTATGCCAGCTTGACATACATTGGAGCCAACTCGGAAGTGGGAACCTCAGTTGCTGATAATGCCCCACCAGATTGTTCTGTGGGCAATCCTGTGGTGCATTTACTTGATTGATGCCTGTTGAAGGATAGCCCAGCTCACTGCAGGCAGTACCACCCCTGGAGTGGTGGTCCTGGGTGCTATAAAAAGACAGGCTAAGCAAGCCATGAAGGGCAAGCCAGTAAGCAGCACTCCTCCATGGCATCTGCATCAGCTCCTGCCTCCAGGTTCTTGACCTGGTTCACTTCCTGTCCAGACTTCCTTTAGTGATGGACTGTTACCTGGAAGTGTAACAGAAATAAACTTTTTCCTTACCATGTTGCTTTTGGACACAGTGCTTTATCCCTGCAATAGAAATCCTAACTAAGACACTGCTGTATTTCTGTAGTCAGTTACTATAAACTTTCAGCTGCTTGTGATGTAAGTAGTTGGCTGTGCCTATAACAAACCTTAACAGATATAAATGTATTTCCTTTTAAATACCATGTAACATATATTTGTTGTAATAGATTCAGCCTACATCAAACTATGTAGAATAAAACATTCATTCTTACCCACCAGCTGAATGAAACAGATGCAGAAACCCACAGCCAAACAGATGGAAGTCGCATGGACTCTTATGGTAGAGTAGGGGTAAGGATTGAAGGCCCTGAAGGGGATAGGAACTCCACAGGAAGACCAACAGTGTCAACTAACATGGACACTTCGCAGCTCTCAGAGACTGAGACACCAACCAAAAAGCATACATGGTCTGGACCAAGGCCTCTGGTCCACAGGGTTGCCTTGTCTGCCCTCAATGGGAGAGGATGAGCCTAACCCTGCAGAGTCTTGATGTACCAGGGTGGGGAAATATTGGGGGCCTCCACCCTTTCAAGGAGAAGGGGAGGGGACTCTGTGGGGGGACTAGGAAAGGAGTCAGTGTTTGGGATGTAAAAACAAACAAACAAACAATTCTACCTCATCCAATTCCGATTAAGTATCAGTTTCAAGTTTGGTGATTATCTTGATAACTTTGTTAGCAAATACTGAATTTCTTCCCCCCTCCGCCCTCCCCCCTCCCTGCTGAAGGACAGTGGATTCGAACTCAGGACAGACAGAGCACTCCAGCGACAGAGCGCGATCACTACAGCACCACCGCAGGGCTGTTAAATACTGAATTTCTAACATCATACTTCGTCATTTGTAATGTCGCATTCCATTCAAAATAAACACAGTCAACGGATAAAAGGGTCTCAGGTATATGATTTTATATAAATGATATTTTATTATTTATTATTATAACATATAATGATATTTTATTATATCCAACATGCTTTCAATGTAGAATTAGGTTGTAGAGCTATTTTCAAGTTGACTAATCAAAGCTTGCATTATTTATAATTGACTGCATGGTGTCCTGTGAAGTGGGGAATTTTGGTTTTTGAGGAAACTCAGTTGTGTTATGTGATGTTTTTCTGGACACTGTCTTATGAGAGGATCTTTCGCTGAAGCAGACACATGAGAAGGTATATGATATTTAGGAAAATATAAATATAAGCTCATAGACAGGGACACTCTTGCATTGCTATACCTTGCAATGCTTCCCTGGTCTTCTCTGGTCATTGCTGGTCTTCTCTGGTCTTCATTTCATAGAAAGGAATGCACCAAAGAACTTCTTGTGGTTTTCTGATTGATTCTTGCCACTTCTACTTTTCTCGTGCCAACTTGGTGGAACCTTGCAGTTTCTTGTGGATCCAGCCACTGCTATTGATTCATGTTAGACTGGACTGCTGATATCCTGACAATAAAGATTGGAATTGCCCCAAAGAACTACTTCTAAACAGGTTCACAATACCCTTTTCTTATTAACCTTCTTTCTCGGCTATCTCTGGTTGGTGGGCTAAGAGGAAGGTTAAAATGTTTTTTTTTTTTTTTTTGGTGTTTTCTTTCCCCACAAGTTTTATTATTTTTTTTTATATTCCAATCATTGCTCCTTTCTGAGTCCTGCTTCCAGCTTCTCATCCCATTCCTCCTCCCCCTTGCCTCTGGGAGGGTGCTCCCCACTCCACCAGACCTCCCCACTCCCTAGGGCCTCAAGTCTCTCAAGGATAGGTGCATCTTCTCCACTAAGGCCTAACCAGGTAGACCTCTGCTGTATTTGTGCCAGGGGCCTTGGACTGGCCCATGTATGCTCCTGGTTGATGGCTCAGTCTCTCGAGCTCCCTGGGACCTGGGTAAGTTGAGATTGCTGGTCTTCCTATAGGGTTGCTATCCCCTTCAGCTTCTTCCATCCTTCTCCTAATTCAACCATAGTGTTCCCTGACTTCAGTTCAACGGTTGGTCTCTGCAATGGTTGGGTATAAGTATCTGCACCTGTCTCAGGGAGCTGCTGGTAGGGCTTCTCAAAAGACAGCCATGCTAAGCTCTTGTCTGTAAGCACATCATAGCATCAGTAATAATGTCAAGCCTTGGTACCCTCCCATGAGATGGATCCCAAGTTGGGCTGGTCATTGGACCTCCTTTCTTTCAGTTTCTTCTACATTTTTGTCCCTGCAGTTCTTTTAGACAGGAACAGTTCTGGGTCAGAAATTTAGACTGTGGGTTAGTAACCCTGTCCCTCTGCTTGAGGCCCTGTCTATCTACTGGGGTTCCCTCTCACCAATGTTGGGCATTTTGGCTAAGGTCCTTAGAGTCTCTCACCTCTTGGCTCTCAGATACTCTATAGAGGGTGCCTTCCCCTCATGCTGCTTATTTTCCATTTGTTCTCTTGTCCCTCTAGGCTTCTCTCCTGCCCTGCCCCCACACCTGATCCTATTCCCCTTTTTCCCCTCCCTGTCCTCTCTCCCACCAAGGTTCCCCCCTCTGCCTCCTGTGATTATTTTCTTCCTCCTTCTAAGTGGACTTGAAACATTCTCACTTGGGCCTTTCTACTTGTTATACTTCTTAAATGTCTGTGGATTGTATCCTAGGTATTCTGTACTTTTTGGCTAATATCCACTTATCAGTGAGTACATTATGTTTATATCAGTCTTATTTTCAGTAACCAGAAGCTGGAAACAATCCAGATATCCGTCAGCCAAAGAATGGATACAGAAAATGTGGTTCATTTACACAATGAAATGCTATTCAGCTATTAAAAATGAGGACATCATGAATTTTTCAGGTAAATGGATAGAACTAGAATATATCCTGAGTGAGGTATCTCAGACCCAAAAGGATATACATGCTATATACTCATTGATTAGTTGAAGTATTTAAGAACCTCAATTAAAGTAGGTTTTGAAAAATATAAGCCTACAGTCCTGTGATGTAAATGTTTCATAATTAATTTACCTTGACTGGGAGGAATTCAATTTTTCTCCATATTTTCTCTATGTTAAACAATGGTTTAATGATTGTATCTAAGTCACCATTTTCCTATAAAAAATTTCTGCAGACAACAGACAAAATTGAAAATCTGAGATACTGCCAAGTGCTCCCTAAAACAGGTTCATCAATTTCTGCGTCTACCAACGATGTGTAAACATTTTTTATTTCTAATTATCCCTGCCAGGTTCTTACATTATAAATCTTCCTAATTTGTGCTACTTCAATAGTTGAAAGCAAAATCTTGTTCTCCTTTGCATTTTTCCTGATTATTAATAAGATTGCATAGTTTTCATTTATAGTGACATTTATATATCATCTGCTCTTAATTTTATTTTCCGTATTTTTCTATCAGATGATGTAACACCCTCTGACCTGTAAACCTCATGGTTTTATCACAGATTTTTTTTTTACCTACTTATGTTTATCTCGTTGGTGTGGATTCTTATTCTATATATTTGTGTATGCTTGTGTATGGTTTGGAAAGAACAGAACACATGCCATAGAGACAGAGATGCGCTAAGTCAGAGAGTGCTTGCCTGGCACACGCAATGCCTGGATTTGATTTTTATCACTTCAAAGTGATTGACAGATTTTTTATTACACAAGTAAAATTCATTAAGAGTTCAAAGATGTTGCCTTCCCATTTTATAAGAAAATTATTTTTAATCATGTCTTCTTTCATTTAAAACACTTCGACATGTTCCATATTTGGATGGCAGAGAGAAATTTCATGTCCCAAATTCATTTGTACTTCATCAGAAAGTATTTCATATGGAGGATGTTCCCTGCCATCACTTTGCTTCTAGACAATGGGGTATTGGAATGCAAGAAAACCCATATAATACGGTGGAATCATACTCTGGCAGTGTTAGGTCAAATGCCTTAATCTAAAATCAGTGAAAACCAGGGAAACTATTTTCTTTTGTATTTGTTGTATGATCCATTGCTTCAGTAAGACTTAGTCTCAATTATAAAAAGTGGAGAAATAGGAATAAAGTACAATATCAGACACTTCCACAAATAACGGAGAATTGGAAAGCACACATAAACACACTTTGGAGAGACCCTAAAGAATATTAACCATGTTATTAACACCTGTAGGCCAGGGGCACTAAGTAATAAAGGAATGAATTGACATGTCGACAGAGCCTTACATATTGGAGGAGTGAGCTGACTTTGAGTATCTAGGACTGTGGTTGTAATTTCTTGTTCGATCCATATTGCAAGTTTATATTTGTTTGCAGACCTTAGGAAGGGAGGTGAAAGGAGAATTGGAAGTTAAAACTGACAGTGGTTTTCATCAAATGCTAAGGCATCAAAAATGCAAGAGACAACTCTGGAAGAACTGTAATCAAACACAAAAGAGTAGAAGAGGCGGATGTAGTCGTTTCCAAACAGAACCTCATGCAGGAGCATTTCCCAAACACTTTCCACAGAAAACAAGCTGGCAATGATGGAGAAGCAAAAGACTGCATTGCGAAATAATCTGGGGTCACAAAGGGTGACACAAGTTTCTTAATGTTGAATCCCTTAATAAATTAAGACACATGAATATACTGGATTCTGGTTTAATTTGGAGCTCAAATGCAGAAACCGTTGTGGGGTGTCTTAAGGGAATGTTTCTTAGAAAAAAAGAGGGAAAAAAACCCAAACATTTTGTATGTCAAGCTTTCCATAGCTTCATGCACACACAGCCAATTCCCTTCTGTTCAAATTTCCAGAGAAGATGAAGGTAAAAAGCAGAGTTATGGAGATTATTTACTCTTAGGTGTATTTAAAAACAAACGATTGACTAGAGACTGAATTAAGCATTGAATTATATTCTAGCTAATGATTCTTTCATTAAGCACATGCCATATTACAGTATAATAATAATGCATAAAATACTTACTTTTACACGAGTTCCTGCAACTTGTTATTATGCCCATCCATACCATAGAATAAACTCCACATCTTATAAATGATGATTTATTGGCTTAGACACTTTGGTGAGTTAACATACTTCATATTCAGAAACCAGAGTCCAAGATTTCTTTCTAGCTCAGGAAAAATTACTTGTGGAATTAAGTCCTTGACATTCTGAACTTCCATTGAAGTTGGCAAGGAAACAATATATTCTGGATTATTTTCCCAATAGAAATGCTGGGAAAATATAAATAAACTCTAATAAAACTTTATTTTTAAGTTTGCTAGCAATACAAAATATGTTAATCATTAGCAGAAAATATTACCATGCACAACTTCTAAACAACTTGGAGATCATGAATGAGTAGTTATTTTGATTTAAAATATAAAACTCAGAGCATGATATTAAATTGGATAAGGAGGTGGCAGGTGTAACAATGACATATATGTACAATAAATACAACAGTATACAATAGACGGACATGGCTTAAGCTTTTTATTAATGAATAGAGAGTGAGGAATGAAAGATGATTCCATGGTTAAGAACAGTTTTAGCCTTTGCAGAGGTCTTGAGTTCGGTTCCAAGTACCTACATTTGGCTCACAATTGCTGTACACCTAGCTCCAGGGGATCTGGTGCTTCTGGCCTCGGTGAGCAATCACATAGTCATAGTCACATGCTCACATATGCATATACTCATGATTTAAAATAATAAATACAACTTTAAATGATAGTGTATATCAGATTGAGTCTCATGTACATCAATGCATGCAAATAAAACGATCCCCTAAGATTTGTGATTTGCATTTTTTATATAAAAAAAAGAATAAAAATTGGTCTGAAGAGTTAATTCTGCAGTTGATTGCTTTCCTAGCATGATCAAAGACTAGATTTACTCTCTAGCCTGAAACGAAACACAAAATATTGTAAATCAAGTACTCAGATCTAAAATATATAAAAGAAAAACTCTTAGAGACTTAGGAAAAAACTGGGAAAGACTGGCAAAGACTATGATCAAGTGTAGCCTTTTTTCCACCTCAATTAAATGAGATTTTAGTAAAGAAACCAGTAAATCACCCCGGTCTTCATTGCATCCATAGCAGAAATAACAGAGAGCTCCAGAAAACCAGAGATTGCACAGGATTGTCTGCACAATGTGCTGTAACAGTACCAGGACCTATTTTATTGGCTCCTCTATATCTATGCACTGTGTTGTTTGCCACAGGATCTAGGGTCAACCATCCTCTTTCATATCCACATCTCTAAATCTTAGAGCTTGACCCAAAATCTCTGGACCCAATGAGCTGGCCTTTGTTTATTTTCTGATGGTTCATTCACCATATTAACCAAGATTGTAAACTTTGCTTTAGATCACATGATCTTCTGAATCACTTTTATTTCACAGCTGTGGTTTTAATGCTCTGCACCGTCTATACAGAAAGCAGAAAAGTAATTCCTTTATCTTATTCTAAGATATCTACTTTATCTTTTTGTAATAAGCCCTTAACATCCAAAGGACAGTAGAGTAGAGGAAAAGGCATCTGGATTAATAGATGAAAGATGTTGGCTGACATGGAAGTTTGGAAATGCCTCCAACTCACTATGCATGTAAAACAGAGCATGCAGAGAGAAAAAGTCATACCATCTCTGAATGCATGTCGCAGGAACTTTGAAAACAAACCTACAAAGGGTCACAACACTGGGGGCCTAAGGGCTTCTGATCCCAGACCTGTCTCTCTAGTTCAATTTTATTTTTGGGAGTATCTGTCTCCTTAATAAACTATCTCTGTTCTAAAACTATGTGTCACTTGCAGAACTGGAAATCTTAGCAGATGCTCATATATATCTGTATAATAACTCCCACTTAATTTGTTATATATATATATATATATATATATATATTGTTTTATTATGATGTGCTGTTGTTATAATATATTACAAAGAAAATATATTAAATTGGTAAAATCTAGATAGTCCAACAAGAACTACCTGTATGCTGAGAGCTTGAGAAACTGGTAGCTAGCTGTTCAGACTATAAGTCTGTATGCTTAAGTAGACCCCGAAAGCCTTGAGGATTCTTGAAGGCCACTGGTCTTCAGTACATGCTGGGAAGATGAAGAATCTTCTTTCCAGCTTTAGTGAAGGAAGATGGCAACAACAGTATCAGCAAGCAATAGCAGCAGAGATTTGATGCACTTACCAGCAAGAGGCAAAGGTAGACAGGGAAAAATGCCAAGTAACATATAAAGGCTGAACTATTAAAATTACATCCAAGTTTTCAATAGAGACTCCCAACTTCGGAAGGGCCTGGACAGATGTGTTGGAGACTCTAAGAGACCACAGATGCCAGTACAGACTACTATACCCTGAAAACTTTCAATCACCATAGATGGAGGAAATAAAATATTACATGATGCAGTGAGATATAAACAGTATCTATCTACAAATCCAACACAGCCCTACAGAATACACTAGAAGAAAACTGCAATGAAAGGAGGTTAAGTAGAAAGGACAGTAGATAAACAATATCACAAGGGAAAAATGAAAAGAATGGAAAACACACACACACAATCACACACACAAACACACACACATGCACACACACACACACATCCCACTACCAGCAGCAGCAGCACCACCACCAAAATAACAGAATCAACAATCATTGACCAATGATATTTCTCATATCAATGGTCTAACTCCTCAATAAAAGACACAGACTAACAGAATGAATGTGAAAACAGGATCCATCCCTGCTGTATCCAGAAACATGACTCAACATCAAGGATAGACATTATCTCAGGATAAAAAGTTGGAGAAAGAAGTTCCAAGAAAATGAGTCTAAGAAACAATCTCTGTAGCTATTTTAAAATCTAATAAATAAATTTCAACCCAAAAGTAATCAAAAGAGGTAGGGAAGGAAACTACATGCTCATCAAAGTAAAATCCACCAAGATGACATTTCAATTTTAACATCTATGCCCTAAACATAAGAGCACCCAAGTTGGCAAAAGAAATACTAGTACAACTTAAATCTCCTATCGATCCTAACACACTAATAGTAGGAAACTTCACTATCAAACTCTTACCAATGGATAGGTCATCCAGATAAAAAGTAAACAGGAATTCTGGAGCTAACCTGTTATAAGAAAAATGAACCTAATAGATAATTATAGAAAAATTCACCCAAATACAAAACAATATACCTTCCTCTCTTTTCCCCATGGAACTTCTCCAAAATTGACCACATACTCAGACACAAAGAACATCTGAACAGATGTAAGAAAATTGAAATAATCCCCTATATCTATCAGACTACCATAGATTAAAGCTGGAGGTCAACAAAAGAAACAACAGAAAGCTTATAAATCCATAGAAACCGAATAACTCTCCAAAGAACAAAAAAATGAGTCAAGACAAAAATAAGATAGAAATTAAGGACTTTCTAGAATTCAATGAAAATGAATACACAGCATATCCAAACTTAATGGGACACAATAAAAGTGGCTGAGGCAAGTTAGTGCCTCACTAGTGACTTAGTGCCTACAAGAAAATTGAGGAGATCTCATACTAGCATTTTAACAGTACACTGGAAAGCTCGTATACAAAAGGAAGGAAGCATACCCAAGAGGAGTAGATGGTAATAAGTCATCAAACTGAGGGCTGAAGCCAGTAAACTAGAAACAAAGAGAACAATACAATGAATCAACAATACAAAGAGTCTGTTCTTTGAGAAAATCAACAAGATAGACAAACTCTTATCCAAACTAAGAAAAGGATAGAGAGAGATTTTCAAAATTAATAAAATTAGAGTCCAAAAGGGAAACCTAACAAAGACACTGAAGAAATCCAGAGAATCATAAGGACAAATTTTAAAATTCTCTATTCTATCAAATTGCAAAGTCTAAATTTAATGGATAATTTTTCTCAATAGGTATCATTTGCCAAAGTAAAATCAAGATCAGACAATTTAAATAGAACAAAACTCCTAGAGAAATACAAGTAACTATTAAAAGTCTCTCAGCCAAGTGGAAAAAATAAGCCTAGGATTTGGTAGTTTGAGCATAGAATTCTACCAGGTATTTAAAAAACAGTTAACCCCAATACTCCTCAAATAATTGCACAATATAACTTCAAGTCCTTGAAGAAAGATATTAAAGAAGCAATCAGAAGACGGAGTGATCTTCCATGCTTATGGATCAGCAGGATTAACAGTAAAAATGGCTATCCTGCCAAAAGCAAACTATAGATCCATTGCAATCCCTATCAAAATTTCAATAAAACATTTATAGACCTTGAAAGGACATTTTTTCAACTTCATATGGAAAAACAAACAAACAAAAAAACCCCAGTAGAGCTAAAAACAACCCTCACCACCAACAAAACTGCTGGGGGTTTCATTATTTCTGATTTAAAATTGTATTACAGAGCCAAAGTAATAAAAATCCACATGGTGTTGCCATAAAAATAGACACATGGATCAATGGAATCAAATTGAACACCCAGTCATAAATCCACATAATGTGCACACTTGATTTTTAATAAAAAAAGCTAGAAATACAACCTAAAAAGATAGCATCTTCAACAAATGATGCTGGTCAAGCTACAAGCAGAAGAATGCAAATAGCCATACACCTCACCTTGCACAAAACTCAAAGTCCAAGTGGGTCAAATACCTCAACATAAAGCCAGATACACTGAATTTGATAGAAGAGAAAATGGAGAATACATTTGAATAACTTCCTGAACCAAGCACCAATAGTTCAGGCACTAAGATCATTTGATTAATAAATGGGACCTCATGCAACTGAAAATCATCTCTAAGGCAAAGGACAATGTCAATAGAACAAAGCAGCAGTCTACAGAATGGGAAAATTATTTTTCTGCCAATACACATCTTACCTATATACAGAACTCAAGAAACTACATATCAAAAACTCAAACAATCAAATTAAAAATTGGGTACAGATCAAAACAGAGAATTCTCAATAGAGGAAATGCAAATGGCTGAGAAACACTTAAAGAAATGCTTAATTCATAGTCACTCGGGAAATACCAATCATAATTACTTTGAGATTCTATCTTTCACTTGTTAGAATGGCTAAGATTAATAACACATTCTACCCCAAGATCCAGATATACCACTCCTGGGCATCTGCCCAAAAGATGCTCCACTCTACTACAAAGACACTTGTTCAACTATGTTCATAGCAGCTTTATTCAGGATAGCCAGTAACTGGAAACAACCTAGATGTCCCTCAATCAAAGAATGGATAAAGAAAATGTAATACATCTACACAGTGGAATACTATTCAGCTGTTAAAAACAAAGACATCATGAAATTTGCAGGTAAGTGAATGGAACTAGAAAACATCATTGAATGAGGTAACTCAAACACAAAAAGACATGCATAGTATGTACTCACTTATAAGTGGACATTATCTGTAAAGCACAGGATAACCATGCTACAATTCACAGAGGCAAAGAAACTAAGTAACAAGAAGGGCCCCAGGGATGATGAGTGAATCTCACTTAGAAGAGGAAACAAAATAATTATCAGAGGTGGATGGAGAGAGGGAATTATGTGGGAGATGTGGTGAAAAGTGGAATGGGGATGGGGATCTTGTGTGGGGATAGGGCATGTGGGAGAGGGTGGGAGTGAAACAGGCGGTCGATGGCTGGGTACCTGTGGTAGTAGCTGTAGACCTGGGACGTGGGAGGTTCCTGGGAATCTATGGCGGTGACCCTAGCTGAGACTCCTTCCACTGGGGAATATGAAGATTTATGTGGCCACCTAATGTAGCAATGCAGGACTTTTAGTGGAGGGAGGGGGACATTAACCCACCCACAAAAACTTCAACCCAAAAATTTTTCCTGCCTACAAGATGCATAAGGATAAAGATGGAGCAGAGTTTGAGTGAACATTCAATGACTCCTCCAACCTGAGACACATCCCATGTAAGAAAGCCAATTATTAATGATATTCTTCTATAACTTGTAGACAGGATTATAACTATTTCCTGAGGGGCTTCATCAGATGAAAACAGATGCAGAGACCCACAGCCAAACATCAGGCAGTGCAGTGCTGGAGGAGTCTTGTGGAAGAGTTGGGATAGAATTGAGGGAGCTCATGGAGTCAAGGACACCAGAAACCACAAGAAGACCTACAGAGCCAACTAACCTGGGTCCATAGGGGCTCACTTAGACTGAACAACCAACCAAAGAGCATGCATGGGCTGGACCTAGGTGTCCTACACATTCATAGCAGATGTGCAGCTTGGTATTCATGTGGATCAGCCTACAATTGGAGTGGATGTTGTCTTTCACTCTGTTGCCTGACATTGTATCCTCTTTCCCTATCTGGACTGCCTGGTTGGGCCTCCGTGGGAAAGGATATCTTAGGACTCGTGTTACTAGATGTCCCAAGGTTAATAAATAAATTTTAAAAAGTAACGTGTGAGGGATCATGATGGCTAGGATGTGGAGTAAAGGGAAACACTCCTCCATTGCTGGTGGTACTACAATTTTGTGCAAGCCACTATGGATACCAGTATAGCTATTCCTCAGAATGCTGAGAATCAATCTACCTTAAGATCCAGCTATACCACTATTATGGATAAAACCAAAGGATACTCCATCCTACCACAAGGATACTTGCTCAAATGTGTTCATAGCAACTTTATTCATAATAGCCAGAAACTGAAAACAACCTAGATGTCCCTCAATAGAAAAATGGCTAAAGAAAATGTGGTTCATTCACACAGTGGGGATTACTCAGCTGTTAAAAATAAAATGACATCATGAAATTTGCAGACAAATGGATGGGACTAGAAAAACTCATTGTGAGTGAGGTGAGTGAGATAATTCAGTTCCAGGAAGACAAATGGTATGCATTCACTTACATGAGAGACATTACTCATTGTGTATATAACTAAGCTAAAATCCATAGACCCAGAGAGGTTAAGAAAAGAGGAAAGGTCTAGGGGAGATTCACGGTTCTCTTGGTAGGAGGGAATCAAACGGATATGACTAGGGGGAGGTGGGGACAGGAGTAGGGGATCTGTATGGGAAGGGAACTGTGAAGAAACTTGGAGGAGTAGAAAGAAGGTAAGAATAATCAGAATATATTGTTTCAGAAAAGAATACATCTTCAATAAAAAGAAAAATGTTTTAAAAATATATAGTTACATTTAATCACTAGAGAAGTCAGGGAAAGCTGTTGTATAGTTTAATGAGAATTCTCAAATATTTTAAAATTGTTACTAAGTTGCAAAATTATAAAGGGAATTATTCTAAGGAGAAAGATGATTTTTGCTTATATTTTATTTTTTGTAGTAACTTGGAATAATTTGATACTGTTGATATGTATAATGTCTCATCTGGTTTTGGTTGGTAGATATGCTTTGTTAGTAATCATATCAGCGATATCAACAAAAAATGAAATAAAAATTACATTGTGCATACTTTCAAGTATCTCTTTCTGTTTGGTCCCTGATGTTTTTTTAAGCTCCAGTCCAAGGAGCTATGCATTCTGTTTATAACATCAGGATTTAGAGAGGCTTTCTGTTGTGTTTTGTTGGAAATAAAAAAAAAAAAATAAAACATTGTCATTTCAAGTTTGTTTGCAGTATAAGCTACAGTATATTATTTTCGTGTAACTGTCGTAAGGATTCCTATATGACTGTGTGACTCTTGATATATTTGAATATTGAAATATTCTATTTTTTTTCTATAAATTTGAGCTTGAAATCTGATGTTTAGGCATTCCCTGGCAGAGAATTCCTGGGAACTGAGTCAAAACTGGGTTCTGCCTTCAAGTAGGTTGGGATGCGGGAAGATGGAGGAACAATGGCTTACCAGATTGTGACTTTAGAGATATGCTTTTGATGGCCACGGTAAACACCGAGCACGACCTGCTTTTGCTAATCATCTCCCTGTCTACTTCTAATTGAATCAGTCAGTTATTTGACCTGAATAACACTTCCTTGAGTGGCTGAAATAAACAGACACTATTGTACTGTACTTTTCTAAGACTTGATTTTAGCTCAGTAATTGAATTTTCCTGATTTCTCTATGTCCCTGGGAAGAAAGCATTAGAGAATGGTCTAGACAGAATTTGTTTTTATCTCTTTTTGTTTGAAAATGTAAGACATGGGCCTTATTCATTGATAAAACGATTAGGTAAAATGTTTTGTTTTCTGAATAGGACAGTTATTTAGATAGCGTGCACTATCTGAATATTGTTAAATCTGTTTTCATCCATGCTCACATGGATAAAAGTGAACTATTGGAAGAAATTCAGGACAAATGTCCCTGCCTGCATGTGTCATGAAGTTTATGAGGAAGTAGAGGCTAGTGGACCCTCATTAACATCTGTACATGTGAAAACTGAGACATGTATACTTGGTTGAGATGTAGCTTTAGATACTTAGAAAAGAAACATTATACTCTTCATATGCTTGCATCACCATCTGTAGCAACATAATTTCTAAAGTGATGTGTTACTATTTAATCATCTAAATTTTTCTTTCTGTATATTCCCACACTCTAGGTTTCTTTTACTTTGCACTCATAGACAGTTGTGAGCTGCCATTTGGGAGCTGAGAATTGAACCCAGGTCCTCTAGAAGAGCAGTCAGTGCTCTCAGTCATCTTTCTAGCTCCTGAAATATTTTTCCTATTAATGGTAAAGAAAGATATACTTTAAACCCATTTTGAAAACCAGTTTTTATTAGACTAGTTAGATCCATGTCAGATTAATACTACTAAGATGGACTTGGCTAGCCATGCTGGCACATCAGATCTTTGCTCCAGAATTGCATTAACAAACTGCACTAAATCCTGAGGAGACAGGTCATATAGAGATTAGCTTGTGAGTGGATGCAGTCAATTTTATAGAAAATTGTGTAGTAAGGTCCATCCTGATTTAGGGGACCTTCTCTATGTTTAAATTCCATTTGGAATGAACCTGTCCTTAAATGTGACTTATTACCTGATGTGTGTGTGTGTGTGTGTGTATGTGTGTGTATATGTGTTTACATATGTACATGCTTGTATAGAGCCTAGAAGTCAGCTTTGGATGTCATTCCTTAGATGTCATCCACCTCTTGTTATTTGATTCAGGGTCTCTCAATGGAACCTGGGCTTGCTGATTTGGGTAGGCTTAGAAAGACCCATGAGGAACTGCCAGATTGATTTCAGTGGTTGTACCAGTTTGCAATCCTACCAGCAATCGAGGAGTATTCTTCTTTCTCCACATCCTCACCAGTATGTGCTGTCACTTGAGTTTTTGATCTTAGCCATTCTGATTAGTGTTAAGATGGAATCTCAGGGTCCTTTTGATTTGCAGATAGGAGTGTAGCATGACTGTCCTCTGAGAGGCTCTACCAGTGGCTGACTGAGACAGATGTAGATATTTAATGCCAACCCTTGGATTGAGGTTGGGGACCCCCGTGGAAGACTTAGAGGAAGGACTGAAGGAGCTGCAGGGGATTACAACCCCATAGACCAACTGTGTCAACTAACCTGACCCATGGGAGCTCCCAGAGACTAGCCCACAAACTAAAGAGCATACATGGGCTGTAATGAGACACCCAGCATATATGTAGCAGAGGATTGACTGCTTTGTCTGGCCCCAGTGGGAGGATGAGTCTAGTCCTGTAGAGACTTGATGCCCAAGAGAAGGGGGATGCTTGGGGGGGCGGGTTACCTCACAGTGGCAAAGGGGAGATGGTGTAGGGTGGGGAACACCGGGAGAGAGGTAGCATTCAAAATGTAAATAAATAATGGCTTCTCAGTGATGGTGATTACCAGAACCTGCTACCACACCCAGATGCCATGTCTTGCTGATGACGGTACTCAGGTTCTCAAGCTATGCAGAGCCCTTTGCAGCTGAGTTGCCTTGCCAGCCCCCATCAGACCCTTCTGATTTTCTTTTACTATGTTAAGTTAGGATGTTGCCAAGAAATTGAAAAATTTGCAAAGGAATCTCCTTGGCTGAAAAATTGCAAAGGGATCTCCCAGTCCAGTAGCTTCTAACCCAGCTCATCCTTCATCAGTGAAAAGTGGATGAGGATTTATTCAAAACAATGATTTAGCCACCTACTATCATTATATCTGGAATTTGCTACAACATTCAAACTATTTCTCTTCCTGGCCAACATCTGCTTCTTTTTAATCTTCATTCTTCCACTCTTCTTGTCCCTAGGCCTTCTTTATTTTGGAAAAAAAAAATCTTTAGTTTTTATGTGTATAGGTAATTTGCCTGTATGCATACTATGTGCATGCCTGGTACTTGTAAAGGCTGGTAGAGGGCATCAGATCCTTAGGATTGGAGGTACAGACAGTTGTGAGCTGCTGTTGGATGCTGGGAATCAAACCCTGGTCCTCTGCAAGAACTGCTATACTCTTAAACTGATTCATCTCTCCAGCCCCTATGTCTCCTTTCTTTAGGCCTTTCCACATTGAAGTTAATGAAATCTCAGAAGTAGATTTTTGCAAATCCTACACACCCACTTCTTACTTTAAAAAAGGAAATGGGGGTAATTACATTTTCAAGAGGCCTTTTCATTGGAAAGGACACTTCTCCACAGGGTTTTGCTAGTGGTCAGTGTTTTGAGGAAGGTTGTGAATTGATAGATGTGGAGAAATGCAGCTTCTTGTGTCCTGTCACTTCTATTGTAGTGTTGGTCACTGAACTGATGATCTAAAGGCCTGTGTATATGAGCAAGTGCTCTAGCATCAAACTATTCCGCTCTCTAACCCCAAAGGTGAGATTTTGATTCTATTTAAACAAAACAAAATTTAATGAAAACCACATAGTTCAGTTTTTTTTTTTTTTTTAGAACAAGACATTTCTGTCATCATGTAATATTAAAAAATCATTTATGTAAAATAGTATCAATAAAACTCTCTGTGTAGGCCTGAAAGACCTTTTTCACATTCAATAGTCTCATTGCTCATTCCATATCTCCTTTCTCTGTTTTTTTTATTTCTTTTATTACTGTATGTTACAGAATAGTGGATTTCATTGTGATATCTCATAGATATATACGTTTTGTCATATTCCCCAGCTCCCATTGTAATCTCCTCCTCTCTCTATTCTCTTTCCTCTTCCCCAATAGTCCCTTATCTACTTTCATGCCTTTATTTCTAAACCTATACTCTACATATGACCAGATCCATGCTATTTTGGATTGGTTTTTAAGCTCAAGGGCCATAGGCAGGAACTTTAAGATGTTTACCATTGCCAGCATGTGGTTCCTTCCTTTTCATCTGTGTGAACATTACTGCTGTTTTCATTAACTGGGACACCTTTACATCCTTACCCTAACTTCTCTCTCTCTCATGATTATCATAATAATTAGAAAGAATTATAATAGATGGATCTCTGCTCTTTAAAGCCAACAAAAGTATTTAGTTTTCAGAAATAGTTTAGGCAAGGAAGTAGATAGAGTAAAACAATATGAAGAAATAGAGTGAGAGATAAACACAGGACTATCATAAGAGGCACAGATGGACAGGAGATAGTGTTATTCTGCAGGGATGGAAGTTGGAATGTTATTTGGTAGACCTGCAAAAGCACTTTATAGGTAAGAAGGGATCTTGAAATTGGAATCGAAAAAGACAATTTATTGTATAATTTAGTCTCTTTAGCCAGGAAGGGAACAATACAATTTTGGATCTAAATTTAATTGGGATTTAACTAGATTCTTTCAAACTTTTCCACTTTTCACTTGGAAAGCACCTTTCAGGAGAGCAGTGATGGACGGCATAATCCAGCAGAGCACAGAACATCCTAAATCACCTTCTCAGCAGCCACAGTGGGCAGCTAAAAGAATTGGACAGAAATGAGAATCTAAACAGCTTTGTGGGCTGCGTAGGGAAGGGAGTCAAGCTTGTTGGGTAGAAAATGATCAGAAGTCACAGCTTCTAGTTCTGTTCTCTTTTTACATTTGACAATGAAAAAAAATCTATGCTGGGATTTTATCTCCTTCCCCCTCGTCTACTGAACAATTGCTTAGCAATTCTTGCTTGAATAGAAGAGATTAAAAAAAAATCCTTAAATTTTTTTTTCAGAGTTCATGTCGAACAAAGGTTTCATAAAGTTCTATCTTCCATAATAATACAAGATTACAGCAAAAAAGATATTAAAAATATTAAATATTATTATTAAAGAGTAATAAGGCAAGGTTTAAGTTAAATGTATAATTTTATTTCTGTTCACTAACTAGGCCACTTGCATAATCCTATTGAATATGCTGTTATAAGCTCAAACCAAACATTCTAGCACATAACTCTCACATCATCCTTTGCAATCAGGAAAAAAAACAAATCAGGCTTGATTAGAAATCATTATAATGACTGGTGAAAATAATTTATCTCATTTAATTGCTTATAGCCATAGCATAGAGTCTATGTGTTTTTATTCTACCTCTAACTCATCAACTTGCCTAGTCCTTCTGGGATGTAGAATTGAATAAAAGAAAGACCGAGGGGAGAGGAAAATGGTGATAGCATGGGGGCTATCTGTGCATTTGTAAACCCCAGTCTGGCGGTCTCAGCCAGCTGTGTACTCAAGGGAGGACTATGATAGAGATGGGCTGAATTTAGAACAGTCTACCCAATGCTATGAGGGGTATTCACAAATGGGAAAATGGTGACTCTGAGAGGGACACACAAGATGTATGGTCAGTAACTGAATGGCACAATGAAAGGTCATCAAGGATCTTTGAAAGAAACTAATTATAGATCTTCTAGAAGATACTTTGCCTTTCACAGCTCCCAGATCTGATAATTGAAATTCTCTTTTGTGGAAGGTACAGAAGTCCTGATTAGACAAACAGCAGTAGTCTAGTAAAAACATAAAGTCAGAAGAATCATTATAGTGCCTGTTTAAAGTATATACATAAAAGTGTGTATTGATATTGTTGATTTCAGAATAACTTCTGTGGCCAGAGAACAGATCAGAAAGAGTGTTATCACAGTGCAAAAACCATTAAGATTTTAGGCATCATTCAGTTCAGAGTTTGGTGCTTCTATTTTGAACATCTTATGAACCTTAAAATCTTTTCTTAATTGCTGAAAGTACATCATCTGTGCCCTGAATGTTGTATGACCAGAGACTTGCAGCTGTACTCATGCAGGTCTTGAGTGAACAGGCTTGCTGTTGTACAATTAAGAGATCATCCTGAATTTGATGGTGACATATCCAGAGACTTCTAAAGTCTCTGTGAACAAATAGCAAAAGAGATGGGGAAAGTGGAAAGTAGGTTAGGTCCTATTTACCTAGGTGCAAGTAGCTAGATACTTTACTTTCTCCCTCTGAATTTCTGAAAATGTGTCTGAGATGAAAGGGTTGTCTCTGTACTTTTAAATATTGATTTCTTGGCAAATTTGGATGAGAATAGGAATACTATTCTTTTTTTTTATTTATTTGCAGAAATCAGCAAATATTTATGATACAAAAATGAAATCATAAATTTTTATTAATATGACTTTTTATTTCATTATTTATATTTTATTTATTTAATTGGAATATTTATTTTCAGCATGCTGAAATTTTATTTTTACCTTTCATGATGTATCTCTTACCCATTCCCCCTCCTCCAGGAATCACTCCTTCCCTCATCCTGCCTCACATGGTGTACCCCCACCCACGCTCCCCCTACTCACTGTCACACCCTGCAAGTACCCCCCCCACAGTCCGCCTTAATGGGACCAAGGTCTCTTCTCCATTATATATAGCTCTTGATATATACTAGCATGGTCCTCCAAGCTCCAGGTGGTGGTTTAGACCTGGGCTCTGGTTGGTTGGGATGTTGCTTTCTCATGGTCGTGAACTCTCAACTCCTTCAGCTTCACTCTTCTTTCTCCATTGGGAACCCCATGATCAGTTTAATGGTTATCTGTGAGCATCTGCCTCTGAGTATGTCAGACTCTTGCAGACCTCTAAGAGACAGCTATATAGGTTCCTGTCAGCATGTACATCCTGACATCCACATCAACCTCTACCTTTGGTGACTGCACATAGGATGGATATCCAGGTGGAATGGTCTGTAGACGGTCCCTCCTTCAGTTTCTGTCCTGCACTGTATCTCCATATTTGCACCCTTGAGTATTTTGTTAATAAGCTTCAAAAGATGGTTATTTGTCCTCCAGAGAATGGGCAGTTAGATTTAAAAAAAGGCAGAAGAACCTGAGAGCTGAACACTCTATCAGCTAGATAATTCACATATGAATCATCGACAATTTGCCATTTTAGGATCTGCCATTACTGAATATTTATGAATTCCACAGTGTACTTCCAAGTAGATGCTCTAAGTGAACATAGTGAATAAAACCAACTTGCACAGTTCCTGTTTTACAAGGATATATCATTTAACTGGAACATACAAAGTAGAATGTGGCTTCAGACTTAGTGGGCTTAGGAATAACGGATTCAGGCATTTGTAAAGCTGCAGGCTGTAGACCAGTCTTGCAAGTATTTCTCACTGATCTATATCGTTAAATTTATGTCAGAATATTCCCAGGAAAGTATTATAGAGTCTTTTTTAAGAGAAAATACATATTACTTTAGCTGGCAACAGGAAACACTTATTTCCTGAGTGGCACAAGATGAGTAATCAGAGATTAAATAACCTACAAACTATAAATACAAATATCCTGAATAAGAATGGGTATTTCCATTAACCAGAACTACAAAGAAGTAAAAACAAAAAAGAAGAAGGCAATAGCTTGGTGAAAACCACAGAAGATCCTAATAGCTTAGAGATTCGCTAAAATGCTGTGGTATCTATAATTTACTGAGTGCTTCTTTAGGGTAAGTAGTGGTTTGAATGAGAATGGCCCATAGGCTGGAATGCTGGAACACTTTGTCCCTAGTTAGTGGAATTGGCTTATTAGGAGATGTGGCCTTGGTGGAGGAGGTATGCCACTGGGAATGGCTTCAAGGTGTCAAAAGACTCATACCATTCCTAGGATGCTCTGTTTATTGTTCTATGAGTTCTCAGCTGTTCCTGCTGCCATGTCTTCACTCCTATAAAGGACACTAATTCTCTGGATTATAAACCCAATTAAGCTCCATCTTGTGTAAGTTACATTGGTCATGGTGCTTTATCCCAGTGTAGAAAAGTAACTGAGCTAAGTATACAATTGGTATGTATGCTAACGTAGGAGTGACAGATGAGTTACCCAGGAGTAGCTTGGTAGTATTCTCCCACGAAGTTCAGGACTCAGGAGAAATGTCTACACCTGACTTAGGTCTTTACACTAGGTCAAGGCCAGAGGGATAGAGGATTAGCATAATATATGCTAAACAAGAAATTTTATTTAAAATAGTAGATTGTTAAACAGAATAAGGGTATTAAAATGGGCTGTAAGTGCATAATGGTGGAAGTGTGAAACAGTTAACCTATTTGGAAATGTGTTCCTTTCTTACTCTTCCCATAACTGGGCTGTATGGATGCTGCTACCGGACCCATGCTTCCAATTTCTAAAACTACTTCAATGAACTCTAGTGGTGAATCTAAGAATTCCAGACTGCCTAGAACACAGTCACAGTATCTTGACTTGGGATTTAGGTGGCTTGTATTTTCCCCCCCAGGCAAGACTTTTGAAAAAAAAAAAACAAAACAAAACAAATCTCTTTGAATGGTTATTTGAAAATTGAAAGATTTTGTGAACAACTTTTATGAAGGTTTTATACCTAAAATGTTATATATTTACTTATTTGCTATTTGTTTGAGGAATGTGTGCATATGAGGTACCTCAAAGCTTCTGGTGGCTTCATCTACACAGCAAAAAAAAAAAAAGACTATCATGAGTTATTATGGTTTCAGAGTATGGATAAGCTTCCAAAACAAAATTAATAAAGGAAAGTATTCCCTGCTTTGCTTGGTCCAAAGACGATCTCTAAGTTTCAACAGATTTGAATATAGGTGCTTCTAAAGAGGGTAATTGCTTCTGTGGTTTGTTCCAAGACAAAGATAAACATAAGGAAGTATGGATTTGCCTTTTTTTTTTTTTTTTAAATATTGATTCCCAGGCTTTGCAATGCCTCGTACGTTCTGTTACCGGAGAACATTCCAAGCTACTCACCACAGAAGGCACCTTTCCTCTTTTTTTTTTAAATTTATTTATTTATTTTTTTCTTTGTTAATTTTATTTTTTTGCTTATTCACTTTATAATCCGTCCCAGTCACCCCCTCCCACAATTCCTTCCCCATCTCTTTTTTCTGAGTACCCCCTCCTCCTGTATCCCCACCCTGCCACTTTAAGTCTCTGAGAGGCTAGGTGCTTCCTCTCCCATTGAGGCCAGATGAGGCACCCAGCTAGAAGACCATACCCCATATACAGGCTGCATGTTCTGGATAGCCCCCACTCCAGATGTTTAAGACCTACATGAAAACCAAGCTGCACATTTGCAACATATGTGCAGGGAGGCCTAGGTCCAGCCCATGGAGCTAGATCTGTGTAGACTAGGTATGCTCCACGGTTGGTGATTCAGTCTCTAAGAGCTCCAAGGGTTCAGGTTGGTTTACTCTGTTGATCTTCCTGTGCAGTTCCTATCTCCTTAGGGCCCACAATCCTTCCGCCTATTCTTCTATAAGAGTCCTCAAGCAAGTTGTCCTCTGAGAGGCTCTAACCAGCAGCTGACTCAGACAGATACAGACATCCAGAGCCAAACAGTGGATGGAGCTTGAGGCACCTTTCCTCTTATATTGTCTGTTTCTGTCTCTCACCTCTACCAATTGCCAGGGGGAATATTTTATAGGAAACCAGAGGGCTAGGGAGGTACATCAGTTGGCATAGTATTTGTTATGTAAGAATGAAGACCTGAGTTCAATTTCCAGTGCCCATGGAAAAGTTACCAGGGGTGATCTGCCTTTTTAATCCTAGCAGTGGGGGAGTAGATATAGGAGGATCCTGGGGCTTTCTGCCAGACAGTCTAGATTAGTTGGTAAACACAAGACCAAAAACAACTCTGTCTAATGGGAGGTGGGTGGTATTCTGGAGATAACATTTTAGCTTTTCCTCTGGCCTGAATGCCTTGACATGATAATAATGATGATGAGGATGATGATGATTATGGTGGTGGTGATGATGGTGATGATGATGAAACTAGGAAGCTCTAGCTGTTTTTTTGCTTAACTAAAAAAAATGCTTTCAGCAAATCTGTCCAGAAAAGAGACGTATCAGTTACTACTTTCCAACGTATATTTATATTTAGGGACTTTGATTTGAAACTGTTCAAATGTGTTGCATGATAAATTTGTTTTTATAGTTCAAAAGAAAGTGTAAATGGAAAACTAGAAATGTTATGTATGTTTATTTTTAGCAATGCCTCTTCTGAGGTACTATATAAAATAACTTCAGAATATACAACCCAACACCTTTAAATGTTTGAATGTATAATATCTGTGAAGTCATTTCAAAATATTAGAGTCAAAATATGGAGCAGCAGTGTGATTAACCTACAGACACTGTGGGTATTTATGAAAGCCACACTTCCAGCAAGAGTCAGATTTTAGTCTCTGAAGTTTGTCACTTTTATAGCTCTTTGATTTATCAAACAATGTTACCATGCAGAAAAGAAGGGGGATGCTATCTATAAATAACTTCATAAATGTTTGACACAGCTTGCCAACTAATTATCATCTCGAAATATGATGGTTCTGATTAATATATCAAAGGGGGAACTCAATTATGAATGCAAGCAATCAAACTTCATATGCAAGCCAAAATAAACCTGGCGTTTGTAAGTCAGAAAAACCCATTAGGGAAGCTATTATGGTAGAATTCTAAGGCTGCATCATGTGGGAAATAATGTCCTCCAGTTCAATAAAAAAAGTAGGTGAGAATACAGAGAAAAAAGTACTTGGGATATTGCACATGACAATAACACAGGAGCTAATGCAAAATAAATCAAAACAAAATGACTTGTGTTAAAAAATTACTTCAAGGATCTTCAAGTTATATAAATTAAGTTCTAGGAAGATTTACTGGGAAACACATACACACAAACACATACAAATATGCATATACAGAAAGACCCTCATACAAACTCTCACATACATTCCCCCTAAAGGAGAGAGAGATAGAGGGGAGAGAGAGAGAGAGAGAGAGAGAGAGAGAGAGAAAAGAGTTGTTTATAGGTCAAGAAAAGACAATCTGCTATTGTCTTTAATATTAGACATTCAGAGTTGTTGTGTCTTTAATTGGTGTCTCCTCTCAATTTCCATATTGAAAACATTATGCCCAGCATGTCAGAATATGACTTTTCTAGGAAATAGGGTGGTCGTAGGTCTAATTAGTTAAAATGAGTTCACATCAGAGTAGGGGATGTTCCCTAATCCAGCACAGAATGTGTCTTTATGAAGAGGTGGATACTGACAGACATGTGCACAGGAAAATACCCTGTGCATAGAAATGTATAAACAGAGGTAATGCTTCTTACAGTCAAAACCCAACAAAGATGGTCAACAAACCACAGTGCCTAGGAGAGAGACAGGGGCAGATTATCCCTCACAGCTCTTGGAAAAAAACCACATCTGATCTTAGACTCTTACCATCTGAGTTATGAGACCATCAGTTCTGATAGTTAAGCCGCCCATATTGTAGTGCTTTGTAAGATGCTCTCCCAGAAAACCAGCATAGTGAAGGACCTAACAATGCAGAGTCCTCTCCAAAAGCTTTCACAAATAAATCTGCTTTCCAAGTTTTCCGAGAATTCTATTGGTTGAGTTTTGTCTTACAAGCAACAACATTCTGGCACTTGGGTATACAGAATCAGGGAGAGTGGAAATGTCTGTTCATTAGAGCTGCATGTTGACCAGGGATGAAGGGAAAGGAGATTCAAGGCTCATTCAGAGAACAAGCACAAGCACCCAGGTACAAATTCCCTACCCATGTAAAAGCTGAATGTGGCTGACTGGGACCCCGAGCCCCTGGTGGATTCCAGGGATTCACTGGTCAGCCAGTTCAGCCAAAATACTGAGCATAATATGATGTTCAGTGAGAGATCCTGCTCCAAATTAAGGTTGGAGAGATAACTGAGGAAGACACAACCCTCTGTTCTACATGGGCCTGTAGGATCTGTATATATATGTGCAGTCATGTCTGCAGAACACACACACACACACACACACACACACACACACACACACACACACTTAACAAATTAAGAAATAGATTTAAAACACTTCAAGTAAAAGTCATATATAAAACTACAATTACTTGTTTTTACAATCTGGTTTGAAACATAGGATTCCTGGGTGAGGGCAACGACTCAGTGAGTGAAGTGTTGTTCTGCAAACAGAAAATCCTAAGTTTGAACCTCAGTGCCCAAGTAAAAGCATGGCGTGGTCCAGTACCTATAATCCCAGTGACAGGGAGTGCATGTTGTCTGAGTCTTATGGTTCAGAGGCCAGTCGGTTTACCAAAAATGATGAACTACTGATCCCAACTATTTTTCAAAAGATAAAGCAGAGACTGTTAGAGGAAGACACATGACATAAAACTCTAGTTGTCCCACATTCATGAACTGCACACACATCCCTGAATCTCTTTAATACAATTGAAGCCCAGACTTCCTCCTTCAATTCTCTCTGTTATTCCCATGTTCTCCTTTCTGCATTTCCACTCAGAGTTGTCTTGAGGCAGAGCTGGGATGTTTATGTCCCTGATTCTGCTAATCTCTGGGCAAAGCCTGCCCATAGTAAGATGTAAATTTCAAACTGCTTCCCAGATTCTTTTGCCTATAGGCAAAGTAGGTGGCAGTAGCCTTTAGGACAGTCTCTGGACAAGGTTCTGGGTGATAACTGTGGGAGTGACAATATATTACAAGAATGAGAAGAGAGATGATGGATTGGGAGTGCACACTGTCAACCTTTTCCCTGTGATCAGTACACGACGACACCACATGTGTTATCTGTTCTCTTGTTGGCAGACAACCACTAAAGTGCGTATGTAGTTCAGTCTTTCCCATCAGGTTATTATTTGCTAATTTCATAAGTACACACAATGACATATGATCATACCCACTCATTTCTGCTTTCTAGCTCCCCTCTGGATATGACTGGCTGTTAAGAATATGACACAAAGATAGGTATCTGTAAGCATTCCCAGGAGATTTATTCTATTTTGTGATGTAAGAGATGGCATTAATCTCCTATAGAATTATTTTCCATAAAAATCAGCTGAAGGATGGGAGACTGCCTGTCCTTGATTTCTATAGATGAAGTGTGTCAGGGCACATTCTCGTAGTCAGTGTTGGGTGTCTTCTATCTGAATTCCACAGCTCAGGGCTGAAACCTGACCCCTCATATCATATCAAAGAAAAACCCCAACCTTCACAGAGATTTATTATCTTCTCTGCTTGTTGACTACCTTGGTTATTGTTTTAAAAAACTGTTGTGTTGTCATGTGTAAGTTCGTTGTTTATCAAAACATCTTGATAGCATTAGCCAGGAGATATTTGCATACATGTATGGGTTGATTGCTTAATCCCCAAATAATGGAGGGTTCATTAGTTCATCTTTCTTTTTTATTTTATTTTACTCCTTCAGCGCTTAGGATTGCTTTGAAATATAGACAGTCTACAGGTCTAAAACCATACATTAAACAATTTTAGGTTTTTAGGATGGGATAGGGGCTCCCAAGGCCCCACTTCTTTCAGAAAAGTTATTAATAGTTAATGTTTGCTGAAGTAGTGAAAGTTGCTCCTTATGGGATGTGGCTGTTGACAGATTGTTTATTCCTCAGTGAATGACTACATATCTATGTGCATATGGGCAGAACAGGTTAGATATAATAATCTATATCTATATGTTTTTATATATATATATATATATATATATATATATATATATATATATATATATAACTAATTATGTATACCAGAAAGTAAAATAAGTCAGAAAATTGTCTGAGAGTTAATCAAGAGAGCACTAGGAAGGGCTGGAAGAAGGTAGTGGGGGTGAATATGATCAATATATATTGAGTTAATATATGGAATTTTCACAGAATAAAATACTATTAAAAAGACATGTATACATAAAAGCAACACTACAATGGACTCATTAAATGTTGAGTGTACACACACACACATACTAATGTGTGTGTAAAATAGTAATAATTAAAGAAGAAGGGGGCATAAATTTGAAAGGGAGTTAGGGAGAATACATAACTCATTTTGGATGATTCTTGAACTACCTCCTCATCTCTCTGAAAACACTTAATGTATGGCAAGTACTTTTCTACTTTGTTGTATTGTCCTCTCAAATCATCCCCCAAGGCTTTCTTAGAAAACAGAACAGACTGGAAAGTCCTGTGGTCCATTTTGAATTATCTTGCTTTTACTTACATTTACTCCATATGATTACACTTAATGGTCGGTCAGCATCTAGGACCCACAGATGAGAAAGAGCAAGAAATCTGTCGATCTGAGCTGGGTTACCTTGCTTAAAATGACTCTTGCTCTGGAATTCTTTGGTTATCATTACACATGAATTATGTGAAAAATGAGATGTACAATGTGAAGACACAAAAGGAGATTGGAGGTACAATCTTAACCATACAAAGAGATGTCATTTATGAACTGTAACATAGGACAGGGAATTAATACTTCATTGGAGGAAGTAGAGTGGAAAAGATGACACCTAACAAGGGCTTTGTGCAAATATATTGATTAAAATACAAGACAATGAGAAGACTCATTGAAAATGGGAAGAATTCAATTACACAAAAATAAAAACATTGTCTTAGCTGCAATTTTTCTGATTTTACTTAAAAGAAGTTGAGAGTTAATAATTGATACTCATTTATTTATTTGCTCATCTATTTATTTATTTATGCTGGGATCAAACCCAGGGCTCTGCAAGCAAGGAAATTCCTTTATCCATGAAACCTAGACTTCGTTTTCTTAGTGTTAAAGGCATCTATAGTTAACTTCTTTTTTAAAAAAATACTTTTTATTGGACATTTTATTTATTTACATTTCAGTTGTCATCACCTTTCCCTATCCCGCCCCCCAGAATCCCCTATCCCATCCCCCTTCCTCCTTTTTGCTTTTATACCATTTTAATTACTTGCAAGTATTAAGGTCAGTTCTAGATTGAGGAACTAGCAATACAATAGATGCGAAGAGTCATGGAACAAGCAAGACAATAAACACAAATAGTCAAAGAAAAAGCAAGGCAACAAACAAAGTTCTGTGATCACTCCCATGATCATTATTTCTAAGGGCTTATCAGGATGACCAAAATATCTGAGCCTACTTCCCTGTCCTAGCCCAAAGTCATTTTCATGTCATTTCAAGTCACTTCTTTGTTCTTTTAGCCTAATATTTAGATTCCTGCCTGAAATTACTTCTTTGTTCTAGCCTAATATTTAGATTCCTGCCTGAAATTACTTCTTTGTTCAAGCCTAATATTTAGATTCCTGCCTGAAATTACTTCTTTGTTCAAGCCTAATATTTAGATTCCTGCCTGAAATTACTTCTTTGTTCAAGCCTAATATTTAGATTCCTGCCTGAAATTACTTCTTCAACACTTTTATCAACCTAATGATTTCAGAACTGGAAAAGAATCAAGAAATGTCATCAACTCCTGGTTGTTTTCCACAACAGGGAAGACACTATGGCCAAAACAAATCAGGCTCAGTCCATTTTACAAGATGCTATTGTGATGGGGCATGTGACTGTTAAATTATGCCCTCTTGTTGGTGTTTTTCTCAGTCTTGTATCTATTGTAAAAGGAGCAAATGTTCACTTTTGTTGTTGTTTTTGTTTTTCTCTATGTGTTGTTCTAGACAAGCAAACTCAAGCCACAGTGAGGGACAAGAAACTTTGCAATCTTGTCCCAACACCTTTCAGCTTGTGAAGTTCAGCTTCATTTACATTGCATCTCTTGTCAGTGTGAATGGCAGGAAGATTATGATTTAGGGAGCTGTGGAACATAAAAAGTTTTTACAAAAACATATTTGATGTTGTTGGAATATGACCTGGATTAAACCCTAAAACTGAAAGCTAGAGAGCTAGTAAAAAATATTGTGATATTTTTAAAAATCAGGGAACAATACAAAAGGCCAAGAGAAGTATAAGAAATAATATTTTATGTGACTATTATTATAATTATTCTGTCAACATGTTTTAAAGAATATTTCACAAAAATGAATTCATAGCTAGATACTAGATTTAAAATGCAACAGAAAAATGTGAAAATGTGCATTTCTATTAGGTATTTATCTTAGGACAATAAGCCAGGCAGTGGTGATGTAAGCCTTTAATCCTAGCACTTGGAAAGCAGAGGCAGACAGATCTGCTTTTGAGGCCAGCCTGGTCTACAGAGTGAGTTCCAGGATAGCCAAGGCTATACAGAGAAACCTTGTCTCAGGAAACCAACCAATCAACCAATCAACCAACCAACCAACCAACCAACCAACCAATCAACCAATCACCCAACCAACCAACCAACCAAATAAACAAAACAAAATGAAATGACTATACCTATAATCTCAGTACTGAGGAGGCAAAAGCAGGAGGATTGCCATAAGTTAAAAGCCAGTTTGGTCTATAATGCCAATTCTAGCCAGTCAGGGGTACTTAGTTAAACCTTCCACAAGCAAAACAGTACAGGGAAGATGGCTCAGAGGGTAAAGGGGCATGGTGGAATACTCAGAATCCTTGTAAAAAGCCAAGAATGACTACACATGCCTGTAACCTCAGTGTTGAGGTACAGAAACAGGCAGACCCCCAGAGGGCATTCCTGGCCAGCCAGCCTAACCAAACGGACCAACTTCTCATTCAGAGATAGATCCTATCTCAAAAAAAAAAAAAAAAAAAAAAGGTATACAGCAACAGAGGAAGATATACAATGCCCTGCTCTGACCTTGACACGTGCATATTAGAGGGTATATAGTTGTACATTCATGATCTTCTACAACACATATTTAACATACACACACATACACATACACACAGTGCTGTCTTTTATTTATTAAAAAAAAAAAAAAAAAAAAAAAGAAGCCAGGAATATGTTTGGTAAAGGCATGGTATGGTGTAGGCGAAGGGGGTGTTTCTTTGGGCCCATAACTAAAAAATAAAAATTATACACACAAAATTAATCTGTATATTGTCATATCCAATAAGTTACTTGAGAGACATAGCCATAAAATTTGGGGAAATGCATAAATATTCTTTCCCCTCAAAGTAGTGCTTGCATTTTCATTGTTTAACGTCTGATAATTTTTTTCAACACATGGAAAATTCACTGTAGTAATTTAACATTTTCTTCAAGTTGAGTTGTTGACTCTATAATTAGGGTTTAATGTGGCAGTGGGACTCTCTACACACTTCCCGCTGTCTGTATCAGTGAAAGTATGACATGTGACATTAGATTTAAGGTACAGAAGACTGTAGATGCATCCACTGCCTATATCTCCTACGCTCATGATAGTTCTTCTGCCTATGGCACTGGTTCTCAACCTTCCTAATCCTGCGACATTTTAATACAGTTTCTCATGTTGTGGTGACTCCAAGCATAAAATTATTTTCATTGATCCTTCTTAACTGTAATTTTGCTACTGTTATGAATTGTCATGAAAATATCTGATATGCAGAATATCTGATGCATGACCCCTGTGAAAGGCTCTCAACTCAGGTTGAAAAACCATGGCCAATGGAATGTTGTCATGTTTCTTCCAGTGTTCTCAAAACTATTTCATTCCTAGAAATGAAAACTAGCCATTTAAACTACTCACTGAAAAGCCTATGTGTTTTAATTTATTTTTTATACAAATCTCTATTTCTCCCATCTTTCCTTTTCTTGTTTTAAACAAGTACTACTTTACTTAACAATTCATTTTTTCTGCAATTTCACATTTGATCATTTCACCAAGATTATACATTCATTTATACCTTCATCTTTTTTAATGGATGAAAACGCTGACTGAATCAATGTAGAGCCAGCTACTGGAATCCCAACTGAAATCAGACAAATGTCTTACTCAAACACTAAGAGATAGATTCCTCTGCTCTATTTTTTCCTATATAGGATAGGGCTCAGGAATTTTAGTCTTTAAGAAGATACACATAAAAATACTTTTTAAAATTAAGTCTTGTAAAGTATGTGTATTCTACGTTAGACAATTTTCAACTAAGAAAAAACAAACAGTGTGTATGCAGAAAAGTTTCCAAAGGTACTGTACCCCATTCAGGAGCAACAAGAGGCCATGACAGTATTAATAGCCTCATGATCCTTTGATAGCTTCAGTTTATGGACATTCATGAAGGGATTTATCAGCTTTTTTGCATCCCCATACTACTCAGCATGCATAGTTCTTATAAAGAGAAGAAATCACAAGAACAGTTCCAAATGCTTGATTTCATTCTCATAAGACCTACTGATTTTCAGGCAAAACCTGATCATTTTTAGTATCTTGGGAAACTTCATTAGTTTTAGAGATATTAAATGGTCGATTATATAATTTGAAATACATATAATTACCTTCAAAAAGGTGTTGCTATTTGCCCACAGTTTATAGTCCTGTCACAAAATATTTGCATAGAATTTTACAGTCTGTTAATAAATGTTGAGGGAGGAGCACAAACATCATAGGCTTTCTAAAGAGAGTGGGAAAAATCTTTAGGAAGAATCTAGAAAAGTTGAGAATGCTAAATGTGCCAAGTAAGGATGTACTATTGGGGTCAATGGCTTCGTTATTATAAAATATATTCTGTGCATGAATCAATCTTTTTTCAGAAATTGAAAATAAAGTATTTGAGCTGTATGGAATGTCATACATTAAAACAATACCAGAGAAGACATTTAGCTTGCTGGAAGTTTGTTCTTATAAATTGAATGAGACAAACTCTAGTGTTCTGTTTCTCCCCCCTTCCCCTTCCTCTTCTATTCCTTTCCCCAATGTATTGACAAGTCTTTTATCTGCTTGTAACTTCTGTTGTCTTTAATGATCTACAAAGCTGCAGGAGGAAATAATTGGGTGTGGGTCTAGACTGTGTTAGCCTAGCTAATCAAGATGAGGTCCTTAGATAAATTGAATCACTATCGCCAGGGTGTTTATTGAAAACTCAAATTTTCTGATAGTCTGTTGTTGCTCTTCTCTTGGGGCTGATGAATGAAGATGAATCTTGGCCAAAACGAGAAGTCTGCACTGTAAATGCTTCGAAGCAGTTCTTAAGCAGGCAGTCTCAACAGAGGCCACACTTTAGCTTGTTATCTTTTTTACAACGTTTCTGTGACACCTGGGCAGTTTTATTAATTCTGTTCCAGATGCAGCCGCTGGAGCACAAGGGTTTTAAATGAGTGATTCATCTTGTTTCCTCAATTATGGTCAAATTGAGATTAAAAATCAGAGCTCTAAGCTTATACTTCTTTGTTTTCTCTACTCTATTTTGTCCATAGTGTGTTATAATGGCAAAGCATTCACACTGGAATACTGAAAGGCCTTGATTGTGAAACCTAAGGATTATGGAGATAAGGGTAACTCCTTGACTTCTTTGGTATGTGCCAATAACCTGTAAAATCCTGATAAGTAAATGGCCTTCATAAGCTTATCAACAGATAGCCAGCTGAGAAACAGAGTCCACCAGGGGCAAGGGTACTTCCTTGATGACAAGGTTACTGATAAAGTTTTGTAATGTTTGAAATTCAAGACTCAGTCATTCTTTTTTCAGCTTGGACTCATGGCTATCAGCCTAAAAACAGTTAATAGTGTGATGGTAATTCCAGTGGTGACAATGAAGATCAGATGTTAAATGTAAGTCTCGGAATGGACCTGGCACTTCTTGGAATTATGTTCCAGAATACCATGAAAAATAAGTGAGATAGTACTGTTCATTTCCTTTATCGTCTTGTCTTTCAGTCAAAAGAAAATGCTATCTAGCAAAATGATCTCCAGCCAACTTTGTCAGTAGAAAAGCCACATTAACACATTGCTTAGTCCCTGTCCGATACCTAGTAGAAGAAATTGTTTTGCAACTCTATCAGGAGCTGTTTCTCTATGTTTAAGATGTGTTGTATTTTCATTCTTTCTGCATAAAAGTAAAATATGCACCATGGGAAAATTTACAAACTTAACAAACCAAAATGATTAAATAAATATATAAAATTATGCGATCTGTTTCTTTCTATCTATGTCTCCAGTGATGATTCTCTGCATTTCTAAAGCTTCCAAAGCTCTCATGGCTGCTGTCCTGTTTCCAAGGGTCTGTTTTGCAAGACAGAGGTGAGTTTGAAAATGAAAGCAAAAGTATGCACAGGGAAGTTCTGAAAGAGGAAAAAGAGAAATATTTGGAAGATTATTGATTCTTAGACAAACACTTTCTTTAATATTATTACTTAAAACTATTCGAGAACACATATGAAAACATTATTCATATATATGTATATAATTTGTTTTTCCATTTTAATTCATTAAGCTTGTAGAAGGAAAAAGTTCTCAGGTTTTGGACAAGACAGGCATGAAATGACCATTTTCTTGAATCTCCTGAGATCTTGTGAAATGTGTGCATAGTACGTGCCTACTGGGTCTTAGATACTGCTCAAGGCACTCTAGATGTTATGAAGTAACCATACGTTATGGTGTTGAGCACATCACTAAATTTCTTTCATTCTCAATTTCTTAAGCTATAAAAGCAACACCACACACACACACACACACACACACACACACCGCCCCCCGCCCCCACAAATTATCAGGACACTATCTATTCTGCCTGCCTTTTTCCTTTTCTCAGCTTTTGTTCCCCAAGGCTGCTTGCCCTTCTCCAATCTTTGGGTCTACACCTATTTACACCAAGTACCAGTTCTGAATTAAGCATCTTCCCCATATCTGTCCTTGTCCCTTTATACACTCTTCTCAACATGCCAGGCACAGGTAGCTCTTACAGCATCAATTCTATCATCTTTTCTGTCAAATTTTCAGTGATTTTGCCTGTAGTTAGACTAAAAGTTCCACTCCTTTTTCTGACATTGAATTCCTGTAGGACCTTTCTCATCACTTCTGTGCATCCGCTTTTCTGGCCTGAGTCCTAGTGGCAAATATGCCAAGCTCCTTCCCACCTGCAGATTTATATTTTTTCTTCCCTTGCCTTAGAACATTCTGGCTTCAGATATTTTCTTGGCTGCCACCTTCCTAATCTTGTTTCAATGTCCCTAATTAAAGAAGTATTTTCTGGCCACATCTTCCAAGGTATTTCCTGTGATGATTATTATTTTATACTTCTAATTGCAAAAAAATTATTTTGTTGGTTTAAAGACATATTTATTACAACTTACTCAAAACTGCAAAGTCCAAGAGACTGACTTGTTTGGAAACTCTGTAGGACAGTGTCTGGAACCCAGTAGGTACTTACTACCCATTCATTTTATAAGCTCTCAGGTTGTAATGAGTCAAGAACATGATCATATAATATCTGTCTTGTTCCCAAATTCTGAGAAACTCTTCCTTCTATAAGCCTAATGAATTAAAATGGAGAAAGAAATTATATACACATATATGTGTCAGGGGAAGCCCTGCTTAAACTGAAGGCCTAAAATCAGCAACAGGCCTGACATACATGCCTGCTAGCACCAAGTCTTGGGTCTCTGTGGAAAAAACACTGAAACAGATAGCTATAAGTTATTGTAAACAAGCAGCTTTGGTAGAAGGCTGACAAGCCTGAGTAGTCATAGAGCTTGCAGATAGGTAACCTTGGTGGATAGTACCAACTTAGATAAGGACAAGTGAATCGTAGTTAGAGTCATAGTGACATGTCCCCTGAACCTTCATCCCCCTGATACTCTGTTCTGGAAGATATCTGTACTCCCCCTGAATACTCACATTCCTGCGTCATCCCCTTCCCCACATCCTGCTTTTTTTATGTATATAAGCTTTGTGTGAAAAAGTAAAGATCACGATCTGATCAGACTATAGACAGATCATCATTCCTCATGTCTTTGCCTCCTACCCCCCCACCCCCGCTCTCTTTCAGGTGATCTTCCTGGACCCCTGTTTAAAGCCCTGCTGGACCAGGACATATATAAATAATGCTTTCATATACAGTGAATTAATCTACATGAAATGACCACTATAATAAAACAAGGTCACCTGTTTTTCCTCACGCTTTCATTTCTTGTAAGAAGAATTAAATTCAATTCTCATGTTAAATGTCACCTATAAAGTACACTATTATTCTTATCACAGATCTTTCCTTGATCAACTGAAATTTAATATTCTCTGGCCAACATGTCCCATTTCTTCTCCACACAGCCTCTGACAACTGTTCTACTCTCTACTTCTGTCATATGGACTAATTTTGGTTCTATATATATGTGAGATAAACTATATTTTTTCTGTGTCTGAATTATTTCACTCTGCATAACGTCTTTTAGTTCTTCATGGTGTTTTGTAGTACTACAAATTGTAGATCTCCCTTTTAAAAGTTCAGATAACATCCTTTATGGTTAGCATTAGGGTTAGAAGTACTGCATGCTTAGGGTTGAATCTTGACAACATATGCATATAACATACCAAAATAATTTAAATAAATATATACAATTCTGTGATATCTATCTATCTATCTATCTATCTATCTATCTATCTATCTATCTATCTCTATGTAAATACATTATAGACATTATGCAGAGTAAAATTATATATATATATATTGATGTGTGTGTGTATGTGTGTGCGTGCATGTGTGTGTAAGAGTGTGTAAGTGATGGTGTGATGTCAGGGGCCAACATAGTATTATTATATATATGTAATAACAAACAAATAGAAGCCATGATTTTATGAGGGAGCAAGGAGGTTCCTTCATAAGTGTTAGAGGAAGGAAAGGAAAGGGAGGAAATGATGTAATTGTGTTTTAATTTGAAAAAGTATTGAAAAGAAGCGCTGGCTGACTTTTTCTTAAAATGTGCATTTTGTGATTTTGCATTCCATCTGTCTTAGATTATCTATATTGTGTTCAAAGTATTTGGTATAAATTTTCAGAGATTTTGAAAAATAATATCTTCTTCTTTGCTGTGAATATTTTAATCCATCATTATTAATTATCATTATACTTCATTAGTCGTTCCATTGGCTTTTTTGTATTGCAGACTTTTCATTTCATTACACTTTTTAAAGGGTTGTTCCAGGCATACCTAGTAGTGTGGGGTGGTGGTTGACAGTAATAACCAAGAAATAATGGTGGTTCTGCTGAGGATAACATGTTAATAGTTTCAGTACTTCCCACCGGTTTCCTCATGGCTTTGTCATTCACAATAATTGAGTAGTCATTATAGTAAACCAGTATACATACTGGACAGATTTTAAGAGTTGTCAAGAAGAGGGTTTAAGAGATGGCTTTGTAATTAAAGGTATTTGGAGCTTTTTCTTCTGAGTCTCTACATTAACAAATAAATATACAAAAGATAAATAAAGGTGAAAAACCAAGAATAAATAAATCTCATATCTTCCAGGGTTGTGCATGAATCTGAAGTGCTACAATGCTTTACAACATGAACAAAAATAAAAAGAACCAACTAAACTGAATATAAAGATGAGTTCTTTTTTTAAAATTAATTAATTTATTTAAATTAAATCATAATTTTTACTTATTTACACAGGGGTTATAAACACAAAAAGGCAGGACGTGGGGAAGGGGATGACACCGGAGTGTAGGTGTTCAGGGGGAGTACAGATATGAAAGATGAGTTCTTAACAGAGTCTTAAAGAATATCTTCCAGTTCTGAGGCCTTAGAGTATTTTTCTTTAAGACACACATTGAATAGATAGGATTACACCTAGAATGTTTTTCTTATAGTGCTTACTCATCATAAATGAAAGAATAAAATACTTTCCCTAGTACTGTTTACTTTCTTAAGATTACAGCTGCCTTAGATTGTCCTACCTAACCTGACTTAGATTGCCCTATCTAACTTGAAAAGCTAGTCTTATAGTCTATATTATTTTTTCCTTGTGAGTGATTATAGCTAATTTTTTTTTTACTCCCTTACTACAAAGGGCACTGGAGCTAATAAACTATTATTTCCTAATTCTCATAGATGAGAGATCTTTAAGAAATGACTGTTTTCTTGTATGCTGTTTATTTTCATTGGGATTGAATCCAGGACTCTGCATAGGCTATGAAAATCCTTTACCACTGACGTGTACTCCACCTAAAGATGACTCTTTAGATGATAATATCTTTGGAAATATATTGGCCTCTGCTTCTATCTTGCTTAAGATTTGCTGCTGTTGAATAACCCAAGTGCTATATTCTAAAAGGTCATACCCTTTTCCACTGACTCTCAAGAGAGTCACCATTAAAGTATGGCTTCTCACAGCCTGAGATCCAGCCTGGTGCATACGGTGCTCACCACAGGTGATGACTCTGCCTCTGCACTTAGATCATGTTCTTTGTGACCACTTCAGAGCTTTGTTGTCCTTTTATTTATATTGTAAGGTTTTTTTTTTTTTTTTTTTTTTTTTTGGTATTTTGATACAATGTGTGGAACCCATTAGTTTCTAGAAATAGAATTTTTTAAAGATAGTTTCTTTTATTTTTGAGATTATAACATAATTATATCAATTTCTTCTTCTCTTCCTTTGCTCAAAACCTTTTCCTATACTTTCCGTTTTAGTCACGGTTCTCTAGAGTCACTGAATTTATGGAATCTATCTATCTATCTATCTATCTATCTATCTATCTATCTATCTATCTATCTATTGTCCATATAAATTACACACACACACACACACACACACACAGAACTTCCTGGAATGCCTTACATGTTGCAGTCCAGCTAATGCAACAATAGCAACCTGTGAACAGAAAGCTCAAGAATGTAGTAGCTATGTAGTTCACATGTCTGGGAACCTCAGCTGGTTTCTGTATATGTTGGGATTCTGAAGAAGTAGGTTTCTATGCCAGTGAAGGAATAGATGTGCTAGCAAAAGCAAGGACAAGCAGGCAAAAATGAACCCTTTCTTCACCCACTGTCTTTATACAGACTTCCAGCAGAAGGTGTATCTTCCTATTTCAAGATCCAAATCAAAGACACGTTGTCTTCATGCCTCAAATTCCAGATCACAAATATGCCCTCTATTTCTGTATGGTAGTTTAATCTAGATATAGTCAAGTTGACAACCAACAATAGTCACCACACCTCCCTAGCTCTCTTTCAAACTAATAGCCTCTTTTTTTATTAATTGCTGTTACATGCATATATGTATGTACACATGTTTTACTAAATATAATCTTCTCAGTCTGTACAATGTTTTCAAGATGACCACTAGTTGGTATACTCTTTCCTGGTGAAGACTATTTCTCTTTCTCTCAGCTTTACTCAGTTTTCTCTAGCTTCATAAGTTCTGTAGGGTTTAGGCATCATGGTTTTCTCCCATTCATTTGCTCATATCTATTGTCGTTAAGCTCATGTCTAGGTAGTTATAATGGTGAAACTTTATGAGGCTTAGAAGATACATACATATACATGATATATATATATATATATATATATATATATATATATATATATATATATATATTTATATTTATATATATTTAAATTGACTTATTAGAGTTTCTATGACCAAAATAGCACGCAAAAAATTCAATAAGAACTCAGATTTTCATTTTATACATTAGCCTATTAAATTCTCTCTCTCTCTGTCTCTCTGTCTCTCTGTTTATAATACTTTGTTTTCTTTCCATTTAGAAAACATCTATTAACACTTGTGATTTTTTTCTTTTTTCTCCTCAGTTAATTATAATGTCCTGGGAGTTTATTTACATCTTTTGATCAACAGCTATCATAGGATCAGTTGAGTAAGAGCTGTCTTTGTGTGTGTTAAACAGCATTTTTTCCCTTTTTTTCCTAACTGTAGGTGACTTCCTTGAAGGTAGAGCTGGTTCTTCTAGCCTGGATTTTGTTGCTTTTCATTTTCCAATGTGTATATTTTCATCACCTGCTTTATTGAGCAAGAAGTTATTTAAATCTCTATCAGTAGCCTTCTGATAATATCGCTATTTTTGTTACCTTTCTGTTACTTCTATTGCTGCATTTAGCCTAAAAGAAATAGCCACTTCCTTCACCTGAAATCTTCAGTGAATGCTGTACAAGAACCTATTCTATTATTTTTCTGCACTTAGCTTTGTGAAAGTCACTAGTTATTGCAATTTTCTACCTTAGTGTCTGCCTCGTACCAACACTTTCTTATCTACTACATTTTTAGCTTGGCAAATCTCTAAAACATGAAATAAAAACCATTCCTTAGCCAGTCCTTACATCACATTCTAATGAACGAAAAGTGTCTTGGTAGGATGTCAAAGAACAGTTTCTTTTCCTCGATTTTAGAACTAAAAGAACATTTTGTTTTCCAGTAGAAAATTTTATTTTTCTTTCCTCCCAAGACACAAATCTAGAGCAAATTTTTAATGTAAAACCAACAAATGAATAAACATTCTGAGTACATTTCACTCTAAGTTTTAACAAAGCTCCTGGGGGAAAAATCAGTTACTAAGTTTAGCTTAAAGTACTTTTTTGGTTGTTGTTCTGTTTGTCTGTTTGTTTATTTGAGTGAGAGTCTTTTTTTTTATTTTGCATCTTAATTTTTTTATTGGATATTTTATATACATTTTAGATGTTTAGATGTTCTCCCTTACCCCATTTCCCCCCTCCCTCCCAGGAACCCCCTATCCCATCCCAGCTCCTCCTGCTTCTATGAGGGTGTGCCCCACCTACCCCCCCCCCCCAGACCTCACCTCCCCACCCTTGAATTTCCCCACACACGGCGTCCAGCCTTCATGGGACCAAGGATCTCTTCTCCCACCTATACCGGACCATCCTCCCTTGCATATATAGCTGGAGCCATGGGTCCCTCCTTAAGTGCTCCCAGGCTGGTGGTTTAGACCCTGGGGACTCTGGTTGGTTGGTATTGTTGCTCTCCTCATGGGGTCACGAACACTTACAACTCCTTCAGTCTTCATTCTAACTCCTCCATTGGGAACCCCATGATCAGTTTAATGGTTAGCTGTGAGCATCTTCCTCTGAATATATCAGATTCTTGCAGACATCTAAGGAGACAGCTATGTCAGGTTCCTGTTAGCATGCATCTCCTGACATCCACATCAGCATCTTGGTGACTGCACATGGAATGGATACCCAGGTAGAATAGTCTGCAGACTACCCCTCCTCAGTTTCTGTCCTGCACTTTGTATCCATATTTACTCCCTTGAGAATTTTGTTACTCCTTCTAAGAAGGACTGAAGCCCCCTGACTTGGTCTTCATTCTTCATGAGCTTTATATGGTCTGTGAGTTGAATCTTGGGTATTTCAAGCTTCTGGGCTAAAATCCAATAATCAGTGAGTAAACACCATGTGTATTTTTTGTGATTGGGTTACTTCACTCAGCATGATATTTTCTAGTTCCATCCATTTACATAAGAATTTCTCAAATTCATTGTTTTTAAGAGCTGAGTAATATTCCATTGTATAAATGTACCACATTTTTTGTACCCATTCCTCTGTTGAAGGGCATCTGGGTTCTTTCCAGTTTCTGGCTATTATAAATAATGCTGCTATGAACATAGTGGAGCATATGTCCTTGTTATGTGTTAGAGCATCTTCTGGGTATATGTCCAGGAGTGGTATAGCTGGGTCCTCAGGTAGTGATATGTCCAATTTTTTGAGGAATCGCCAGACTGTTTTCCAGAGTGGTTGCACCATCTTGCAATCCCACCAACAATGGAAGAGTGTTCCTCTTTCTCCACATCCTCTCCAGCATCTACTATCACCTGAGTTTTTGATCTTAGCCATTCTGACTGGTGTGAGGTGGAATCTCAGGGTTGTTTTGATTTGCATTTCCCTGATGACTATGGATGCTGAACATTTCTTTAGGTGCTTCTCAGCCATTTGCATTTCCTCAGTTGAAAATTCTTTGTTTAGCTCAGTACCCCATTTTTTAATAGGGTTATTTGGTTGTCTAGAGTCTAATTTCTTGAGTTCTTTGTGTGTATTGGATATTAGTCCTCTATCAGATGTGGGATTGGTAAAGATCTTTTCCCAATCTGTTGGTTGCCATTTTGTCCTATTGACAGTGTCCTTTGCCTTACAGAAACTTTGCAATTTTATGAAGTCCCATTTGTCAATCCTTGATCTTAGAGCACAAGCCATTGGTGTTCTGTTCAGGAACTTTTCCCCTGTGCCTAGGTATTCGAGGGTCTTCCCCACCTTCTCTTCTATTAGTTTCAGTGTGTCTGGTTTTATGTGAAGGTCCTTTATCCACTTGGACTTGAGCTTTTTACAAAGAGATAAGAATGGATCGATTTGCATTCTTCTGCATGTTGTCCTTCAGTTGAACCAGCACCATTTGTTGAAAATGCTGTCCTTGTTCCACTGGATTGTGTTAGCTCCTTTGTCAAAGATCAAATGACCATAGGTGTGTGGGTTCATTTCTGGGTCTTCAACTCTATTGCACTGATCTTCCTGCCTGTCTCTGTACCAATATCATGCAGTTTTTATCACTATTGCTCTATAGTATAGCTTGAGGTCAGGGATGGTGATTCCTCCAGAAGTTCTATTATTGTTGAGAATAGTTTTCGCTATCCTGGGTTTTTTGTTATTCCAAATGAATTTGAGAATTTCTCTTTCTAACTCTGTGAAGAATTGAGTTGGTATTTTAATGGGGATTGCATTGAATCTGTAGATTGCTTTTGGCAAGATGGCCATTTTTACTATATTAATCCTGCGGATCCATGAGCATGGGAGATCTTTCCATTTCCTGAGATCTTCAATTTCTTTCTTCAGAGACTTGAAGTTCTTGTCATACAGATCTTTCACTTGCTTGGTTAGATTCACTCCAAGGTATTTTATATTATTTGTGACTATTGTGAAGGGAGTCATTTCCCTAATTTCTTTTTCAGCCTGTTTATCTTTCACGTAGAGGAAGGCTACTGATTTGTTCAAGTTGATTTTACAACCAGCCACTTTGCTCAAGTTGTTTATCAGGTTTAGGAGTTCTCTGGTGGAAGTTCTGGGGTCACTTAAGTATACTATCATATCATCTGCAAATAGTGATGTTTTGACTTCTTCCTTTCCTATTTGTATCCATTTGACTTCCTTTTGTTGTCTAATTGCTTGCGCTAGGACTTCCAGTACTGTATTGAATAGGTAGGGAGAGAGAGGGTAGCCTTGTCTAGTCCCTGATCTTAGTGGGAATGCTTCAAGTTTCTCTCCATTTAATTTGATGTTGGCTACTGGTTTGCTGTATATTGCTTTTACTATATTTAGGTATGGGCCTTGAATTCCTGATCTTTCCAAGACTTTTACCATGAAGGGATGTTGAATTGTGTCAAATGCTTTCTCAGCATCTAGTGAGATGGTCATGTGGTTTTTTTCTTTAAGTTTGTTTATATAGTGGATTACATTGATGGATTTCTGAATATTGAACCATCCCTGCATTCCTGGGATAAAGCCCACTTGATCATGATGAATGGTTGCTTTGATATGTTCTTGGATTTGGTTTGCTAGAATTTTATTAAGTATTTTTGCATCGATATTCATAAAGGAGATTGGTCTGAAATTCTCTTTCTTTGTTGGGTCTTTGTGAGGTTTAGGTATGAGTGTGATTGTAGCTTCTTAGAACAAATTGGGTGGTGTTCCTTCTGTTTCTATTTTTTGGAATAGTTTGAAGAGAATTGGTATTAGGTCTCCTTGAAAATCTGATAGAATTCCGCACTAAAACCATCTGGTCCTGGCCTTTTTTTGGTAAGGAGACTTTTAATGACTGCTGCTATTTCTTTAGGGGTAATGGGACTGTTTAGATGGTTTATTTGCTCCTCATTTAACTTTGGTACCTGGTATCTGTCTAGAAAATTGTTCATTTCATCCAGATTTTCCAGTTTTGTTGAGTATAGACCTTTGTAGTAGGATCTGATGATTTTTTGAATTTCCTCAGTTTCTGTTGTTATGTCTCCCTTTTCAGATCTGATTTTATTAATTTGGGTACTGTCTCTGTGCCCTCTGGTTAATCTGGCTAAGGGTTTACCTACATTGTTGATTTTCTTAAAGAACCAACTTTTGGTTTTGTTGGTATTTTGTATAGTTCTTTCTGTTTCTACATGATTGATTTCAGCCCTGAGCTTGATTATTTCCTGACGTCTTCTCCTCTTGGGTGTATTTGCTTCTTTTTGTTCTAGAGCTTTCAGGTGTGCTGTCAAGTTGTTAATGTGTGCTCTCTCCAATTTCTTTTTGTAGGCACTTAGAGCTATGAGTTTTCCTCTTAACAGTGCTTTCATGGAGTCCCACAAGTTTTGGTATGATGTTTCTTCATTTTCATTAAATTCTAAAAAGTCTTTAATTTCTTTCTTTATTTCTTCCTTGACTAAGTCATCATTGAGTAGAGCATTGTTCAGTTTCCACATGCATGTGGGTTTTCCATTGGTTTTCTCATTATTAAAGACCAGCCTTAGTCCGTGGTAATCTAATAGGATGCAAGGGATTATTTCAATCTTTTTTTTCTGTTGAGGCCTGTTTTGTGACCAATTATATGGTCTATTTTGGAGAAGGTACCATAGGTGCTGAGAAAAAGGTATATTCTTTTGCTTTAGGATGAAATGTTCTCTATATATCTGTTAAATCCATTTGATTCATAACTTCTGTTAATTGTTAATTTCAGTGTGTCTTTGTTTAGTTTCTGTTTCCATGATCTGTTCATTGCAGAGAGTGGGGTATTAAATCCCCCACTATTATTGTGTGAGGTGCAATGTGTGCTTTGAACTTTAGGAAAGTTTCTTTTATGTATGTGGGTGCCCTTGTATTTGGAGCATAGATGTTCAGAATTGAGAGTTCATCTTTGATGAGAATGAAGTGGCCTTCCATATCTTTTTTGATTACTTTTGATTGAAAGTAGATTTTATTTGATATTAGAATGGCTACTCAGCTTGTTTCTTGGGACTATTTGCTTGGAAAATTGTTTTCCATCTTTTTACTCTGAGGTAGTGTCTGTCTTTGTCATTGAGGGTGTTTCCTGTATGCAGCAAAATTCTGGGTCCTGTTTATGTATCCAGTCTGATAGTCTACATCTTATTATTAGAGAATTGAGTCCATTGATGTTAAGAGATATTAAGGATAAATGATTGTTGCTTCCTATTATTTTTTTTATTAGAGGTAGAATTATGTTTGTGTAGCTATCCTCTTTTGGGTTTGTTGGAAGATTACTTCCTTTCTTTTTCTAGGCTGTAGTTTCCTTCCTTGTGTTGGCATTTTCCATCAATTATCCTTTCAAGTTCTGGGTTTGTGGGAAGATATTGTGCAAATTAGGTTTTGTCATGGAATACCTTGGTTTCTCCATCTATAGTAATTGTGAGTTTTTCTGGGTATAGTAGTCTGGGCTGGCATTTGTGTTCCCTTAGGTTCTATATGATATCAGTCCTGGATCTTCTGGCTTTTATAGTCTCCAGTGAGAATTCTTACAGGTCTGCCTTTATATGTTACTTGACCTTTTTCCTTACTGCTTTTAGTATTTTTTCTTTGTTTTGTGCATTGGTGTTTTGATTATTATGTGTCGGGGGGTATTTCTTTTTGTATCTGTTGAGGACTGTTTTGTGACCAATTATATGGTCTATTTTGGAGAAGGTACCATGAGGTGCTGAGAAAAAGGTATATTCTTTTACTTTAGGATGAAATGTTCTATAGATATCTGTTAAATCCATTTGGTTCATAACTTCTGTTAATTTCAATGTGTCTTTGTTTAGTTTCTGTTTTCATGATCTGTCCATTGGAGAGAGCGGGGTGTTAAAAATCCCCCACTATTATTGTGTGAGGTGTGATGTGTGCTTTGAGCTTTAGTAAAGTTTCTTTTATGTATGTGGGTACCCTTGCATTTGGAGCATAGATGTTCAGAATTAAGAGTTCATCTTGGTAGATTTTTCCTTTGATGAGTATGAAGTGTCCTTCCTTATCTTTTTTGATTACTTTTGGTTGAAAGTCGATTTTATTTGATATTAGAATGGCTACTCCAGCTTGTTTCTTGGGACCATTTGCTTGGAAAATTGTTTTCCAGCCTTTTACTCTGAGGTAGTCTGTCTTTGTCACTGAGATGCATTTCTTGTATGCAGCAAAATTCTGGGTCCTGTTTATGAATCCAGTCTGATAGTCTATGTCTTTTATTCGAGAGTTGGTCCATTGATGTTAAGAGATATTAAGGAAAAATTATTGTTGTTTCCTATTATTTTTGTTATTAGAGGTGGAATTATGTTTGTATAGCTACCTTTTTGGGGGGTTGTTGGAAGATTACTTCCTTTCTTTTTCTAGGTTGTAGTTTCCTTCCTTGTGTTGGCGTTTTCCATCAATTTCCTCTGAAGTGCTGGGTTGTGGAAGATATTGTCCAAATTTGGTTTTGTCATGGAATATCTTGGTTTCTCCATCTATAGTGATTGAGAGTTTTGCTGGGTACAGCAGTCTGGACTGGCATTTGTGTTCCCTTAGGGTCTGTATGATATCAGACCAGGATCTTCTGGCTTTTATAGTCTCTAGTGAAAAGTCTGGTGTAATTCTTATCGGTCTGCCTTTTATGTTACTTGACCTTTTCCCCTTACTGTTTTTAGTATTTTTTCTTTGATTTTTTGCATTTGGTGTTTTGATTATTATGTGTCGGGGGGTATTTCTTTTCTGGTTTAGTCTGTTTGGTGTTCTGTATGCTTCTTGTATGTTTATGGGCATCTCGTTCTTTAGGTTAAGGAAAATTTCCTCTATAATTTTATTGAAGATATTTACTGGCTCTTTAAATTAGGAATCTTCACTCTCATCTATATACAAATCTCATTGTGTCTTGGATTTCCTGGATGTTCTGGGTTAGGAGCTTTTTGCATTTTGCATTTTCTTTGACAGTTGTGTTAATGTTTTCCATAGTATCTTCTGCACATGAGATTCTCTCTTCTATTTCTTGTATTCTGTAGGTGATGCTTGCACCTATGACTCCTGATCTCTTTCCTTCGTTTCCTATCTCCATGGTAGTCTCCCTTTGAGATTTCTTTATTGTTTCTACTTCCATTTTTAGATCCTGGATGGTTTTGTTCAATTCCTTCACCTTTTTGGTTGTGTTTTCTTGCAATTCTTTAAAGGATTTTAGTGTTTCCTCTTTAAGGGCTTCTACCTGTGTTCTCCTGTACTTCTTTAAGGCAGTTACTTATGTCCTTCTTAAAATCCTCTATCATCATCATGAGAAGTGATTTTAATTCTGAATCCTGTTTTTCCTGTGTGATGGGGTATCCAGGGCTTGCTATGGTGGAAGAACTGGGTTCTGATGTTGCCAAGTAACTTTTGTGTTCTTGCGGTTACCTTTCACCATCTGGTTGTTCCCTGTGCTCACTGTGTCTGACTGGAGTCTGTCTTTCCAGTTATCTTGCTTATGTGAGAACTCCTCAGAGTCTAGATATCTCTGTGTTTCTGTAATCATAAGCTGCTTGCTGGAAGAACTCCTGGGACTCAGGCCACCTTAGGGAACCTGAAATCCTGCTGCTCTGAGTGCAGCAACTCTTCTAGGATGGCTCAGGATAAGGTATCTCCACAGGAGCAAACCAGCTAGGTGTTCACTGCTCTCAGTGAAGTGGCTCCTCTAGTTTGGCTCAGGATCAGGTGTCTCCACAGGAGCAGACCATCTAGGTGTTCACTGCTCTCAGTGTAGTGGCTCTTCTAGGATGGTCCAGGATCAGGTGTCTCCGCAGGAGCAGACCAGCTCGGTGTCTGCCCCAGCCAAAAGCCAGTGAGGGTCTTATTATAGCCTAGGCTATTCCCAAGGTTACAATATTCTTTCCTCAATCTCCTAAATTCTGGAATTACAGGCTTATGCCACCGTGTGCAGCTAACAGAATATTGTCAATTTATCCTTGCGATAAGCACATTTATTCTTGAAAAAGGTAATTCCAAGATTTAAAAATTAATATAAAATTCAAGACAATAATTCATAAACACTTGAATTAGGTATGGAGTTGAGCTCTCAATTAATGTCAGTTTGTAAATATCCATAGGCCCCTTACAATCTCTTGCATTATTTGCTAATCTACATGTTGGTTACCTTCTTAGATTGGTAGACTTAACATTTCTCATACTTCTTTTCTTACAGAATATCGAAAGAGAACACATGAAGTCAAACTAAGATGTTAACAGAAATCTAAGTATCCAGACTATGTTATTAACTACTATACTCTGTATTCTAATAAGGAAAGTACTGATTAGCTATTACTGTTGTTGAAGAAAAACAAACAAAAAATTTTCCTCGGGTAACATGAAAAGTAGTCATCAAAACCACAGAATTTTGTCAGGCATCATATGATGATACCTCCACTTTGCTTTAATCTTTAAAATATAACAGAAATCATATTCATAATTAAAAATAACACTACCATTATATTTGAAGTAAAAATTATTTCTTACATCATGTGAATGTGAGCCAAAATACATGTTTTAATGTTCTTTTTAAGGTAAATAGGACCTCATTTCCATAATTGAAAGCAAAGAGGCTTAGCATTTTCAATAAAAGTATAAGAAGTGGTTGCCTAGCAATATTTAAATGAGCTAGGGTACCTTTTTTGGACTGGTTATAAAGCAGTTATCCATGTGAATATGTGTCAGATTTCAAAATGGAAGAGGTTTTTCCGCACTTAAACTTTAGCCAGAGAGGAGACTTTATTGAATGTGAAAAACAAAACAAAACAAAACAAATATCAAAACACTCAAAGACTGAATAACTTCTGTATAGACTAACTTAGTTTAAAATTATAATTCCATTTGTATTTTTGGGTAAAGGTCATAAGGTCATAGTTTCCACTCTTCTGAGAATCGGATATGTTTTTCACAGAGTTGGCACAGAAAAGCAAGGTCTTACTTCTTGTCCAGACACTATTTTTGTGTCACTTATTTTCTTCTATTTTTGGCCTACATTGCACATTTCTCAGTGTCACTGTCATTACCAGATCCCAAGGTCCCTTGGCAGAGGCTTGATGTATTTTAGTTCAGAGTTTAAGTGCTTTACTAGAAGCATCTGCTATTACTGCAGTTCCTTTTAAACTGCATTGTCCTCCCTTTATGTCTGCAGAGATATGAGTTCTATTATACACTACAGTTGGTTATTCTTGGTTCTGTCTTCATACAGCTATATATCTGTTCTCACTTACAGTCTTTGTTAGTGAGGATAGTTTATTGGAGGGTATTGCAACCATTGATTTACCTCCTCTTCTTGAATTTAGTTCTGAAGAATCACAATAGAACATTCTGGGAATGTAAATACCCCAATAGGGGTATTGTTTCAAACAACATGATCCAGCCTATATCTTCTAGGGTATGTAACACCTAAAGCTGGGGAAGAATTCCTAGGGGGCCTGTTTCTCTCTTGCTTGGATGCAGGAAGTTCTTTTAAGCTTTGGTCACTAAGCCTGGCTATTTGGAGGTATATACAACACGCACTTGCCTACAATTCAGTGTTTCTAAATGGCAATAACTGGTTAAGACTCCATCCACTCTAGGAGGTTTTCGAGATCCCATACAGTGACTCTAGAACTTATGTGCTCTGCTGCCTAGCTGTAAAGCTTGAAGCTACTTCTTAAAATATGTATGCATGCCTTGTATTGCTGGACTTAAGACAACTAGGTAGTCAATGAACAATAGACTTGTACAAGTTCATGATGCATAGGGTATAAGTAACATGTACTTTCACTTTTGCAGGCTGACATAGATTAACAAATTTTGCCATTTTCTACAGAGTGGGAGTATTTTTCTCATGAGAAGTAATCTGAACCCACTCCACAACTGGTCCATTAAAGAACAGCTTACCAGTGTGATAGCTCCATAATTATTGGTGTTGGGTACAGATGAAAAGAAGCAGTTTTAGACCTAAATCAGGACCAATAAACATTCAAGTGTAGGAACAAACATGAGAATCTCTATCTAGTTATATTTAATTATAAACCTCAACCCTTATCCTACTTCATTGAATTTTATAATATATAAATATCCTCATATATTTTAGTTATATGAATTTTAAATATGTATCTAAAGGATTCATTTATTTATAATAGGGTGACTTTTTTGCTCATATTTCTTTCAGGTCTGGCTATGCTGGATCACGTACCCACTCTACTTTCGGCTGCCTGTGCATCTGTTCAGTGCCATGGTAAGCACCTATGCTCTATTTAGTGAGTTCTCTCTGCTTTTTGTTGCAATATGGGTTTTGTTTTAAATAAACAAAGATGCGTTAGTTAAAAATGCTTATTTATCTGGGCTTCATTTTGAAGCATGTTATAGCATACAGGTTAAAAGAAAACTAAATCAAAACTAAACACAGATTTTTTACCCACAGTGTCTTCCTGTATTTAAATATTTCACAGACCTGTTTTTTGCTCCAATCTCCTTCTTATGAACATGATAAAATTATTATAAACAAAGAGACAATAGAAAATATATTTATAAAAAATAAAATAATTTATAGTAAAGTTGTATTCCAAGAATACAACTGATTAACTTTAAAAGGCAGAGTCAAACATTCTTTAATAACTGAAGAAGGGAGCTTGATTTTTTTTTTTTTTTTTTCGAGACAGGGTCTCTCTGTGTAGCCCTGGCTGTCCTGGAACTCACGCTGTAGACCAGGCTGGTTTCAAACTCAGAAATCTGCCTGCATCTGCTTCCCAAGTGCTGGGATTAAAGGCGTGTGCCACCACAGCCCAGTGGGAGCTTGATTTTAAATGTTATATTTATATGGTTTAGTAAAAAGTACTTGTCATTAAAGTTACCATATTTTACTTAATTTCAATGCATTGTGGTATAGCTTCACAAAGCAATAACATTTCCTAGCAATACCATCTCTTTTAACTGAACAATAAAATGATTTTGAGGCAAAGTACATGCCCATAAAGTAAAAAAGTTTTATGTAAGTTTCAAGACAACAATGATGCTGTCATTATCTGAATGAATCTGAGATAGAGTAGCTATGATTGTCTTTGTGATGATTTTACTTGTGATCTAATACTGGTATCTAGGGCATCTTTAATGGAGATTCTATGTCATGATTAATAGTGTCTCTCAACAACTAGCTGTTCAATCTACTTATAACAATGCCTTCTTTAATTCTTCCTTTTCTATATAATTTATGTCTGATTAATTATTGAATCTTGAATATTATATGGTCATAATGATTTCAATCCTTTTCTCTCTTCTTTATTCTATCTGCCATCTCTCTAGTTAAGCCTGTCTGAGCTTTTGGGTCTGTAGCAATAATGCCTACCTGGAAATTTTACTACCAATTCCTCTTTTCCTTATTCCTCCCTTCATTTATTTGTTGTTGTTAGCAACATCTTCTATGACATGAATGTACTTTTTTGTTCTTTTATTTGTGCTAATGTAGACAAATTTTAATCTAGTAACATGGCTGCTAGTATGATCTGGCTGGAAAATAGACACGCCCTTAGTATACACCTTTAATCCCAAACAATGTTGTCTAATTGGGAGACAGACAAATTGGCCAATCAGAGAAAGTTTTGACAGAATACTATATGCCAATTTTCACAGAACAGCACAGGAAAGAGAATCTATTTGAGAGCAGTACAGGAAGACAGATGTCATCAGTTCTGTTCAGCCAGTTGAGTTCAATGTAGTGGAGCTGGGTTAGTCAGCTAGGAGTCATTACATTGAGTATAATACAGTACAGTGGAGTTAGTTCATGAATCATGTAGTTCAGTGAAGGTCAACAGAAGCAGTTGAGGTCAGTGAATAAGAAGGAATCATAAGATTAGAATAAATGACCAAAATTAGTTTGAGACCAAGCAGAACAATTCAGTGAGAAACTGAGAGAAGAGAGATTGAACTCAGTCATCTTGGAGAAGAGTTTGAGCCAGAAGAGTTAAGTTGAACTAGCCAGCCAGAATTCAGAATGAAGTAGCAAGGGTGAGCTTATTCAGCAGTAAGTCTCAGAGGCTGAGAACACTCTAGGCCTAGATTAGAGCGTACAGGGGCTAGAAGCTTTCAGGTTAGCAGACAAAGGCAGTAGGCCTCCGAGGGGAAAAAAAGATTCATTTACATGCCAATCACAGGATGTTTCTTAATTGCTATAGAAAAACTTACACATTTCTTGGAGTGCTATTCAAGAACCCTGGAAATTATTGCTGATGAACTTGGCTTTATCAATTCTTCTGGATTCAATTTTAAACTGTCCACATTTCTGCCCACCTGCCTGTTCATATGTCTATATTTCTATGTTTTTTCCCTTTCCTTCTTCATGGGATATGTCTTTCATCCAAAAGTCTCTCTAATTTATTTTATATGCTATGATAAAATCTTAGTCCTTTTAAATAAGATCTTGTTTAGGCTACTTATCCCTGTTATCGTATTTCTTTTTTTTTGGTTTTTTCGAGACAGGGTTTCTCTGTGTAGCCCGGGCTGTCCTGGAACTCGCTCGGTAGACCAGGCTGGCCTCGAACTCAGAAATCCGCCTGCCTCTGCCTCCCAAGTGCTGGGATTAAAGGCGTGCGCCACCACCGCCCGGCATGTTATCGTATTTCTTGTTCAGACTTCTATAATTACAGTGAACATATCAAAGTATTTTTTTGAATATTTTATGTATTTACATTTCAAATGTTATCTTGTTTCCAGATTTCCCCTCCGGTATCCCCCTCTCCTATTCCTATCCCCTGCTTCTATGGGGATGCTCCCCCACCCATCCACCTACTCCCACTTCACAGCCCTGGCATTCCCCAACACTGGGACATCGATCCTTCACAGGACCGACAATGCCATCCTCTGCTACATATGTGGCTGGAGTCATGTAAAACAAGAAAGTCTTGGAGAGAAATGGCTTTGTGATTTTAGGATTGAATATTCAGGTCCATTATAAAGGCAACTAACCAATTAATAGCACTTTTCCTTCCTCCCTCCCTTCCTCCCTCCCTCCCTTCCTCCCTCCTCCCTTCCTCCTCCCTCCCTTCCTTCCTTCTCCCTCCCTTCCCCTCTCTCTCTTTTCTTCTTTCTTTCTTTTCTTGTGACAGCATTACTATATACCCTGCCTGGCCTGGAACTCATTATATTGGCGAGACTGACTTCAAATGCCTAGATCCTTCTGTCTATGCCTCCTGAGAGCCAAGATTAAAGGCATGTCCACCACCACTGGCCTTGCTCATGCCTCAAAATTCTTTGAATAATAACGTAATTTAGAGATTTGTAAAAATGCTTTACTATATTATTTTGGATTCAATGATAACTTTTAAATTCAGAAATATTTCTTAAGGCAATCTACGGTTTGACAGTTGTCACTGGATTATAATATACTTTCTTCTTAATTTTATGTTTAATTATAAAAATATGATTTAGACCTAAAGCAGTGGTTTTCAACCTTTCTAATGCTGTGACCCTTCTATATCAGTCCTCATGTTGTGGTACTCCTCAATAATAAAATTATCTTCTTTGCTACTTCATAACTGTAATTTGATATTGTTATGAATTATAATATAAATATCTGTTTCCTGATGGTTTCAGGCAACTCCTGTGAAAGGGTCATTTGTCCCCCAAAGGGGTCATGATACCCAGGTTAAGAACCACTGATCTAAAGCTACTCTGTTTTCAACTTCTCAACTGTCTTTGCTATGTAACAGAATACACTCAGTGTCTTGATGTTAAAGCTGATCAAATGAACATGTATGTACATCCAACTTTGGGTTACCCACAAGTTTTAAGAAGATATTTTTCTGGCTATTGGCTTCCTATTTTAAAGAGCAATTAAATTGTTGCTTAATAAAGTGTTACAAATATATATATATATATATATATATATATATATATATATGTGTGTGTGTGTGTGTGTGTGTGTGTGTGTGTGTGTGTGTGGTGTGCTCAAAGGGCTCATTAATTATTTTCTTATTATATTTTTCATAGATTGCATGTATAAAAAATTTGAAAATATTAAATCAATATTTCATACAAATGCTAAGTATCAGGGCTGCATTTTTCTCAGTCTTTATAATTGGTATAAGTTATGGGTTTATAAGATGAAGAAAGAAAAAACTTTTTAGAAAAGTGAAAATACAATATTTTCCAAATAGAAGATGGAGTTTGAGATATCAATTTTTCACTAAAATGACTAATGTATTTTATAGTTCTATAGATTTTTATTTTCAAAAACTTTTTGGTTAAATTAAAAGATCAATGATTAGCTCTACCTTATACATCAGACTTGGAGATTAATTTATTTTCTATGGAACCCTATTTTATATTGAAATTGTGAAAATGTTGACAAATTATCATAGGAGATTCCATTAAAGAAAAAACTAGTAAGGACATAAAATATTTTATTGATAGTGTCAAACTTACAACTACCTTAAGGCTTATTGAATGCAGTGAAACTTCAAAATATTTAATAAAAAATAAAATAAAGAAGAATTAATTAATGGGGTGCCATTTAAAAATTATTAGCATGGTTATAAAGGGGAAAAGAATAAATATGTTTTGAATAGTTTCTTTGACTTGCTTTTTCATTGAACCTGTTTTAAATCTCAAATGAATTGCTGACCAGAATTTAAAAAAACAAAAACAAATAATGACAGTCACAGTTAAAATTTAACAGGTTTATTATACTTCAATAGAGATTTTAAGACTCAGTTCTTCAGATCACTATCCAAGTAGGTAAATACAACGAACTGACTTGGAGAATTCAGAAATATTTAAGATATTCACGGTGAATTTGATGTCACATAATTTAAGATGATACTTTGGGTTTAAAGCGTTAGTCTTTTATCCCTGCTTCCTTCTCCCTGAGTACTATTTGGAAAATGCTTTAGAGAGCCAGAGAGATTCTTTATATGTCTCCATAAGTGTGTATAGATCACCCAATAACATCTAAAAAGAAGATATTTCTGAATCACTGGCTCCTTATTATCCTTGAAATATTAGAGGAAATGTTGTTGACCTATAAAGAAGCGTATTTAAGAAGAATACATATTGAAAGCTAAAATACCCCAGGCAAGGGCAGGTTTAATCCGAAGGAAGTCATGCCACGCATCTCCATAAGGATCATAGAGTTCCAGCATGTCGGAAGCCCAAAGACGAAATCTTAGAAGTGTGTGTGGTTATTATTACTATTTTTTTTTTTAAAGAATAGCAGCAACAACGACTCTCTGAGCCTTCACATATAGAAAATCCTTTTAACTGAGTAACATCTTACTTAGAAAAATAAAAAGTGAGGACATGAGATCGAGGAAGCAGGAACAATTATTCTAATGGTGTTAACTAAAAGTAAACCTCGAGATGGAACAGGGCACCGAAACTTACCGTTGTTGTATAAGCTGCTTCTGGATCATCTTCCAGCACTCGGGAGAGACCAAAATCAGAGACCTTGCATACTAAGTTGCTGTTCACCAGTATGTTCCTAGCTGCTAGATCTCGATGAACGTATCCCATATCAGAAAGATACTTCATGCCTGACGCGATGCCCCGCAACATGCCGACCAACTGGATGACGGTGAAGTGGCCATCATGCTTCTGTGAGAGAAGCACACCTGTTAGTTGGCTGATCTTAATAGAGTGTACATGCATATATGCGGTAAATTGAACCACGAATGTATCATACAGGATCTATTGGAGATATGTATCAATTCAACTGACCACTGCTGGTCTCCATAACAAAATACGCGACCTTATTTGACATTTGAATGAAATAAAATGGAATAAAAGCTAACTAGAGGTGATGAAGAGCTAAACAACGGCAGAGGACAGCAAACTAAGTCAACTTCCAGAGAAAACTACGTCAACTGTTTTGTTTGTTTTGTGTTTTTTGTTTTTGTTCTTTAACAAGAGCAAACTGAAGTCAAATAGTGTGAGAGCAAAGACTACAGAGAATACACAAGGGACATTCTGTGTTTTTTATAAGCCTCCCTGGGGATGTACAAGTAAGCAGGAGGGCATCAAAAACTGATTTGGAGAAATTCATGTGGTAACTAGAAATACTATAAAAATGACCCAGGCTAGGTCATTCAAAAAAAAAAAAAAAAAAACCATGAAGTTATATAAACAAGAAATGGATTTAGAAAAGCTGCAGACAAAATAGAATAACACAAGTAAACAAAAAAATAACAAGATTTTTGTTTTCAATTATTTTGGACAAATATAAAAGTATTTGAAGTTCCTGGTTAGAAGAATTATACTATATACTGCAATGTGAATAATAAACCAGAAAGGGTGGTGTTATACAATAATCAATACACAACATCTTATCCTCCCACTAGAGTTCTGGACAATGCATAATTTGCAAAAGAGTAAAAGCAGTCCAATGGTATTCTGTGCAAAATGCAAGGACAAGCAAAGCCAATACAGGTAGGAGACTTGGTGTCAGATGAGATGTGAACAGAAATAAAAGTAATGTATATTAATTTATTTAATTGGAGAGTGTTATCATCAGTGAGTTACAGAGAAGCATAAAGGATTCTAGTCATTCTTATACACTGGGTCAAATTAAATTATGAATGATATTATAACACACACACACTAAGGCACTATTATCTTTTACAGTAGAAGCATACATAAGAGTAATTACATTTTTTCTATGTTACAAGCTGCTATGTTTGATAAAACCACAGAGTAGCATAGGCACAGGGTGATGAAACCCACTGAATCCATTATAGGAATACAGCCTCTTCCCTTATGCTGACCCTTTGGTTATGTAGAAGAATAAGCTTACATTACCAATGGTGCAAACTTGGCTTTACATACCTAATCTCTCTGATAGTACTCAGATTGTATATCCACATTCGAGTGCAGAGTAAAGAGAGGAAGCTTTTCTTAAACAAAGCATCCTCACAGAAAGTGTGTCCATTAAAGCAGGCTCTGCTGTATAATTAATGTACAACAGATAACCTAGCAATGAAAATCCTTGGTGTTATTAGCTCTTTATGTTTCCAATCCATCTTTGTAGACAGTCCACTATTAGATGGAATCAGCCTCTTCGATCATGTGTTCTACCTAACTCTCTTCTATTAGAAATCTCAAAACTTTAGAATTGAAAACATAAATTCTATTTTTCTGGAAAGGACTATACTACACTTTAAAAGGTAATTCTTCTTTCTCAGGAAGTAAAGGTCTGTCAGATCATAGTTATTGTCAGGCCGAATTTCTAAACAGTAGGAAGAGTTCTGGACCATCTGAGGAAATAAAGGAAGTCTCATTCCCTTCTCTGTACAAGGGTAGTGATCCAACCCTGAGTTTTAACAAGACTCGCATCTAAATACATAGGCAACTACTGGACTGTTTTAACAATTGTTAATAATGAGTGAATCTTGGTTATTATTACATGAAATTTTATAAGTCAATGAATCAGAATTTTTTTTTTTTTTAAAAATCTGTTAATACTCTAAACACTTGTATATGTCAAGGGAAACAAGGTCATGGGGAAATGTAGTTTCCAAACTACATTTTTGAGGATGCCACAAAAACAAAGTTATGATTTTAAACAAGTTTTTTTAATTAGTAATAGTGAACTTCATTAGACCGTTACATGCATATGTGTAAGGTACTTTGTTGATACTTACCCTCCTTTTATTTATGTATGATACCTGCATTCCATCTAGTTTCTGGTTCCCTACTAATCTCTTTAGCCTCCTTTCTACATTAATAATTTTGTGTTTTTGTTAATTTTGCTTTCATTTCTAAAATTGTATGTATGTGAGAAATACATATTATGTCTCTAAACTGGCTAGTGGTCTCTGTGTATGTGTGTGTGTGTGTGTGTGTGTGTGTGTGTGTGGTGTGTTTATGTAAGGTTGATACTGGGTATATTCTATTATTGTCCATCTTTTAAAAAAATTCTTATTTTTAGACCAAGGCACTCACTGAATCCACAACTCACTGACTCAGCTACGCTGGATGGCCAGTAAGCTACATGGATCATCTCAGCTCTGCTCCCGTCGCCTTAGGTTTGCAAATGTGCACCTTGCACATTTTATGTGTGTTCTGGGACTGCAAATTCAGATCCCTTATGTGGCCATTTTACTGACTGAGTCATGGTCTCCATTCTAATAGTAGCTAACTTTGCTTAACAGGATAATCTTTATTCTATCCACATTCTGGAATAATTACATTGGTTTCATTCTCATGAGTTAGTTATATGGCATTTACACTTCTGGTTTTTTGAGAAATATCTATACTGATTTTTCATAATGGCTACACTAGTTTACATACTCCCCAATCATATTTAAAGGTTCCATTATCGAGTCTTCACCAATGTAGCATCACATTCCTTTCAAACAGCTTTAGTAACACAGAGTTTCCCATAGTATGACATTCATCCTTTTAAAGCACATAACGTTAATAGAGCTTAAGTTTCTTCCTGTCATCCTCATGAAAACCATTGCATCCTGCTATGCTCAGTAGTCCTACTATACTATGCAACCGCTAACCTACTTTATTCCACAATGGGATTTTGCCTACTCTCAATATTTTCTAACCAGAAATATGCAGCCTTTTGTAGCTGACTTTTTGCGTGTTGTAGCCTAATGTTTCCAGGACTCTTTCACATTGTAGTGATATCAGTGTTGTATCTCTGTATTGTTACTTTTTATCTATCTTGTATTCATTTAAAGTTGATGGACACTTGAATCCTTCCATGCTTTAGTGATTTGTGCATGTGAGTTTTTAACGGGTCATTTTAATGTTGTTGTTACAAAACACTTGAAGAGACCAGGATTAACGGCTTTCCTATCAACTGCATGGCAATTTGTGTTTCAACAGTCGCAAGAAGTGTCATTTAAAACCTGAGATACTGGTGTGTGAAAATAATCTGAACTATTTTGAACATGTTGTTTCAGAGGCCACACAGTGTTCCTTATTAATTTCTAATTCATTTGGCTAATTTTCTGGAGTCCATGAAGTCAAAACAATTTTCATAATAACAATATGACAACTCTCAACTCGTTACCACTAGGTTTATACTTGGGTGAATGGTACAAATCTCTGATAGGTAAAAGGTCAGGAGACTAATATAAATCAAGACAATAACACCCAAGTAAAAACTGATTGCTATTTTTATGTTCTCCTTTGCCACATGCAGAGAAAGCTAAAACCAGCCTTTTAAAAACTTGTCCTTGATATATCAGTGGAAAATTAATATTTCTAAATTTTGTCTGAGATTATATACTCTCAAGATCAACATCTGTGAGATAGACTAAAAGCAGGACAGGGCATAATGGGCATTAAATGATGGTATAAAAAAGTCTTCGTTCTTTAAGAAAATCAACAAAATAGACAAACCTTTCACCAAACTAACAGTCAGAAAGAGAGAGTGAGGGAGGAGAGAGAGAGAGAGAGAGAAGAGAGAGAAGGAGAACCAAATTAACAAAATCAAAAATGAAAAGGGAGACATAACAACGGACACTGGGGAAATTCAAAGAATCATTAAGTCTTACTTCAGAAGCTTTTACTCTACAAAATTAGAACTTCTAAATGAAATGGATGATTTTCTAGACAGATATCAATTCAAAGCTAAATCACAAACAGGTAAACCACCTGAATAGTTCTATAACCACTAAGGAAATAGAAGCAATTATTTAACATCTCCCAATCAATAAAAGAGCCCAGAGCCAGATGGTTTTAGTGCAGAGTTCTACCAGAGTCTCAAAAAAGAGTTAATACCAATACTCTTCAAACTATTTCACAAAATAAAAACAGAAGGAACACTGTCAAATTCATTCTATGAGGTCACAGTCATCCTGATACCTAAACTACACCAAGACTCAACAAAGAAAGAGAATTTCAGACAAATTTCCCTTATAAATACTGATGCAAAAAAAAAAAAAAAAAAAGTAAAAAACATTAAATACTCCCAAACCAAATCCAAGAAAGACATCATCCACCATGATCAAGTAGGTTTCATTTCAGGGATACAGGAGTGATTCAATGTATGAAATTCCATTAGCATAATCTACCATATAAATAAACTGAAAGAAAATAACCAAATGATCATTTCACTAGATGCCGTCACTAGATTTGACAGAATGGCAGTCAACAGTTTGGGAAAAGATCTTCACTAACCTTTCATCTACAGAGGGTTAATATCCAAAATATATAATATAAAGAACTCAAGAAGTTAGACTGTAAAGTACCAAATAACCCAATCAAAAAATGGGCTACAGAACTAAACAGAGAATTCTCAGCAGAGGAATCTTAGGCTGAGAAACACTTAAAGAAATGTTCAACATCCTCAGCTATCATGGAGATGCAAATCAAAATGACCCTGAGATTCCACCTTATACCTATTAGAATAACTAAGATCAAAAACTCAAGTGACAGCACATGCTGGTGGGGATGTGGTGACAGGGGGACACTCCTTCATTGCTAGTAGGATTGCAAACTTATAAAGCTACTATGGAAATTAATCTGGCAGTTTCTCAGAAAATTGAAAATAGTTCTACCTGAAGACCCAGCTATACTGCTCTTTGGCATATACTCAAAAGATGCTCCACCATACCCCAAGGACACATGCTTTACTATGTTAATAGCAACCTTATTCATAATAGCTAGAAACTGGAAGCAATTCAGATGTCCCTTAACCAAAGAATGGATACAGAAAATGTGGTACATCTACACAACAGAATACTATTCAGGTATTAAAAACAAGGACATCATGAATTTTGCAGGCAAATGGATGGAACTTGAGAATATCATCCTGAGCGAGGTAACCCACTCCCAAAGGGAAATGCATGGTATATACTCACTGATAAGTGGATATTAGTCTAAAAGTTTGGAATACCTATGATACACACTATAGACTTGGGATGAAGAAGGCTTCCAAGAGTCAATGCAGGTGACCTTTGCAGAAATGCCCAACAGTTGGGACATGGAACCTGAAAAGACCACCTGTAGTAGCCAGAGAGGATCTCCAGTGGAGGATTGAGGACACCAACCCACTTATAAAACTTTTGGTCCAAAATTGTTCCTGTCCAAAAGAAATTCAGGGACAAAGATAGAGCAGAGATGAAAAAAATGGCAGAACAGTGACTGGCCCATTTTGAGACCTACCCCTTGGACAGGCATGAATCCCTTATCCTATTAAGGATGCTATGCTATGCTTGCAGACAGAAGCCTAACATAGCAGTTCTCTGAGAGGCTCTATCCAGGAGCTGGCTCAGACAGATGTAGATACCCACAGACAAACATTGGATGGAGATCAAGGACCCCTGTGGAAAAGTTAGAAAAAGCATTGAAGGAACTGAAGGGGATGGCAACCCCATAGGAAGATCAACAGTGTCAACTAACCTGGACGCCTGGGAACTCCCAGAGACTTAGCTACTAACCAAAAGAGCATACATAGACTGGTCCGAGACCTCTGGCACATATGTAACAGATGGCTGCTTTGTCTGGCCTCAGCAGGAAAGGATGAGCGTAATCCTGCAGAGACTTGATTCACCAGGGTAGGGTGATACATATTCGAAGGGGAAGGGAGATGGATTGAGGAACTCTGCAAGGGTGGACCTGGGGGTTACAATTGGGATGAAAATACATAATACATACATACATACATACATACATACATACGTACGTACGTACGTATGTACGTACATACATACACACATACATCTTTGGAGTTTGGGGAATCCTACTGAAAAGGGGAAGGAAGGATTGAAGGAGTCAGAGATAGAGGTCAAAGACACTACAAGAAAACATACAGAACCAGCTAATCTGGTCCAATATCGGCACACAGAAACTGAATCACCAAACAGAGAGCATCCATGGGACAGACAGGCTCTTGGCACATACATAACAGTTGTGCAGTTTGGTCTTAATGTGAGACTCCTAATAGCAGGAGTAGGGGCTTTATCTGACTTTGTTGTCTACCCTTTTCCATAACTGGCCTGCCTTGCCCAGCCACAATGAGAAAGATACACCTAGCTCTACTGTAACTTGATATGCCAAGGCTGGTTGACATCCATGGAGTGGGGGGCTTCTCTTTTCTGAGGAGAAAGGTAGGTCAGAAGGATGCTAGGGAGGGGAAATGAGAGAAGAGGGAGGGGAAGATGCATTTGGGATGTAAAGTAAAAACAAAACAAAACAAAACAAAAGGCCTTCAACAGTGGGGTCAGGGTTTATATATTACAATAACCAATTACCAATTCAATCTGACCCTGAAAGAGTCTAATGTCCTTGGGTTATACAGCTTTAGGCAGCCATGGTCATTTTCAAACAGGAAGTCAAGTAAGAGATACTAACTTCCAAAATGCCAGAATTCCTAGCACTAGGGCATCCAGTCCTGAGAGTTTATCCCATAGTGGGTGAATTTGAATGCAAATCTCCTTTCTATAACCTATTACCCTGATTAGCTACCTGTGACTATTTCTGCATCCTTAAATCTGCGTCGTTAGCCAGACATCTATCTATCCATCCATCCACTGTTCATAAAATATCACCCAGATGAAAGGTAAGCTCCATGGTACTGTTGCCACGGTGATAATGACTGTGCCTTGTTATTGTCGATTTGCCAACAATCAGAGAAGCTTTGCAGTCAAGATACTGCTTATGTGGAACCTGGTCCCTTTGCCTGGGGCAGGCCCTTAGCTGGTCTGCTCCTGTGGAAACACTGATCCTGAGACATCCTAGAGGGACCGACTGCATCCAGAGCAGAGGGTAAGACACCTTGACCACCACCCCATGCCCCAGAGTTACAACTGGGACTCAGGGGGAGGTTAAGGAACGAGCAGGCACCCAAACCCTGCCCATCCGGAATACCACCTTCCTTCCGCCTGGAACCTGTTCCCTTTGCATGGGGCAGACCCTTAGCTGGTCTGCTCCTGTGGAAACACCAATCCTGAGACATCCTAGAGGGTCCTATTGCATCCAGAGCAGAGGAACCTGGTCCCTTTGCCTGGGGCAGACCCTAAGCTGGTCTGCTCCTGTGGAAACACTTGATCCTGAGACAACCTAGAGGACCTACTGCATCCAGAGCAGAGGAAGCTTAGGATCACAGGAACATAGAGACATCTGGAATCTGAGGAGATCTGACACAAGCAAGATAACTGGAAAGACAGACTCCAGTCAGACACAGCGAGCACAGGTAACACTAGAGTCAACCAGATGGCGAAAGGCAAGCACACAAGCAAGAACACAAGCAACAGAAACCAAAGTTACCTGACATCATCAGAACCCAGTTCTCCTACCATAGCAAAACCTGGATACCACATCACACAGGAAAAACAGGATTCAGAATTAAAATCACTTCTCATGATGATGATAGAGGATTTTAAGAAGGACATAAGTAACTCCCTCAAAGAAATACAGGAGAACACAGGTAAGCAGGTAGAAGCCCTTAAAGAGGAAACAAAAAAATCCTTTAAAGAATTGCAAGAAAACACAACCAAACAGGTGAAGGAATTGAACAAAACCATTCAGGATCTAAAACTGGAAATAGAAACAATAAAGAAATCTCAAAGGGAGACTAGTCTAGAGATAGAAAACGTAGGAAAGAGATCAGGAGTCATAGACGCAAGCATCACCAACAGAATACAAGAGATAGAAGAGAGAATCTCATGCGCAGAAGATACCATGGAAAACATTGACACGACTGTCAAAGAAAATGCGAAAAGCTCCTAACCCAGAACATCCAGGAAATCCAAGACACAATGAGAAGAGCAAACCTAAGGATAATAGGTGCAGATGAGAGTGAAGATTCCCAATTTAAAGGGCCAGTAAATATCTTCAACAAAATTATAGAGGAAAATTTCCCCAACCTAAAGAACGAGATGCCCATAAACATACAAGAAGCCTACAGAACACCAAACAGACTAGACCAGAAAAGAAATACCCCCCGACACATAATAATCAAAACACCAAATGCACAAAACAAAGAAAAAATACTAAAAGCAGTAAGGGAAAAAGGTCAAGTAACATATAAAGGCAGACCTATAAGAATTACACCAGACTTTTCACCAGAGACTATAAAAGCCAGAAGATCCTGGTCTGATATCATACAGACCCTAAGGAACACAAATGCCAGCCCAAACTGCTGTACCCAGCAAAACTCTCAATCACTATAGATGGAGAAACCAAGATATTCCATGACAAAACCAAATTTGCACAGTATCTTCCCACAAACCCAGCACTTCAGAGGATAACTGATGGAAAATGCCAACACAAGGAAGGAAACTACAACCTAGAAAAAGAAAGGAAGTAATCTTCCAACAACCCCCCCCCAAAAGGTAGCTATACAAACATAATTCCACCTCTAATAACAAAAATAATAGGAAACAACAATAATTTTTCCTTAATATCTCTTAACATCAATGGACTCAACTCTCCAATAAAAAGACGTAGACTATCAGACTGGATTCATAAACAGGACCCAGAATTTTGCTGCATACAAGAAACGCATCTCAGTGACAAAGACAGACACTACCTCAGAGTTAAAGGCTGGAAAACAATTTTCCAAGCAAACGGTCCCAAGAAACAAGCTGCAGTAGCCATTCTAATATAAAAAAAAATCGACTTTCAACCAAAAGTAATCAAAAAAGATAAGGAAGGACACTTCATACTCATCAAAGGAAAAAATCTACCAAGATGAACTCTTAATTCTGAACATCTATGCTCCAAATGCAAGGGTACCCATATACATAAAAGAAACTTTACTAAAGCTCAAAGCACACATCGCACCTCACACAATAATAGTGGGGGATTTTTAACACCCCACTCTCTCCAATGGACAGATCATGGAAACAGAAACTAAACAAAGACACATTGAAATTAACAGAGGTTATGAACCAAATGGATTTAACAGATATCTATAGAAAATTTCATCCTAAAGTAAAAGAATATACCTTTTTCTCAGCACCTCATGGTACCTTCTCCAAAATATACCATATAATTGGTCACAAAACAGTCCTCAACAGATACAAAAAGATTGAAATAATCCCTTGCATCCTATCAGATCACCACGGATTAAGTCTGGTCTTTGATAAGGACAGAACCAAGGGAAAACCCACATGCATGTGGAAACTGAACAATGCTCTACTCAATGATGACTTTGTCAAGGAAGAAATACAGAAAGAAATTAAAGACTTTTTAGAATTTAACAAAAATCAGGAAACATCATACCAGAACTTGTGGGACTCCATGAAAGCAGTGCTAAGAGGAAAACTCATAGCTCTAAGTGCCCACAAAAAGAAATTGGAGAGAGCACACATTAATAACTTGACAGCACACCTGAAAGCCTAGAACAAAAAGAAGCAAATACACCCAAGAGGAGTATGCGTCAGGAAATAATCAAACTCAGGGCTGAAATCAACCGAGTAGAAACATAAAGAACTATACAAAATATCAACAAAACCAGGAGTTGGTTCTTTGAGAAAATCAACAAGATAGATAAACCCTTAGCCAGATTAACCAGAGGGCACAGAGACAGTATCCAAATTAATAAAATCAGATCTGAAAAGGGAGACATAACAACAGAAACCGAGGAAATTCAAAAAATCATCAGATCCTACTACAAAGGTCTATACTCAACAAAACTGGAAAATGTGGATGAAATGGAAAATTTTCTAGACAGAAACCAGGTACCAAAGTTAAATGAGGAGCAAATAAACCATCTAAACAGTCCCATTACCCCTAAAGAAATATCAGCAGTCATTAAAAGTCTCCCTACCAAAAAAAGCTCAGAACCAGATGGTTTTAATGCAGAATTCTATCAGACCTTCAAAGAAGACCTAATACCAATTCTCTTCAAACTATTCCACAAAATAGAAACAGAAGGAACACCACCCAATTCGTTCTATGAAGCTACAATCACATTCATACCTAAACCTCACAAAGACCCAACAAAGAAAGAGAACTTCAGACCAATCAATCTTATGAATATCGATGCAAAAATACTCAATAAAATTCTAGAAACCAAATCCAAGAACACATCAAAACAATCATCCATCATGATCAAGTGGGCTTTATCCCAGGAATGCAGGGATGGTTCAATATTTGCAAATCCATCAATGTAATCCACTATATAAACAAACTTAAAGAAAAAAAACCACATGATCATCTCACTAGATGCTGAGAAAGCATTTGATACAATTCAACATCCCTTCATGGTAAAAGTCTTGGAAAGAACAGGAAATCAAGGCCCATACCTAAACATAGTAAAAGCAATATACAGCAAACCAGTAGCCAACATCAAACTAAATGGAGAGAAACTTGAAGCATTCCCACTAAGATCAGGGACTAGACAAGGATGCCCACTCTCTCCCTACCTATTCAATATAGTACTGGAAGTCCTAGCCAGAGCAATTAGACAACAAAAAGAAGTCAAAGGAATACAAATAGGAAAGGAAGAAGTCAAAATATCACTATTTGCAGATGATATGATAGTATACTTAAGTGACCCCAGAACCTCCACCAGAGAACTCCTAAACCTGATAGACAACTTCAGCAAGGTGACAGGTTGTTCAACTCGAACAAATCAGTAGCCTTCCTCTACGTGAAAGATAAACAGGCTGAAAAAGAAATTAAGGAAATGACACCCTTCACAATAGTCACAAATAATATAAAATATCTCGGGTGAACCTAACCAACCAGGTGAAAGATCTGTATGACAAGAACTTCAAGTCTCTGAAGAAAGAAATTGAAGAAGATCTCAGGAAATGGAAAGATCACCCATGCTCATGGATCGGCAGGATTAATATAGTAAAAATGGCCATTTTGCCAAAGCAATCTACAGATTCAATGCAATCCCCATTAAAATATCAACTCAATTCTTTACAGAGCTAGAAATAGAAATTCTCAAATTTATGTGGAATAACAAAAAACACAGGATTGCGAAAACCATTCTCAACAATAAAAGAACTTCTGGAGGAATCACCATCCCTGACCTCAAGCTGTACTACAGAGCAATAGTGATAAAAACTGCATGGTATTGGTACAGAGACAGGCAGGAAGATCAGTGGAATAGAGTTGAAGACCCAGAAATGAACCCACACACCTATGGTCATTTGATCTTTGATAAAGGAGCTAAAACCATCCAGTGGAACAAGGACAGCATTTTCAACAAATGGTGCTGGTTCAACTGAAGGACAACATGCAGAAGAATGCAAATCGATCCATTCTTATCTCCATGTATGAAGCTCTAGTCCAAGTGGATAAAGGATCTTCACATAAAACCAGACACACTGAAACTAATAGAAGAGAAGGTGGGGAAGACCCTCGAACACCTAAGCACAGGGGAAAAGTTCCTGAACAGAACACCAATGGCTTACACTGTAAGATCAAGAATTGACAAATGGGACTACATAAAATTGCAAAGTTTCTGTAAGGCAAAGGACACTGTCAATAGGACAAAATGACAACCAACAGATTGGGAAAAGATCTTTACCAATCCCACATCTGATAGAGGACTAATATCCAATATATACAAAGAACTCAAGAAATTAGGCTCTAGACGACCAAATAACCCTTTTAAAAAATGGGATACTGAGCTAAACAAAGAATTCTCAACTGAGGAAATGCAAATGTCAGAGAAGCACCTAAAGAAATGTTCAGCATCCATAGTCATCAGGGAAATGCAAATCAAAACAAACCTGAGATTCCACCCCACACCAGTCAGAATGGCTAAGATCAAAAACTCAGGTGATAGTAGATGCTGGAGAGGATGTGGAGAAAGAGGAACACTCTTCCATTGTTGGTGGGATTGCAAGATAGTGCAACCACTCTGGAAAACAGTCTGGTGATTCCTCAGAAAATTGGACATATCACTACCTGAGGACCCAGCTATACCACTCCTGGGCATATACCCAGAAGATGCTCTAACACATAACATCGACATATGCTCCACTATGTTCATAGCAGCTTTATTCATAGTAGCCAGAAACTGGAAAGAACCCAGATGCCCTTCAACAGAGGAATGGATACAAAAATTGTGGTACATTTACACAATGGAATATTACTCAGCTATTAAAAACAATGAATTCGATAAATTTTATATAAATGGATGGAACTAGAAAATATCATCCTGAGTGAGGTAACCCAATCACAAAAGAACATACATGGTATTCACTCACTGATTATTGGACTTTAGCCCAGAAGCTTGAAACACCGAAGATTCAACTCACAGACCACATAAAGCTCATGAAGAATGAAGACCAAGTGTGGGGGGGCTACAGTCCCTCTTAGAAAAAGTAACAAAATACTCAAGGGAGCAAATATGGATGCAAAGTGCAGGACAGAAACTGAAGGAGGGGTCGTCTGCAGACTATTCTACCTGGGTATCCATCCCATGTACAGTCACCAAAGGTAGATGCTGATGTGGGTGTCAGGAGGTGCATGCTGACAGGAGCCTAACATAACTGTCTCCTTAGAGGTCTGCAAGAGTCTGACATATTCAGAGGTGGATGCTCACAGCTAACCATTATACTGATCAAGGGGTTCCCAACAGAGAAGATAGAGTGAAGACTGAAGGAGTTGAAAGGGTATGGGACCCCATGAGGAGAGCAACAATACCAACCAACCAGAGCCCCCAGAGTCTAAACCACCAGCCTGGGAGCGCTTAGGGAAGGACCCATGGCTCCAGCTATATATGCAAGGGAGCTCTTTATAAGTGGGAGAAGAGATCCTTGGTCCCATGAAGGCTGGACATCGTGGGGGGTGGTATTCGAGGGTGGGGAGGTGAGGTACGGGGGTGGCTGGGGTTGGGTACACCATCATAGAGGCAGGAGGAGAGGGGAAGGGATAGGGAGTTCCTGGGAGGGAGGTGGAAAAGGGGGTAAGGGGAAAACACCTGAAATGTAAATAAAAGTTCCAATAAAAAAAAAAAAGATACTGCTTAGCAGATGGAATGGTTTTTGTTGGACACTAAGTACTGCTACAAAACCTCAAGTTACTAAGGCATTGCTGGAGGTGACCTGTTTGCACCTGGGGAGTGAATATAAAATCAAAGTTCACACAAATGAGCAGTAGAGTCTGCTAAGTCATGGCTCTGCGGGAAACCTGAGCCATGCAAACTGAAGACAGATGGGAATCCCCAGTGGATTCCTTGTTATTTGTGTTGATTCTGGTTCTTTTTCTACTGGCAAGCCCCAAACTAAAATCTTGTTATTTTGAAAAATAAAGAAAAAATTAAAAGGGTAAACTCCAAAAGTAATTAAATATTAATTGGGTCAGCATATCTTAATTGCTACTACATTGGCGTGGGGAAAAATACACAACTTTTATAAAACACTATAAACCTGTAACAATCTTAAATCTCACAGGTACATTCCCATTTAATTCTCAAAATAACTATGAGAAATAAATGTTATTACCATCATGTACTAGTGGAGCCAGGGTCTACAAACACTATACAATAAAGCTTTGTAAACTATGGGTTGTATGTCAGCATGGAATCATCTGATATGGTGGGGGTCAGGAATATTTGATCATAGTAGAACCTTTAAGGATATGCAAAGCCAAAAAATTAATTAAAAACAATTGTGAGACAAATCCAGGTGTTTTCAGCTATGTTTGCTCATGTTGCATTGTTGGGACGTTGCTTCAATACTGGCTCTGAACATATATGTGCACTTCGCAGTGTGCATGCTATGATGCCATGTAGTGCCAGGGAATCACATCAGCTTGAAACAAATCAGGTCCGATATAAGACTTACATGCTATAAACTGCAGGGTTTATGCTGAACATGTGAAATTTTCTGCTGTTATGAAAACATAATGCTTTAATTATGAAAAACAAAGACAGTATTTTCTTGCATAATTCTTCAGCACCTAAGTATCAAATTGGTATTCTTATAGATTGCATTATATTAGAACCATTGAGTTTGCTAATTGAGGAGCAGAGGTGAGATTCATAAAGAAAATCATTTGATGTATATTAGTTTGGAATTAGAACAGAATTTTTAATAGTAATTGAAATGGTGCTAAATGTACTGCCATTTTATATTACATATTTATACAAAGTAGCCCCCTCAGTATTGATAATTCTGAATCAAAATATTGATGAACTCTTGAAATCATTAAGGATGCTTTGTGTTCTATATTTTCAAGTATTCAGTAAAGGCTCAATTATTTTAAAATATTTTCAGCTTAAAAATTATTTTAAAATAATGTGTATGTATTATGTGTATGTATGTACATGCATATGAGTTTGTGAATACAGGCCTGCACATGCCATGCTATACTTGTGGATGTCAGAAGAAAATTTAAGTGTTTGTCTTTCTCTTCATCCTTATTGGAGACAGGATATCTTGTTCACTTCGGTAATCAGCAGGGTGTCTGTCCTGTGAGCATCTGAAGATGCTCATGTCCCTGCCTCCCATCTTGTCAGAGAAGCCCATCTGATTACAGACAAACACTAGCACATCTGAGTTTATGAGGGTTCTGGGGACCCAAATATATTGCATTATACTTGCACAGCAAGAGCTATATACCCTCTGAGCAGTGCCCCCAGCACCAACATTTAATTCCTTCTTTCAAAATCTATTCATTTATTTTATGTGTATGAGTGCTTTACCTGTATGTATGTGTGTGCACTGTGTGCATGTCTGGTGCCTGTAGAAGTCAGAAGATAACCCTGGAGAACTGTAGTTAGTAGTGGTTGACTCACCATGTGGGTACTCGGAACTGAGCCCAGATCCTCTGAGAGAGCAAATGCTGTAAACCATGGGGCCATTGCTTCAGACCCCAAGTTCTAATTCATTATCTGTACATAAATGATCATATGAAAAGTTCTGTTTGTCTTTGAGACTAATGAAGTCATGCATGGAAAATGAATTAATTTAAACCAACCAACTCCTCATGATTCATTATTAGTAAATGGTTGAGTGTTTGGTTTCTATACCTATTTTATATATATATATATATATATATATATATATATATATATATATATTATATATATATATATGTACCTAAAGTTATATAAAAGTTTCTGGGGTGAGAGGAATTGTGAGTAGAAATGTTTAAGAATCCCTGACTAGACAAGCATGCATTCTGATGTATTAGAATTGTCTGAAAGAGAGCTAGCCTTGTCTCCACTTAGCCTAGGATAGTTTGGACAGCACTATTTGCAATAATAAAGAATGTCATAAAAAGATCTCTGAGAGTATTAAACCAAAACCAAGTAAACAAGAACATTACAGGAAAATCAACAGAGGCTATTCTATTCATCTATGTCTGGCTAAGAGGAATAGCCTCATTTATTCACACATGAGGCACTATACAACATTTTTCACTAGAAATAATGTAGCTGTTCTGCTAACAAAATCTGTTTCCTTTTTTTTCTATTCATTGACAATATCACTTTTACAAATTCAGTTCAGGACTTGTCTTTCTTGAATATAGTGTGTAGTTAATAAAGAGTGACTCAATTTAAACAAATTTTTTAAGCATCCTGTGGAGTACTGATTGTTACTACTGTGATATTCCATTATTTTATATAAAACAGATTGTTTTCTTAAGGCTGGGCATGAGTCTTATCCCTTTTATGTAGCACTTGTATGACAGCATCCACTACACTGCTATCCGTAGTGTAGTGCTTGATAAATATTAATTCAAACTCAATTGAATTGTTTACGAGGGGTGGAGAAAACTCTGAGAACACTGAAATTTAATATCTTTGAGCTTCCTACTGGCGATTAATCAAAAGGAAACTGTGATTTTTTTTTTTTATATGACATATGGTTTCTTTCCCAAAACGGAGATCCAAATGAAAGCAAGTGAAGGTGGCATATTTATACAATGTATTTGGAACTTAGTGACTAGAATTCTGTTTGTTTTTACCCTGCTCTTTCTTTGCTTTCTCAACCTGACTGCTGAGAAACAGGGAGTTTACCCTCTAACTGACAGCAAGGGTGAGCCCAATTGGAAGGGTTTTCTGAAAGCTATACATAATAATGACTGCTATTCTGAAAGCTGCAGAGAGCTCCATCAAGCCTTCCCTCAGAACCTGGGGCACAGCATCCTCTAGATCTAAGCTGTCACTGGCATGTCACATCATCTCTGCAACAACTCCAGCTGTTTTGATGGTTTTCAAGGCCCTCCTCAGTGATGTGCACCCATGGATAAGTTAGTCTTTTCAGTGCTCATTCTTTTTAGACAGAGTTCAGGTATCTGGTCTGAGTTTAGAACAAATATTGGATTAGAGTGTCATGCTATAGGAAGCTACCGTATACTTATGTGCTGAGTTTCACTTTTTGGTAAATATATGGGGGTCCTAATAACACCGAAGTCTTATACTGTCATTGCCTAACAGTCTTCAGAGATAGAACAGGGTGCAATGTTTCCATCATGAATATGAAATTGTGACTCCCCTTTAGATCTTTAGTCCTCCATCCTTATTTTGATTGATCATTTTGTATTCACCCCTAAAACTGGTACCAGCTAACATGCTGAACTTATACAGTTACCCCATTAAGGAATATTGATCCTTTTTCTTTTTGTTCCCCCGAGCTTTTCATGACAAATTTAATCTTCTAGGTGGCCTTTTGCACAAATCCATGCCCTGAGACAATACACTTCAAGTGTCTACTGTGGGGCAATGATTACCCTGGTTGACAGAGGTCTACATGAAAGCACAAATCAAGAGCAGTTCTTGTACTAGTTGTTTCTATATTTATGGGAGGCAGAAGACTAGAAAAGAAATAGTAAAAAATAAGTGAGGTCATTTTAAAAAATTATGGTAAAACAACTATTACAGAGTGATTCAGAAAAGAATGGTGTAATGGAGCCTGTGAATAATTCTAAGCACACACCAGTGTCTTAGATACAGAATGGATTAGTTTGGCAAGATAAGGGAAAGAGCCATTCAGAGAGCATGGGAGGTACTAGAAAGGTTGATAAGGAAAATCAGGGAGATCCATGAAAGTCAGCATAGGCAAAAGTCTATTCAAAACATACCAAGTTGGAGAATGATTTCATAGTGAGTGAAAAATGCTACATGTGGGTGAGTGGACTGTGCCACCAGACAGAAGACCTGGTAAGGTAGAAACAGGTTCAAATCCCTAGGAATTCTCATATTTGAGAACAGCAGGCATTAGAACCAGCTCCCGGCCAGGATCTACCTGTCCTGGAACACATAACCAAAACACCCCATTGAGAGGGTCATGACAACCAGTCACATAGCATAAAAACCTAATGAGGTATCTAGGTAGTTCCCAAGTCTTTAACCAATGAGCTTCCTTTCCTGGGCATCCCTTCCTACAAAAGGTATTTAATCCCTGGTTCACCCTGAGTAAGATGAATGCATTCACCTTCACCTTGAATAAAACAGTTTGGACAAGCAAGGACAGTCTTCTTCATCATGGATCACTGCAGGGGGTAGGGGAGCTGGCCTTCCTCAAAAGAGCCTCTCCTAAGTCTCCCTGAGAAGGCCTCTTTTCCAGTCCCTTCATACTTCTGGAACTCACTGGGAACCAAAACAGATTCTCTGTCCCAGGCTCAGCCATCCCCTTCCTGCCTGTTGTGTCAGGGGAAGCTCAGGCGTTTGGATCTCCATTCCCAACTCCTTGAGGTCCTCAATGGCATCTGGGTACACAGGAGACTGAGAACCACAGAATCCATCCCAGATCCCACTGTTTTTCACCCAGAAGAACATGGGCTGAGACTCTATTCCAGACTGTATTTATTCTGCCTGTGTTCTGGCGTCCCAGAGGCAAAGCAGGAACACAGACCGCCACTTCTTTTTTTTTTTTTTTTTTAATGACTATTATTATTTTCATGTAGATAGTGGAAGCAGAGATAAGTTGGGAAGTTATTAAGATAATTCAAGAGAAAGACCCTGGCTTGAAGGAAGTTACAAATTTATTTTAGAAGCTGGCCAACAAAGCCAGTGATGAACTGAACAGAAGAGAACACTGGTTAGGAAAGTTGATTTCTACTATGGGATAGACTTACCTCGTCACGTTTACATGAGTCTCTATCCTAAGAGTTTATCTAAGGGTTCAGCACCAAGACTGGAAAACAATAACTACTTAAGACTATCCAGTGAATTAAACGACTGAATGAATTTTTTTCTCTTAGAGGGAGAAGCCATTCTGCAGTAATCATTAAGATGTATTTCTTGAACAATTTTTTTTTCATAGAAAGTTAGCTTTGCTAGGACTTTACCTAATAATATTCATATGTGAACAAGCATTGAAATGCTGATTATACTTAGAGATATCTCCACTTTTGAAAACAAGATGCTTTGACTATAAATAACAAATCCTAACATTTCGGCTATAGAGTTAGAAAAGGGGGAATAAATATCATCTAATATTTCTGCTTTCTGTTTTAGGGGGTTATTATTGGAGAACCTCGGTAATATTGAGCCCACCAACTAAATAGCATTCGGAGTACAAAAGATCTGAGTACTGTAGTATAAATCAATGTTCTTTGCTAAAAATGTTCAATACTCAATAAAAGGAAGATCATTCTAGTGACTCCTGACCTATAAATGTTAACTATGATTGATAACAATACATCTAGTTGACGGCAAGCTAGTTCTCTTGAGCAGTATTACTAAAGTTACGTATCATTCATTGAACACATATTTATAGAGGACTCAATTTTTCACGCAAGGTCTTGGCTATCTACAATGAATAAATCACACACAATGTACTAAACCCTATTGGATAATGACACTGTAAGGTCTAAAAAGAAGTTATTAAGTTTGGTGCATGTGTATGTTAGAAGCAGTCTTTTGGGTTCACCTACTACAAGTTATGTGAAGTGGTTCCAACCTTTTAAAACATACACAGTGGAATTCTCTCTCAGTCAAAAAAGAATAATGTTATGCTGTTTGCAGAAAAATGGATTTTCATAGTAAATAAATTAAGTCATTCTCAGAGAGACATGTTTTCTACTATTTGTTCTTTTAGATTTTACATAATTACATAAAGTTATATATGAACAGATAATATAAAAGTAGAAGCAAAAATGTCTAGTGGGAGGGGGAGGGATGAGAAAGGAGAGAGTAGGTTGGGGGCTAAGGAAAATGTGTTTAAAGTATAAATGTGTTTAAAGTTCCTGCACAGGCAACATTCCAGAAGGTACAAGGGAAGGGCTCAGAAGGCTTCAGCCCTACCAGAGGAACTACTAACAGCTGATGACTGCTTGTAGAGAGAAATCAATTTTCTCAAGTGGTGGTGTTGTCCATAGTAGGCTTACTATGCCCCTATTGGCTGTCCCGTGTCCATAAGTATATGGACAGTATTAATTAGACTGATACTGTTTTTCCTATGGGGTTGCAAACCCCTTCAGCTTCTTCAGTCCTTTCTCTAATTCCTCCATTGGGAACCCCGTGCTCAGTCCAATAGTTGGCTGCAAGAACCTGCCTCTGTATTGTCAGGCTCTAGAAGAACCTCTCAGGAGACAGCCATATCAGGCTCCTATCAGCATGCACTTCTTGGCATCTGCAACAATGTCTGCACTTGGTGACTGTATATGGGATGGATCCCTAGGTGGGGAAGTCTCTGGATGGCCTTTCCTTCAGTATCTGCTTCACACTTTGTATTTGGCCCCGTGAGTATTTTGTTCCCCCTTCTAAGAAGGACTGAAGCATCCACACTTTGGTCTTCCTTTTTCTTGAGCTTCATGTGGTCTGTAAATTGTATCTTGGGTATTTCAAACTTTTGGGCTAATATCCACTTATCAGCCAGAGCTCCCAGGGACTAAACCACCAACCAAAGAGTACACATGGAGGGACCCTTGGCCCCAGCTTCATATATAGCAGAGGATGGCCTTGTCAGACATCAATGGGAGAAGAGGCTCTTGGTCCTGTGAAGGTTTGATGCTCCAGTGTAGGGGAATGCAAGGGTGGGGAGGTGGGAGTGGGTGGGTGGGTGGGGAACACCCTCACAGAAGCAGGGGGATAGGGAATGAGATAGGGGTTTTCCAGGGGTGTGGGAAAACTGGGGAAGGGGATAACATTTGAAATGTAAATAAAGAAAATATTCAATAAAAAAAGAAAGAAGTAGAAATTGAAAAACAAGTAAAGATTATAATCTGTGAGGACATAGCAGAGAGAAGCTGCCATTTGGCTTCTATAGTCCCTTGGTTCTAAAATTTCGTCACCCATCTTGTCTTTTTGCTTTCCCTTCTTTGATTTTGATAACTGCTTTTCTACTGGTAAATTCAATTTGGGTTTACAAATGCACACAAAAAGATGCAAAATCTTCAGGAGGAATTTGAATAATATGAGTTCCTCAAAATTTGTATGCTAAAATTTGGTCAGATGAGGAGATGAGAGCTTTGAACTGGGTCAGATGTTGTTAAAAGTAGTTGGAAATGGTGCAGGACTTGGAGGAAGGTCCACCTTGGAGCATGAGGGCATGGGAAGGTTGTGCTACCACAGGGGATTTACAGCAGAAAGAATTGAGTGTTTAAGGACCTGTGTACTGAACACAAAGAAATATGTGTTCCCCCCAAAAGCCTTGAATAAAATGTTGCTCAGGGGGTTGTTTAGAAGTGAGGAAAACATTCTCTTTCTAGCTTTATAGGAGACTCCTAGTCTTTTTTTACTCTTGAATGTAATATTCTTTAGCTAGACTCTGTATAAAAGGAGACTTTTATGGGCCTATCTAGGGACTTAAGTGATATCTTTAAGAGAAATATTTGTGGGAAGATGTACTCTGAGTTCTCAACAGTCTATTTATAGGCGACTTTGAAGAAGACAATCCATTGAGGACTACTTTTATGACTCAAGTTTAAAGTTAAAATCCAGCGCTGATGTGTTTCCAAATCAGGAGGCTGGCCATGTGTGACTATTTAGCATGCTCTTGAATGTGAAAAAGAAATGGCTAGGATTATCTGTAGGTTTAAAAGTCCCATGAAATAGTAGTTGAAAAAAATAGAGTCAATATCTATTTTCTACTGAAAAGCCTGTGGAATTTTTTTGTAGTTTCCTTATTGAGAGTCTTATAATTTTTATGAATGCTTAACAAATATTTCAAAGCCATTCTTTGGTAGTTATCTTACGTTAGAAACTTACAATTTTAATTAGAGGTGAGAGCAGACAGCAGATAGAATCAGAAATTTCTAAAGAACTAAAAGCCATGTTTTTGTATTCCTACAAAATCTAGGAAGAAAAGCAGGTACAGATTTGTGAAGCATGGCAGCTGGATTTCAGAATTACATTTCAGAACCTAAAATTGATCTGAGTATAGCATAGCTTAAGTCTACCGAGCTTACTACTCAACTTGGAATTTGTTTTATCCTTTTAAAACTTTTTTTGGTAAAGTTTTTGTGAACATAATCTATGTAACTTACTGTGTATAGCCTTGATATGAAGCCAAGAAAATTTAAAGTTGTTTGGTCTAGTATTTGGGGCAGAGAATTATTGAAGTGCAACAATATTACTCTGGGAAGGATTTGTAGAATATATCTGTGCATGTTTACACAGAACTCAACACCTAGTTATATAATCCAGAACCTGCTGTGTGATTGAGATCCATTAAGGAGATCACAGGGGAGTACAGATAGGTATATGAAATATCTCTATTTACAAGTATAATTTTGCACTGTATATCAATTAAAAAGTACCCCAGGCAGAATGGCTAAGATTATGAAAACTGATGGGCTAAACAGGTGTCTCAGTAGTTAAGAGCACAGCTGTTCTTACAGATGACATGGTTTCAATTATCAGTACCTATGTGGAGGCTCACAACCATCTGTCACTTCAGTTCCAGGGTATGCAATGCTCTCTCTAGCTTCCCTGTACAGTAACCATACATGTGGTGCACAGGTATGAATGCAGATGAAACAACCACACATATCACTGATTAAAAAAAAAAAAAACTGAAAGAGAAAGAAAACCAATTCTGCTGAGAATGCAGGGCAAAGGAAACCCTCATTCGCCATTGGTGGGATTGCAAACTCGACCATCCATTAAGGAAATCAGTGGGGAGAACCATGATCCAAGTATACTATTCCTTGGCATGTACCCAAAGGACTTGATACCCTTCATACTTGCCCATCCATGCTTGTTGCTCTCTTCATCATAACCAAGAAGTGGAAGCTTCCTAGATATTCCATCAGTTTATAAATGAATGCAATTCTATTCAATTATAATGAAAATGAAACCATGAAATGTTCAGGTAGCATGAATGAACTGGGAAATTTTACAGTGAGTGGAGTGACCCAGACCTGGAAAGATAACACACGGAAACAGGATGTTTTCTCTTTTTCTAATTTTAACACTTGAGGACACTGTAGATGCGTACTCTATTTACATCATTTCCTTCACTCCCTCTCAAATTCATGACTCCCTCCCGACTAAGTGTAGCCTGCCTGTCATGCTTGGAAGATACTGTATCACAGCAGATTTTATGGTCTTCAGAATTTTACACAATTGTGAGCCCCCTCCCCTGCCTTAGGTGTAGGTGTTGATTAAGATTGAGTATTGTACAGTCATTTATTTTCTGCATGGTGACCATTGCAGATTTTTGCAGTAGTCATCATCTGGGTGCAAAAAGAAGTGTACACTTCGTGTGTTTCTAAGGGTATTTAGAATATGGTTAGAAATTACATTGTTTTAAGAAAATAGCATTAGTGGGTTCTCCTCTAGGGTCTATGACCTCTCCAATAATGGATAACTTAGCTATATTTACAGTACCCTGCATCAATTTCCTACTGGATGGGCTTAGGCTAACCAGATGTTAGCTTGCTCCAAGAAAACAATGATATTATTTTACTATGGGAAATACTTTATTAGAACAGCCATTATTATTGTTTATGAATTTTATAACTAGTAGGATTATTTATTGCTTTTTTCCCTTGGCAGCTTGCATAGCATCTTTGGATAGTCTGAGCTAGTCCAGAGGGGTGAGGTGTCTGGGTCAGTTCCAGTTTGATTCTTCCAAATCTGTTCAGGGATGTGATATCTTCAGCAATAGCACCATACATTCAAGTTCCAGGCTGTGAATAAGGGCAATGACAACATTCTATCTTGTTTCAGGAGGTTTTTTCTCTGACTATCCCTGACCAACAACTTAAACAGAAGTTTCCCATGCCTGGAACTGGAGGTTTTATTAGATATTCTATGCCTTTTGGGGAGAACCTGTGCAGAGTAACTACTTTTAAAGTCTCACACACACACACACACACACACACACACACACACACGTTTTTCAGTAAACAAAGCAAAATGTTTCTCTATGTCTTTTAAACATTCTTGTGTTATTTATCTCTATTTCTTTTCCATATTCATTACCCACTCCCTTCCTTCCCAGTTAAATTCTCTTTCCTCATATCTATAATGGATATTCTCACTTATTTGTGGACCATAGCTCCATACATTAGATTTGAGTGTATAACTGAAATCAGGAAAGTGGAAAGGAAACATGAGGAGGAGGAGGAGAACAAGCTCTAGAGAGGGGCAATAAGAGGATGAAGGTGCTGCTGTGAAGGGGCAAAGGGGGAAACAGTGGGCACTACACACACACACACACACACACACACACACAACATGTGCATGCTCACATGAGTTCAAGAGAGCCTTCAAACAATATAGAATATTGCTATTGTCCTTAGTTGATGCCTAGAAATTGACCCTATTTCTTTAGACACCACAAATTTTTGTCACAGAAATTTGAGAAATCAACCTGATAGTGACCTAGGATTCTCATCCCAGAGAGCTGATTTTTATAGTATCAAAAAGAGCTATGTAAGCAGCTAGAGGTAATGTTATCAACAGTCTTATAGAGCTGAAAGTCTCTGAGTTACAGTGACCAACCTGATAAGATATTCTCAATGATGCGATAGTGACACATGTTTTATGGGTAACCAAAGCACCACCTAACAACTTAAAGCTCACTCAGTATTAGGGAACTCATGCATTCTTCTATAAATCCTTCTGAGTAGGCTGGGAGAGGTCATACACCTCAGAGAACCTGTTACTATTATATTGTTAAACGAATATAGTTTTCAATTGTATTCTAAATACGTATCCTTATGCCCACAGGTAAGTGCAGCTTTTACCCCTCATCAGAGATGCTTCTTTTTGTAGCAGATGGAGGATGTTATAGAGATCATCAAGTAGTCAAAATATAGAAAATAATGAATATGGGCATCCTAGTGCACTTGGGGACATCACAACCAGAAGCCTTCTACCTCAGGCTCAGAGAACATCCTGGAAGAGGGGGCAAAGATTGTAGATTCAGAAGACCAGGGCCAGGATTGTTGCTGCACAATAGTGTCTACTGGATTTGACAGAGATGCTGCAACCATGAATTTTCAGTAATATAGCTGCCGGCACAAGACATGTACAAGAGCACACCAGTTAACATGTCAGCATGGATGGGGAAAATTTTACAACATAAAACTGCTAGAAGAATGATATAGAGAGTGACTGCTGTGGGAGGGAGAGTCAGCTTTCCTCAGGCACAAACTATATGACAGTTTTCCCAACCCTCAGCAATCAGCCCTAACACATGTACACACGGGAAACACTAATTGGACTCAGTGGATTGTATGTGTGTATAAATATTTCAAAGTAATAATTACAGAAGAAAAGGTCATGAATTCAGGAGGGAACATAGATGACTCCGGGAGCTAGCGAGGGGAATAAAAGACTGGAAATGAGATATTAGAGCGTTGCAGTACTCATGTATGAAATTCTCAACAACTTACAATTAAAACCATCAGCAAAATTATTGTACGTAAAAGGAGAAATAGAAAGCAGACTAATATGGAGGAAGAGAGTACTAGGAGAGACAACTGGACAGACAATGTGGCATCTCTGGGATGAGCTATAAACCTAGGATAATGGAAACTCCCAGGAATCTATGAGGGTGACGCTAGACATCTAGCAATAGGGGTTATGGAGCTTTAACTGACCGTCTCCTGTAACCAGGCAAGACTGCCAATGGAGGGATGGGGACAGCCACAGAATCTTATCCCCACAATTTTTTCCTGCGTAAAAGGTGTGCAGGGGTGAAAAATGGAGCAGAATTTGAGAGAATGGCCAACCAATGGCTGGCCTAATTTGAGACCCATGTAATGAAAGTAAGTCTCACTCCTGCCACTATTATTGATATTCTGCTGTACTTGCAGACAGGAGCTAGTGTAATTGTCCTCAGAGAGGCTTCACCCAGAAACCAGTAGAAACTGATGCACAGACCCATGGCCAAACACTAAGTGAAACTTGGGGAATACTGTGGAAGAGGGGAAGAAGAATCAACTAACCTGGTCCCATAGGGGCACATAGAGGCTGAATTGACAACCAGAGAGCATGCATGGGACAGACCTAGGCCCTCTGCACATAGGTAACAGTTGTACAGCTGGGTCTTCATGTTGGACTCCTAATGTGGGATCAGGGGCTGTCTCTGATTAGATTGCTTGCCTTTGGATTCCCTTCCCATAACTAGCCTGCCCTGTCTAGCTTCAATAGAAGATGAACCTAATCTTACTGGAACTTGATATGCCAAGTGGTTGATATCCATGGGAGGTCTCCCCTTTTTAGAGGCAGGGGAGATGAGAGAGAGGGATTGGATGGACAGGAGGGAGGAAAGCTGTGATCTAGATCTAAAGTAAATAAATAATCAATAAAAAGGCAGACTAATAAAGGGTAATTTCATGGTAACAAGATGAATGATACTACAAATGACAGCACTAAAATTTTAATGAGATAAAGTTGGGTTATTAGTTATTGATAAATTAAGACTTAATTAAAAAAATATCAAAATACGACAATGGATTATGTTATTTTTGTATAAATTTTAAAATATATAAAGATACCCAGCAACTTAAGATGTCAAAGAAGGGCTAAAAAAGTAAAGATATACTTTATCTTAAATAAAATAAAATAGAAAAGTCATGCCAGCCTTGTATAGGTTCTAGTATGCCATGCTTTCCTGTAGTTACATTATTGTCACAGCAATTTTAGACCTTTTTTAGTGCTAAGTTGGAATAGACAAGATAAATAATAACATTGTTCTGCATGAAGTTTCACCTATTTCCTCTTAAAATTAATTAAGATGAGATTCAACTATAAATTTCATGGTTTGAAGCATTATTAATGAGTAAGTAAGATTTTTTTCACTGTAGAACATAAAATGACTGTGATACAGATTAATTTCATTTTTGTGCCTCTGCATGAATGTAACCCGACACATACAATTTTCAAGAAAAGTGTGCTAATAAAATTCAGCTCTCATTATTAATAAATAACTAGCATAAGGTAAAATGCCATCTTTACTAGATTTATAATTTGAGGACATAAATATTTAAAACCTCCCTTTAATTTTTTAAATTAATATTTGCTTTGCATTTGTTCAAGGAGCACTTCAAATGACTCACATTGCTTTTGAAATGCTGAAATGAGTGCATATGCATTATTAAATACTCATATTCCTGAGGTACATCAGGGTCTTTTGAATGGTAGAAAACAAAACCATTGATTAAAAAAAGGGAAGGAATGAATTGGAAAACAACTATTCTTAGAGACATGTTCTAAAACATATAAGAGTACTATTTCAGATGACACCACTGGTACTGTATTATCTGAAAGATGGCCTTCTATGTTTTTTGTGTATATTATTTATGTATTAGTATAATATACTTAATAACCTGAAGAACAGAAATTAGAATGGTGATTTCCAAGAGTTGAGATAAATAGGTATAACTGGTTAACAGACACTAGGTTTCAAACACATTATTTTTTATTTACCTAAAATTATTTACAATAGTTATAAATATATTATATATAAGTATACTTATATGTAAGTATATATATGTGTATATACATCATAACACACACACACACACACACACTAAATATATATATATATATATATATGTATATATATATATATGAGAAACAAATATATGTATTGTATAAAGTTATATCATTATGCCACTTAGGGTAATAATGCCTCCTCAAGAGCCAAGATTAGCAAAAATCCTAATACCAGGCATGAAAGGCCTCTTTCTGAGTTGTAGTAGTTTTGGTGACTTGAAGAGATTTTTAAAACAATATAAGCTATTTCTGTTGCCCCTGGTTGCCTCGCTGAAATCAAAAGTGAGTCACTATTGCTAGAGATACCATGTACTTCTGATAAAGAGGACAGAAGATGAGAACTGGATTTGACCTCAAAGCCTCCTTCCCAAGGACTGGCTGTCATAATACTAGAAGGTGACATGCAAGCTGTTAAGTGGGGGAAAGCAACCAGTAGCCCTATCATCTGTGATGGCTATGAACAACAGCAATGACTAGCATGACAAGAAATAACATTAAAGGTACAATAGTGATACTTAAATCTTGGCAACCAACAGCTGTCTAAATGGATTTCCAACTCACTCAATAGGAGGGAAATCATACTTGGTTCTGTAAACTAGGCAACTCTTTGTGACTAGTGACTAGTGAGATCATAGATCTTAAAAGAAGATCTATTAGTGCCACTTTCTAAAAATCGGTATAAATTAAATTGCATTTTAAAATACTTATCTGTATGTGCACAATAGGTAAGTGTAGCTCTTACCCCACATCAGAGAGGCTTCATTTTTTAACAGGTGGAGTACATTACAGAAAGCCATGATTGGTCAAAATGGAGAGAACCATTGATGTTTGGTACTCAGCCCCAGTTGATACATACACAATGTAACCCCTACATCCATGGCTCAGGAAACATAATAGAAGAGGGGGAAGAAAGACTGTAATGGCCAGAGGCCTAGGAAGTCTGCTGTGAAATTATGTCTTATGGAAATGACAGGGAACCCAGGTTATAAAATGGAAGCTGTAAAATTTAGAGACTGACAGTATATAAGTACTACAAAATTTATTTGTGAGATTCATGTATGCTGCTGAAGAGATAGTGTGTAGGGATTGTGGTTAAGATAACACTTAATTCTCCATTGGTAAAGTCAGAAAACCTAACATGTCTGTGACATCGTGTTTTTGGGTAGGCAGCTATAGGCTTTCCTCCCTAAGCTGTAATGCATTGTGTTTTAAAACCAAAAGTACATGTAGTTACACATATACCCAATGCTCTCTTCTTCATGCACACACCTGAACTTTTGACCATGCATTCCCACTGGTAATATGTATCTGGTAAAAATGTTCTCAAGGACCCAAATATCATTAGATTTATCAATTTGGAGCAATATCCCAGGCAGCTAGCCACCAGCACTAGAAGTGGGTTGCAATCTTATATTGAGTTGTGCTACAACTCCTTCTTAATAAAATAGCAAATTGAAGTGCTTTTCAGACAGTGTGGGAGACCAAAGGGAAATGTTTCTGCCTCCAGTAAGCACAGGAGGCCATTAATGAGCCATGTCTGGCTCTCCACCATGCATTCAGCCACTGCCTGCCTTCTGTCCTCACAGAGGCTGTGATTATCAAACTCTAGAGCAGTAGTTGGAAAAATGACTTAGCTTTCCACAGTTATGGGCTATATATACTTATATGTTTTATTTGAGGTTGGCAAGGAGAATTGAGTGCCTGCTATTGACATGAGTTTATACGGCACACTTTGAGCTCCTGGAAGAGAAGGGTTATGATCACAAAGGGAACAGAATGTTAAAAAAAAAAAAAGGGTCAGATGTTAGTGGCTATAGTTTTCTTCATTCTTATTTTTTGTAATTCTGCATTTATTTCAATATATTTTGAGATAAGGACTAACCATGTATTCCTGGCTGGCCTTTAACTAATGGTAAGTCTCCTGCCTCAGCTTCTAAGTTGCTGAAATTACAAGCATGAGCTATCATGCCACCCTTCTTGTATTTTAACAATGTAAGGTTCTTCTATTTTGATGAAAACACCCATTATGCTCAGAGACTTTTGAAAGAGTCATTAATGTTTCCTTTAAAAAGACATACTCACCTCTACAGTTTGCCATGTTAAAATTAATACTTGTTTCCCCATTTGCATTTATTCATTGGATCTAGTACTGGGCTATAGAGGGCACTTTCTTCCATGTAAATAATGTACACTGAAATATCATCCTATATTCTCTCTTCCCCTCTCCTTTTCCCCTCCTCTCCCACCATTTCTATTTTTCCCCTAGACAGCTTCATCTTGACTTGTATGTCACACATACAGATAAGATTTTATGCATCTATATTAAATCTAGAACACATATATTTGAATAAGAATGTCCCTCCTCCTGTAGGATCATATATTTAAATGTTTAGTCATTAGGGAGTGGAACTATTTGAAAGAATTTATAGGATTAAGAGGTATGGCCTTTTGGGAGGAATTATATCATTGGGGCAGCATTTAAGGTTTCAACAGCCCATGTCAAGCCCAAAATCTCTCTCTCTCTCTCTCTCTCTCTCTCTCTCTCTCTCTCTCTTCTTCTCTCTTCTCTCTCTCTCTCTTCTGCTTATGGGTCAGGATGGTGTTCTCCATGACTGCTCCAGGGCCTGCTTGACTTCCACTGTGCTTCCTGCCATGATGGTAATGGACTAAACCTCTGAAACCGTAAGCAAGCTTTTTCTTATAATAGTTGCCTTAGACATGATGTCTTTTCACAGCAAAGGAACAGTAACTAAGATACCATATGAGAGAAACGTGATATTTGTCATTCTGAAATGACAATTAGCTTAATATGTCTATCTTAAGTTATATCTAATTTCCTGCAAATAGCATACTTCATTCTTGTCTATGACTTAAATGGTCTCCTGGTAACATACAGCACATTTTTAGCTGTTCCTCTATTGTCAGACACAAAGGTTGGTTCTGTCACTGAGCTATTTTGAATAGTGCTGCAATCAACACCAATGTACAAATACCTTTGTGTTGTACTGAACTGGAGTCCTGGAGGTGGCCATGCAGTATCCGCAAAGAACAGCATATGAGTGCTTCTCTGAGGGGACTCTACTGTGGCAAAGCCAATGGAAACCCTTGGACTCTAGTGAAGGAAGGCTCATGGAAACCTCTTCCTACTTGGGAGGGACCTGTGGTGAATTTGGTGGCCTCTATGCTTATTCTCTAGATTTTGTGTGCTACAAGCTCTCCTGGCTTTTGCTGTGTTTACACTCATAGAAATATTAGTTTCATTTTGTCAGTCACAGGCCAAGGTTGGGATCATATAGGCTGAAAGCCCTGTGGATGGTTCTTTCTAGGATTAAAACCTTCCTCTCCTCCGTCTACTTCTGCTGATACTCCAGATGTGACCATTGTTTCTGGGTATTTTGGGACAAGAACTCATATACCTAAAGAAACAACTACAGTCACACTGAGTGACCATGTGGCACTTAAGAAGAGCAATGGGTCTTGCTTGCCTAACTCTTCTGAGGAAGCTATGTCTGATCAATACAGACTTAAAAATGGTGCAGGGAAAGAAGGTATTAGGAATTGATAGGTGCATATCAGGAAAGGTTGTTTGTTATAATGAGCACTTCTCTGTCTGCAATTTAAGAAGGATTATGACAGAGGTGTTTAGTCTGTCTCTTACCTTGCATAACTGTGTAACTGCATTTGCTCCCAGCTGGGTATATGCTCATGTCCACAGGAAATGCCTGGCTAGACTTTTATTTTTGCTTGCCCGAATTGTGCTTTAGAGTGCAAAATAAGTTTGGAGGTGGGTGGTGATTGGCCCAGTGAGAGTGAAGGAGGAGGAAGGGAACTCTTGAGGGCTTTTTATAATGATGGGGTTTCTATAATACTGATGGTACGATTTTTTTTTTTAAGTAAAATAACCATTGATGTCACTGCTCAGGAGAGTAGGTTTGTGATTGTATAAATAAAGATGTCTCAAGCTATTTGGGGCCACCTGCTTGAAAGACAACAGGTGTCAACATCTTCATTTGCACCAATCTCCCTTCCTGTCTCAGGACATGAACCTTGCAGCTGTAGCTGGTCTCCAGCAGAGTCCTTCAGATAAGTATACAGGGTGGTATGGAAGGGTTAATGGTGGCTCTATTTCGAGGTTTTTGATTAACCTCATATTGATTTCCATAATACCAGCAATGTATGAGAGACTCCCTTCTGTCCACATCCTTCCCATCATTTGGTATTTGTTTTTTGTATGAATGTCAATATAAGGGTAAGGTGGGATCTCAAGGTAGTTTTATTTGCATTACTTCAATGGATAGGGATTTTACGTTTATTGGCCATTTGTAATTCACCTTTTGAGAACCTTATCTTCATTTCATTAGCCGCTTTATCAAATGGTTTATTTGATTTCTAAAGCTTTTAGAGTTCTTTCTCTAATTCAATGATATAATTTTACATTAGCGAAAGAGGCATGTACAGAGACGACACTCTCCACATGCAATGTTGGCAATGACTTGTAAGGAAAAGCAAATAAATATCAGTTTAATCAGAGAACTTATAATACAGAAATTCATCATTTTTGGAGTTATGAAGCCCTGTGTTTGGATCTTTTCTTGTAAAGTTTAAAATAGTCAATAAGGTTTTTTAACAACTATAGGAGGTAGATAGTATACACCATGCCATTATACAGATGGATGAGAAAAGACCCAGAAAATCTACGAGCACATTCAAAGTCAGTATGAGACAGAGTAGAAATTAACAGACATAGACTTCTAGAATCGCATAGTAGTAGTAACGATGGCCATCACTCATTAAACCTTTGCCACTTCCTAGGCTGTTAGATACAGCACATAATTAGAGCTGGAAAATGATAGTTTTGAAAAGATAACTCATAAAATATATCATTTATAAGCTTATGATATAAAAAGTTTCTATCTTTTAATTATTGATTCTTCATATCATATTATAATTTATTCCTAGAACAGTAAAATAAAAAGTATGTCTGAAACTAACATTTTTCACCTATTTTTTTTTGTTTTTACTAGCCATTTGATCCAATTTTCAGCAGTAATTTAAATTGAATGTCTGCTATATTATTTTCTGTTATATTGGCTTTGGGTAGTTGTTACAAAGAATGTAACACTCACCTCTGCCCCACATTATTAGATAATGAGTCATTTTGTTATGTATTTGATAAAAATGTGTTTTGAAAAAAAATAATGGAAAGATAATAAGTGTATATGCATTTTGAGGACTGTAGGTGGCCCTGATAAATTATTCTAAAATAATTTAGAGCATTTAGAGGTAATGAACTTAAGATATAAAACAGAATACTCTGAATGGACACAGCAGAGAGAAAAGAGCTCATGTCCCCAAACTATGAATTTCATTTTGCTTTAAAGAGCACACTTGGTCAAGAGTGTATCCTGTAGAAGTAGTTTCTATTTATTACAACCCGAAGATATTGCTGAATCCAACTTCAGGGACTGAATCTGGACATCAAGTCAAGTCGCAGTACAAATACACAGAGCAGTTAGAAGATGAGAACAGGAACCAATCAAAACAAGTGGAAATGAGATCATGGGAGGCAGACTAGATGCAAATGGAAAATGCCCAAATAGCAAGGCACAGAAAATGAGGTGAAAATAAAAAGAGAGACAACACCTTTCAAATGGAAGAAAACTCAGCCATTTCATAACCACAGATAATGCTTATGCCTATTAAAGAATACACTGGTATGCAAATATGTCACCTCTCCTGGGGATGAAAACATTTACTGCAGTGAATATTTTCATATTTTGTTTTTCATTGTCAATATGTATTTTCCAAGCACATTATGGTGATTTAAATCTTAACATGTGATGAACACATTTTGGAAAATAATGTTATAACACTTTCTTAGCTTTATTTTGTCCCCCTATATATTTATGTGGAGTCATCTTCAACAGAATGGTTTTTAAGTTTTTTGTTTTAAAATATAACACTGCCAAGGGGATCTTATTCTTTCTTTTCCTCCTTAAATAGACAAATGGACACAGGACAAAACCGGCAGGATTTTGGTAAATGCCCAGGAATGTGAGGACTCAGCACTTTGGGAAATGCATACCATACTAAATTGGTAAGTGCAATAAGGTTCTTGAATAGCTATAAATGGCAATTGAGTTTTACTTTATTTATTTATATATATATATATATATATATATATATATATACATATATATGTATGTATATATATTGTATATATATATACACATATAATCATTAATATGTCTAGTAAATTTATAGGAGAAATGAATTATTATTGTGTACATCTTATTTCCTCAGTAATGCTTTAATGCATCACAGAATCAGAGAAATGCATCAGAGGGAATTGCTGTCATTCTCCACAGAAAACTCATGCATGACATTATGCAAAAATTAATTTATGATAAATGATTTCAAGCCTAGATCTCAGAATAGCTTATTTAAATGACATCAGAAAAAAAGCACCTCACCCGCAAAAAGGAGTCTAGAGATCCATTCTCCATATACTCTACCACGATCATTACTGGCCGGCCTGCAAGAGAGCAAGGGACACACATGAGTAGAGCCATTACAGAGAGATGTGCTGCAGGTAGGGAACTCTGGCTATAGTAGCTAATTTATTTGCATTTTTAAAAGATGAACTTCACTTTTCAACCTCTTTCATGAAACCCAACTCATATATGCATCTCCTTATGTCTCTATAGTATTATTTCTTTCTGAGTTCATAAAGAGACAGGGATTAAAATCTGAGTTACAAAGGAATCAAGCATGTTTTACAAAATGTCTTCTGATTGCTTATGTAGATTATAGCCTTTTTGTTCTGTAATCTCCCATACATGACAACCAACAGACTCAAATCATGGTTTAAACGGTTACTTCTCTGTCCTTGAAGTTTGGCATAGATTCTATGATGCTGCAGTACTTTCCCCCTGACTTACATTAGAGTGGGCAGTTCTGAAATTATTTCTAAATCAAAGCAGAAAGGAGAAATTTATAAATCCTCCTTGAGTCCTTATAAAAGAGCAGACATAGACTGCTTTTAAGGGATTCCAAGCAGAATAATTTTCAGTAGATTGATGAATGCTGCACACTAAGCAGGATCTGCATGCATGCCCGATCCTTTCTTTATTGGACACAGATTTGATAAGCGGAAGGACGATGGCAGTGCATGAAAAACAGGCAACTCTGACTTGTAGTCAAATGGGGATGCGAAGATCAGAAAGTGGGAATCGTTTACTTCTCCTTCGAGCACATCAATTGTTACAGTGCCCAATGCATCTCTATTAGGTGGAGTATTTGACATAAATAACTTTGATTTGTTTCAAAGAAGGGAATGTATTTACTCTTTCCAATTGCACAGGTTTAAAAGATAAAATTTCAATTGAGTGGAAAATGATATTTACCTGAAATAGGAATCTATCAATGCTTACTTTTTCTTTCTACATTATTTTTATTTCCTATTAGAAGTCTTGACGATTCAATCTGAATGACACATAGCTATATTTATGACACACACACAGAGAGAGAGAGAGAGAGAGAGAGAGAGAGAGAGAGAGAGAGAGAGAGAGAGAGAGAGAGAGAAGAAAGAGAGAGAGAGAGATCTGGAAAGAAACTGTGTCAATGCCAATGATGAAAATGTTGGACTCGTATTTCAAGCCTCTTTTTCTGAACTTAAAGTCTTGCAGGTTAGAAAGGGTAGTCATCAGAAATTGCTTCAATGTATGCAAATGCTAAATTTTACATTTGAATGTATATTTTAAAGAAAGATGAGCTAAAGGTTAAAAGGTGCAATAAAGCTCCAAATTTATCATGCATAGAGTTGAAACTTAAGGAATTTTTCCATTTGGAGAGAATATTAACTTATGTTCTATAATGCCCTCAAAGCTATTAATCTTACCCATATGAACAAGGAACTTTATCACCAATTATAGAGGTGAGATGAACTGTCAGCACTGTTATAGATAAAAATCGAGAAGACATGGTTTAAACACGAAAACCTGACATTCTGTCTTTTATTTGTCCACTGATTTTAGGGAGCCAAAAGTAAGAATCTAAGGCTAACACTTAAGTAGAAAAGTTGGTGGGATAAAAAGGCCAGCTTTGTACCTCAACATCAAATTCTGAGCAAAAATTCAGGTAGCATGGTATTGGGTTATGAGTATTTAGGAGGAATGTTAAGTTACTGCTCTGGGTACCTGAATCATCCTCCCTCTGTATTTTCATGCCTCTGTAATATCTCTTGACCATTGTTGCCAAGTGTTCATTTTTAAGCGTCTATTTCTCAATAATGTGAGTGTTATTAGAATCAAAAGTGTGCTTGTATAAACTCCCTTGAATTGCTTCATCCCTATTACACAGATAAAGAAATCAAGGGATAGAAAAGTGAACTGTGTTTCTTGAGCCAAAAGTCAGCAAGTAGCATTAGTAGTCATCCTGTCTGGTGCTTGGGATATTTGAACCTTTATGACATGGTTGCATCTCAGAAAAGATTACTGGATGATAGCTCTACTTCTGGTTAATCATTCTCTTCAGTGAAGGACATCATCTTCCTAGCCTACCTTGCCACCCTTAGCTCTCCTGGCTATCACTTTCACTTGCTCAGTTATGCCTTCTGCTTTCCATTTTGCTATTTACCTGTTGGAGTTATTTCTTAACTTGCTCCTCTCTGCAATACTACCATAATGCCCCCAATCCCTACTCCACATTCCAGAATTTAAACACTGCTATTCTTGCAAGTTTTTGCACTGATGTTTCCCTTAAAGTCCTATTTCTGCTATCGTGTATGCTATGACATGCTATGCTTGGTTTTTATCATGTTGCTTGGCTTTCTCTTTTTCCTGTAGAGACTTGTGTCCTCATTCATTGGATTTCTGAGAGTTGCTTCACATGGGTCTGAGAATAGTAGGTACTTCATAAAATCAATCTATGTTTTCTTATTGATTTCACTATCCTTGTGAAATTAACATTATATTATTTCAGCAAGATTTTTAATGATATGAACTCAAAGTATCCTGGGCTTAGTTCTATCTATAACTAATTCTTTTGTAGGTACTTTTGGCACTCTTAAACCCATCAGTGACAAGTTTCACTTCTCATAAGAACAATAATGAATTAGATGAAGATTCCCTCTGCTTCTTGTGAATTACAAGCTTCATTTTAGCCATTCCTTTGCATTTTATATAGCAATGTCAGTGGAGAGTAGCTGGATTGAAGAATTGTGGGTTTCTTTTCAGACTACTGTTAGAATTTAATCTGTAATGTATTTCCTAATGGTTTTCTATAGGGAATATGTAGGTATATGTGATAGCTATTCCTGATTGTCAACTTGACTACATCTGGAATTAACTACAATTCAGAAATGGAGGGCACACCTGTGATCCAGATCTCAAGGCTGGAAGACACAGGCTTCTGACCTGGATCTTGTCATTGAGATCTTGAGGCACAGAGGGCATGAAAAGCTTAGGCCCAGGCAAAGTAGTACATGCCTTTAATCCCAGTAGACTGAGGCAAACAGATCTTCGAGTTCAAGGCCAGTCTTCTCCTGTCTGCCTTTGGAGGAAGATGTAGAACTTTTGGCTCCTCCAGCCCCATGTCTGCCTGCCATGCTCCACCTTGAGGATAATGAACTGAATTTTGAACCAGTAAGCCAGTTTCAACTAAATGTTGTCCTTTATAAGAGTTGCTTTGATCATGGTGTCTGTGCATAGCATGGAAACCATAACTATGACGGTATAATGTGAAGATTAACATAAACGTGTGGTCCCCTATTGCATGTATGTCAAAAAATACATAGGGATAAAGGAACTTATAAAAATTGGATGCCATCCTTTATTTCTGTTTTAGGTGAGGAATGTGTTTTAGTAACTATGCTTTTTTTGTCTTGCTTTTTCAATATGCGTAATTACATATGTAAATCATATATCATATATTCTAGGAGTATGACTGCTCCTAGAAGATATACTTGGAAGTAATCGATTCCATTTCTAAATTTTCAAAAATATCTGAGCTCATTCCTTTAGTATATTTTAGTCTGTTACCTCAAGTGCCTCATAACACAGCATCGTCCTACTGATTGAATTGTGTTAGATGATGAGCAAACTCCAGGATGCTTTAACTGAAGTTAGTTCTCAAAATTACCACCTAATTTACAGAAAGTTCATCGATTTGATATTGCATCTCCCAGGCCACCCAACGTTATTGTTTTCAGGATTGTAAAATTATAAATATCCAGATATTGTTATGGGTAGTCTTAATTATGTAAGAAACAAAATCTGAGAAATCACTTACTTACATTAATATAATCACAAAAATCCTTTATCATCCTTTTCTATTATAGATGTTAAATATTTTCTTTCATTTGAAATATTAAAGTATTTATATATAATATATGCATATACACACATATCAATACATGTATAATATATATTATAATAATATGTATAATATATATTATATATTCAAAATTTTTCCAAGTACTTCCCAACACCTACCATGACTTTGATTAAGGAGGTTTGCGGAATCCACACAATTAAAAGACTCAACTATTCTCATGATGGCATTAAGGAAAAGAAAACAAAATCATCCTTTAAATTTCTCCATAAAAATCTCAGAGCAATTCTTTGTTAGTGAAATAGATTTTCTTCAGAGAAGATTTGTGATAGAAGGGGATTACGGAAATTTGCCATTTTTCTATAAGTAATGAGCCTGTTCGGGATGTGGTGTTTTGAATCAGCTCAGCAATTTCTAATGTGCAGCCAGTAAAATGAATCGAAACGAATCTCAACAACCTCAGAACTCTATTACAGATTTAAATCATTCCAGCTTACTTAACATTCGATCATGTCTATATTTTGTCTACCAGGCTATAAACCTGCAGTGATAACTTGGATTGACAGAGCGCTGGTATTTTTTTTCTACCTGCATGCAATTCAGCACTCCTTGAGCCAGTTATTTTATCTACTCTTCCTCCCTGCCTGTTTTATAGAGAGCGAATTACAATTATAACTCCTCTTGGTTTGATAATAAATGAAATAATTTTCTTATCCATGAAATGTTTTCCAAGATATGGATAATATAAGTCTCAAAAGATCCACATGATAACTGCTAATATTGGGGAACTGTTGTACTTTTAAAGTATTGCCTGGTGAGTATCAGAAACTTTCCCAAGCAAAACTCATCTTCAATGACTTTGAATCTTAAGTTATTTTACATTTATGAATTAAAATTTGATGTATTTTAATCTAATAATTTACTACTTGTATATAAAAATCACATACTTAACAGGTACTATGTGATATTTCGGTACTATGTGATGTTTCAACAAACACACATTGTACAATATTTTATTAAGAATAAAATATCTGTCGCCTTAAACCTTGTGCGTTTTTTATAGGGGAAACATTCAAAATCCTTTCCCAATGTTTTGAAACATACAGTGTATCATTGTTCTCTCTATTCAGGTTACTACACTGTAACACATCAGAATTTTTTGCTCCTATATAATTTTCTATCCACTTACCAGTCAACCACTGTTACTCATCCCAGATTTTTGGTAATCACCATCCTTCTCTCAGCTACTCTAAGATGGACCAGTTTCTATTGCACCCTGAAGTGAGAGAATGTAGTGTTTATTCTGTTTAACACAGTGATCTCTGGCTCCATCTGTGTTGCCAACATTTGTAACACTTCCTCCAATGAGGACTTTATCCGGATTTGAACTGGAGGCCATTCATGTTATACTTTAGCAGAGGATATCTTTATTCTGTCAATTCTGTCTGTATCCTGAAAGATTCTAGTGAAGCTGAATTCAAAAATAATGAACTTAGTTGTTTGGGCGAGAACACTTCAAGATGGCATCCTATCTGTGTTTACTGCTCAGTGCTTTTAAATATATAGTTGAAGAGAGCAGAATGAAGTATAAACAATGTGCAATTTGGCAAATGAGTAACTTTAAAGTTGCAGTAAAGGCAGGTGCAGACAAAGCATTTATCAATTTGTAATTGTTAAAGAGAGTACAGCTACTAAAGAGAGAACACAGAATGTATAGTGGTAATTGGGGAAAAGCCTGGTTTGCAAAACCCTACCCGCTAAGAGATTTAGGATATGAATGTAAATTCATAAGATAATAGAATACTTTGCAGACAGGACTCTAGCATAACAGTCCTCTGAAAGGGTTCACCCAGCATCTAACCAAAATGGATGCAGAGACCAACAGCCAAACATTAGATGGAGCTCAGGAAATCTTGTAGAAGAGTTGGTGGAAGGATTGAGGGACTTGGAGGGGTCAGGGACTCCACAAGAAGACCAACAAAGTACCCTTGGGAGTTCCCAGAGACTGAACCACCAACCAACGTGGGTTTCACCTAGCCCCTGCCCCTGCCCTCCACCTCCTCCACCTCGTAGAAGATCACATAACTTGGTTTTCATGTGGGTTCCCCAACAATTGGAGTGGGGGCTGTCCCTGACTCTGTTTTCTGTGGATCCTGTTTCCCTAATTGGGCTGCCTTGTCTGGTCTCATTGGGAGAGGATGTGTCTAGTCCTTCAGTGAATTGATGTGGGTTGGTATAGGGTGTGGCTTCCCCTTCTCAGAGGAGAAGGGGAGGGGCTGTATGAGGGGAAGACTGGGCAGAGATGGGGCTGAGATCCGAATGTAAAGTAAATAAATAAATTAATGGAAAAGAAAGGAAAGGAAAAGAAAAAGGCTTCCTGGAGAGGTGTTTTTCAATGGTCAGGCAGAGAGGATTACTAAGGCCTCTACAGCTATAGTCTAAGTGAGGCAGGTTAATGGGTATCTGTGAAAGTGTAGGTGTTATTTGGTGTAGGTCTTACTTTTTTAGGTATGCAAAATGCAAGCAATGATGAGGGTGGTAGAAGTCTGCCCATAGCGTCTAGAAAGTGACCGAAGCCAAGCAATGTGTTCCAGGGTCAGATTCTCTGCAAATAGTAATTGAAAAGCCATTGATTGAAACTGTGAAGGTGAAACTTAAGTCACAATTGATGTGTTAGGATAATGTAGATGCCATAAAAGTGGGCCATTCAATGGGGAGGTCCACAGGCACTCAATGGAGCTGACCAAGTGAGATCTCAGTTCCTACCGGCAAGAGAGCTGCAATGGCAGCCAGACACCAGTCCATGCTGTCCTGTTGTCATGCCTGATGATATAGCTCCTGTGTGCTCTGGTTATTTGCTCTGCTGGGTTCTGATCCTGGTTTGGTCTTCGTTTTCTTAGCATACTCTGTTCCTGACTTCTAGAATGGGAATGGTAACCTGTCCTTGTGTATTAGTAAGCATGCAATCTGTTGTTCTATTTTTTAAACTAAAAAAAAAAAAAGGATATTTCCCCTAGACAAAGAACTACAGGCAACTAGTGCCTGCTGGGAGGAGAATTAGCCTCTTCCCAGGATGCTTCCTTTTTGGTTGTACGATACAAAGTGGGCAGTCACATACACACAAACAACAAAAATGGACTTAATGGGTGTATTTACATATTCGTACACACACACATATGTACATTCAAACATACATGCATATGTGTGTATGTAACAATAACAATCAAGGAAAAGGAGGATGTCAACTTGAGAGTTGTGGGGAGTTGGAGTACCTGGGAGAGCTATAAAAAGAAAAGGGAAGTTATATAAATTTATTTCAATTGAAACTATCTTTTAAAAATTGTATATTTATTTCTCAACAATGATAAAATTTAGAATTATAATATACAGTGGAACAAATAAAGGCATTTCTCAGTGTTTGCAAATATCTGGCATGTTACTCTTTGAGTTGCTGGGACAATAAATCAGTATTACCAGAGGTTTTTTTTTTTTTTTAATTATGGTATTTTAAATGTGCTTCTGTGGGGCCAGGGAGCCATGGGGGTGGGGTGGGGAGGGGCAGAGGAAGCATGGAACAAGGGTAGGATTGAAGCACATCCTGGAATTCTCGTCCTGAGATGACATGAGTAGGACTGTTCCCCCCACCCCCCTCCCCGCCGTCTCTGCCCCTGGCCTGTGTGTCCTGGGTGCATGTAGCTCTGTGTCCCCATCATTGTCCCACTGGAGGAGGCCAAGAAGCCAGCAGCCAGGTTAAACTTCTTCATCCCTTACATGGTCATATCCAGTAGCCCTGGAATTCCTTCTTGGCCCAGGCCAATAATGTACACTCACCCTGAAAGCCCTACCCACACCCCAAATGTTTAAATTTGTTAAATTTCCTCCCATTACACTGAGCTATCTCACAGAAGCTGCCTCCTGAGAGTCTGTTCTTGCAGCCTCCGAGCCTGAGATCCTTTCACTCCCAGCAGTCCTGCCTCCCTTCCCCTCTCAGGATCCATTGGTTGCAATGGGGAAGCAGAGCCAGAATGGCAAGCTTCTAGTAGTCTCCACACTCTTTGGGTTGGAGTAAAGAAGAGTCTTTTTAAAAATTTGAAACATGCTAAATTCAGCAGTACTGATAAAGAACTACAGCCTATAGAAATATTTCCTGAAAATATATATTTTAAAATCTAGGCTTCCTAGTGTTGAAAAGCTCCTTATGTAGAGACTTCGCATTTAAGGACTTATGTAGCATTAAAATGTACTAAACCTTGAGAAAGCATCCAAAGTATGTACAAAAAGTCCCCTGTATTTGTGAACTCATTGGTGAGTGTTTTGTCTTTTAAAAGTTATACTTCCTCTTTTTCTTTTTATCTTATACTATAATTACATGTGCATTTGTTTATTTATATCCATGTATAACTCATATAAGGAAGAACACATATAAGGAAGATATAAGGATACACATATAAGGAAGAACATATGGTGTTTTTCTTTCTGACATTGGATCACTTTTCTCAATATTACACATTCTAACTCTGTCCATCTTCTAGGAAATATTGTTATTGGACATTTTCTTTAGAACTGAATAGTATTCCGTATTGGAAACATGCGACCTGTTTTTTGTTTTTTTTTTTCTGTTTTTTTTTTTTTTTAATTAGTATATATTCATTGTTAGGGTCTACTTTTATATAGGCAACTTCTGTTGTAGATGTTGGGCGGCAATTTGTAGTAGAAGGAATTATTTAACCCCCAGATTTGTCGCTGTAAGATCTCCTACCCGAATGAGACCATTAAAGGAAGACACAACTTAATAATTATTGGTATAAATAGCATGCCTAGATTGGGCAGGTTTACCGCTACACTACTCTAATCCCCAGCTATGAGATCCCTTATAACTTGTGGTTCATCCAGGCCACGTCCTTGTCCTCCGAGCTCTGGCTCCTCCGTCGGCTTCCTTCTATCTCCGGCTTCCTTCTGCCTGCTTCCTCCTGCTTCTACTTCTTCTCTTCTTCTGCCTGTGTCCCTTTCACTCTGCTTCTGCCTCCTTTTATATCGAATTCCTCTCACTCTCTCCTCCCTAAGCCTTTTTCTCCGCCTCCCCTTCTACTGCCCAATCTCTGGCTCTAGCCTTTATTTTACAGGTTTTAATTGGACAGAAGGTTTACAAGACATCACCTGTGTACAGATTCAATCATCCTCTGCAGCCCCTCCTAGGAGGGTGGAACTAGGATCAAAATACAAGGCTGGGGCTATCCACAACATTGATTCAATCCTCCTCTGCAGCTCCTCCCAGGAGGGTGGAACTAGGATCAAAATACAAGGCTGAGGCTATCCACTGGGAACTAGGACCAAAATACAAGGCTGAGGCTATCCACAACAAACTTCTCTTAAGTTTATCATGTACTTTGACCATATTAACCTCTACGATTCCTCTTCACAATTCCTCTCCTCCCACCAGGTTGCTCTTTTCTTCTAGTCTCCCTTCTTCTTTCATTTCACTCACACAGACACATAGAAATACACACACATACACAGACACACATACTCACATGCAGAGATACATATACTCTCACTTACACAAAGACATAGAGATATACACTCATACTTATTCACTTATACACAGACATACAGAGATACATATACTCTCATTCACACAGAGACACACACAAATGCACACACACACACACACTCATTCACTTACACAGACACAAAGATACATACACACATAGAGATACACACACATACACAGATACACATACTCACACACAGAGATACATACACTTTCACTCACATAGAGACACACACAGATACACACACATACTCATTCACTCACATACAGACACATACACATACATACTTATACGCATACACAGATACATACACAGAGACACACACAGAGATACACAGACACACAGACAGAGACACACACATACACACTATCAGAATCCTATGGCCTTCTTACATGTCCCATGAGTCCTTTTGCCTGAATTGAGTACTTTCTCATCACCTAATATTACCTTTCCTGCTCTCCTTTCTAATTTTTTTTTAATTTTTTTTTTTTTTTTTTGGTTTTTCGAGACAGGGTTTCTCTGTGTAGCCCTGGCTGTCCTGGAACTCACTCTGTAGACCAGCTGGCCTCGAACTCAGAAATCCGCCTCTCTGCCTCCCAAGTGCTGGGATTAAAGGCGTGCGCACACGCCCGCCCTGCTCTCCTTTCTAAATATTATTCTTCACACACACTCACAATTTTTTTATGTACAATCATACATACATACTCTATATCCATTTTTTTCTGATTGAGTGGCCTCACTTACTAGTGTATATTCTAAGTTCATCCATTTTCTGGAAATTTCATTGCTTTCATAAATAGATCATCAATCAACATGGACGTTCTAAGAAAAGAAACATTTTCTAAGACCCACAAATGAGAGAACGTGTGTATGTGGTCTTGTCTGTATCTGACTTTCTTTGCTTACTGTGTTGATCCACATTTGCACTCACTTTCTAGCGTATAACATAATTTCATTCTTTGTTATAACTGAAGAAAACTCTTTTGTGTATATAAATTACATTTTCTTCACTCATCTGTTGATAAACATGTTGGCTGATTTCATGATTTAGCTCCTGCAATAAGTAGAGATGTGCAGCTATCTCTGTAGTAAATTGCCTTTGAGTTCTCTGGGTATAAACCCTTAAGTGATGATCAGGCTGATGCTACTTCTATTTTTAGCTTTTGAATAACATCTATAGTTATTTCCATAGTGTCTAGACCAACTTAATCCAAGAACAGTAAAAAATTTCCCATTTTCTCACATCCTTCCTAGCATTTAAAGAGAGTCCTTGAGATAGATTAAATGGATTTTGCATCAGAAAATACATAGAAACAAACACTTGGGTGTTACAATTTACAGAGATGTGCTGGGTTGTCAACTTGAAAAGGAGTGGAATTATCATGATTATTTTTGATCACCATCTTGGTTGGACTAAGAAACACTTCAGGCGTTAATGAAGCATACCTTCAGCTGTGTTGCTGAGGGTGATTTCAAAGACCTGCCTCTAATGTGGGCAGCAGCATCCCTAGTGGTGAGGAGCTCGAATGAACCAAGAACAAGAGGAAAAAGAAACCTGTGCACAAGCATTTTGCTGTTTTCTTTCCTGATCTGCCAAGATGTGAGCAGTCACTCACAGACTGCCATGCCTTAGCTTTATAATGGACTCTTATCCTCTGAATAGTTGGTGAGAATAACCTTCCCCTAAGTTGCTTCCTGTCAGGAATTTGGTTATAGCAGTGAGAAAAATGATCCAAGTATACAGTACTAAATATGGAATCACCCAGCAACAGCATGAAGGAATGAGTGCATACATCTCCATTATATATTACCTTCCAGTCTGGCTGCTAGAGGATCTTAAGCTAATGAATGTTTTTCACAGTTAAGTAGGCTTGGCACTGAAAATGACCGAGGGCAGTATATTTAGGAGCTCTCCTGATGGTCTCAAAGGTTCACTGAAATTCTGTATAGCTGAAACCAACAGGTCTGCACCTGCTTTAATAAACAACATTGTTTCTCATAAGGTGGCTATCGATTTATTTAAATATCATACTATGCGAGTTTCTGAAAAACAGCTTCTACCAGAAGGAGTTTCTTATTAGCTCACTAGCTGCGTGTGTCCTTCATACTCTGTTGACAGGTCTAAAGTCTTGATTATTAATAACCCAGTGAAGTTGTGTTTCATGTTTCTCTTCATTTCTTTTTTAAACTTCAGAGGTGATCCCAATGCTCTTGGAGAAATGCTCGAGAATGAAGTGTGGCATCCAGAATACAAACAGCTGAGTAGATATTGGACAGAAAGACCCATATTCATGAAAACAAAAACAGTTCTTAGTCTATATTTACTTAAGTGGAAATGAGTGGTGTGAATCTAAAACACCAATCAGTCAAAAAGACAAACAATAAGAACAACAAAACCCCAACTGAACTGTGTTTTCTGTGGTTCCAGCGATAGAGACATGCCGTCTGTATCAACGAGCTCCCTCATTACTCAGGAATGTTCTTCCTGTTCAAATTACCATAGAGGCAAAAAAGTTCTTCTTGTCTAGAAATGTCATAGACAATAGAGGTGACTGCTAAAGATGCCTAATGATGTGCTGCCTTTCTCTTGAAGTGGAATGCACAGATTGTTACAAAATTTTAACAGCATAGGCCTTTTATCTTTGGACAGTTTATTTAAGAATTACTATTTAATTTTTAAAAGTGTATATATGTGTCTGTGTCTCTATGTCTCTGTATCTCTCTCTGTCTGTCTCTCTGTCTCTCTCTGTCTCTCTGTCTCTGTCTCTGTCTTCTCTCTCTCTCTCTCTCTCTCTCTCTCTCTCTCTCTCTCTGTGTGTGTGTGTGTGTGTGTGTGTACATTCATATTGTGCCTTCAGAAAACAGAGGAGGGCATCAAACTCCTGGACCTATAGTTAAGGGCAGTTTTGAGCCACTCAATATACGTGCTGGGAACTGAATTCCAATAAAGAGCATCAAATGCTCTTAACCTCTGAGTTGTCTCTCCAGACCCACCCATCCTTGGCTTTTAACATGGATTTTAGGGATCTAAACTGAGCACCCTCAGACTTGCAAGTAATATAGTTTACTTGCTGAACCATATCCCTGGGCTTTATTTAGGTAAAAACATTTTGTTTTTGATAAATAATTTAGAAATACATACTATATGTAAATCCTAATTTAATCATAATAAACTTAATAAATAACATTTGTATGTTTATTAATGTGTTGGGCATTGTCCTAAGGACAACAATTTTCTTTAACTAATTTCATTCTTATAGCATTTCTGTTGTGAATGCAATTATTAGGGTTTGGTTTAACAAATGAGCTTATTGATGTACTGAGAGTCTAACAGCAAAGCCAGGCCTTAACAACTTTCAGAGCCCAAATACTTGTCCATCTTGATGAACCTTGAAATAACACTAGAGTCTTCATTAGTCATTTGGAAAGCATATAATGTCACCCTAAACCTTTACACCTTCCTACAGAAACATTCGGAAAGAAATTACAGACAGTGTGCTTCTGTGGTTTCAAAGATTTTTATAGACAAGTTATATATGACCAGCAAGTAAGTGATAAGAAAAACAACTAGAAAAGCTTGAGATATTTTTTTACCTATACCCCTAGCATCAGTTTATGATAATCGTCTCAAGACTCCATTGTACATTGATTTTTAAAAGTAATTTTCCTCACATTCTCATAGGGGACTTAAGCAAATGAAATTTCACACTTGTAATTTCACTTGCAAGGGGATATATATGGAAACTTTTAAGAGTGGCAATGTAAAAATATTTTTTTAAGCTCCTCTGGGGAAGGCAATGGAGGTGCTGTTACATTCTGAAATCTTTTAAGAGTCACTAAAAGGCTAGCAGAAAGCTCTCCATTCCCCACTGGTGATAGCATGTTGTACTTCTGACTTTCAAACTGTCTTTCAGTTACATAAGTGATGTGTTATATAGTTAGTTATCCAGTTTTCTGTATTATTCCCATCAGAAAAAAAGATCTCTAGGAAATTTAAAATAAAAGAAATCTCTGTTGTATATATTCACTGTATTCTAGTATGGTAGAATAGAGACCCAAGAAAACTACACCGAATTAACATACAGTATTAGTTATCTTTTTCCATACCCCCTCCTCTACCCTGTCCTCCAGCTGCTACCCAACTCAACCCCCGCCTACCTCATACCACCTGCATTCTCTCTTTCCTTGAAACTTCCACACACTATGACTTTTTATGAGTTTCTTGCCTTCTATGAGTACTTCAATTAAAGCATATACATCTGAAGATTCGAAGCTAACATTCACATATGAAAGAAAACACACAGAATTTGTCTTTCTGGATTTGGATTACTTCACACAGAATGATCTTTATCCGTTTACCTATGAGTCTTACAATTTCACGTTTATTTACAGTTTAACACTAATCCATTGTGTATATGAACCATATTTCATTAGTCATTCATGAGTTGGTAGATATATAGGTTATTTGCTCCTCCTGGCTATTGTACGTTGAACAGAGATGAACATAGATGGCAAAGTAGGGTATGCAGCCCTTTGAGAGAGTCCCCAAGTGCTGTTGCTGTATCCTGGGTAGTTGCTAGCTTTTTTTGAGAAACCTCTACATTGATTTCCACAGTAGCTGTACCAGTTTGTATGCTCACCAATAGTCAATAAGTGTGCCTTGCTCCTGTGTCCCCGACATTGTCATTTGTTTTATATTCATAAAATCTAGATAAACTCTTAAGGTAGATTAAGTTTGCAGTTAAGGACTTTGAACATTAAAAATATTCTTGACTATTCCCATTTTTTCCCCTTTGAGGGCTCTCTGTTTAGTTCCATGGCCTAAGTTTTAATTTTTGCTTTCACTGTGTTTATGGTGCTCTGTGGATGATCCATAAAGGGTCATGTAGTTCCTGCATAGAGCTTTTGGAGCACTCTCTCTTTACTCAGCTTGCTAGCACATACTTATCCTGGATAATATATCCCTTAAAAAATCTGTCTTTATTTCTATTTCTAGCTACATGCTTGCCCAATTCATTGTCCTTGGACATAAGAACCTGAATTATTTTAACAAGTTCCCTGAAACACTCTGGCAGGTGCCCTACAGACTCAGATCGCTGCCTATAATACCATCTACACAGGGTATTTCTGATGAACTTTTAATTATAATGAGAAAACAATTGCTAAATGCATCACACATAATTAGATCACTGACTACTCTCTCTCCCCACCTGGAGAGAGTTCCTATTTATATCCAAATCTTTGCTGCAACTTTTACAAGATGTTTAAGCTTTCCTTCTCAAAGTTCAGTTTAGCTAAGAACACTCCCTGCAAGCCGTCTGTGAAAAGAACCGAGGAAAGCCCACACTGGGTCAGAGTGCAGCTTCCACTGTGCTTTGCCCTACAAAGCTGAAGGATGAGCGCCAAATGGAGACATATTTTTTTCAGGGCTGTTCTCCCTCTTACTCATGTTTTTAAGTGGCCCAGCTGCCCAACAGGGCATGCATTGTACCCTGAGGGAACTGGCGATCTGAGGGAAAAGAGGTACTGGAGCAGGCTGGTTCCTTTGGTATTTCTAATTAGGAAGAAACTATACTTACAAAACAACTCTAGTCAATGACAAGATTAAATGCTGATTCACATGGAGACTCAGCTAAATTAGCAAATGGCAGGAGGCTGCTTAGAATTTTTCTTTGTAAGAAGAAAATGATTTGACAAGAATTGACCATGTTTTAAATAGAACCAAAAATAAATGGCACAATCTATAATGATAAACAAGCTCTCTAGGTGCCAGGTATGTTTTTTAGTGAGAATTTAAATAGCTATGTAAGATTTATATTTTTAAGATTCAAACTTATTCTAATGATAGTCAGATAAAAAGAGGCTTTTATGTTAATAAGAAGGCTTAGCTAAGGTCAAAGGGTAAAGCTTTTTAAAGATTGTGAATAGACACACATAAATGGATGAGAGATTATTTAAAGGCTCTTTTAAGATTTTTCATGTCTCTCTGGCAGACAAGAAAAAACTCAAAGCATGTTCAAGAGTTTGCTATCAAATGCACTGTGCAGCCCCCTTTTCCCATTTTAATGTACTATCAGTCTATATAATGTTGCAGATGGCCTTGGTCTTGTATTTTGATGCTAATTCTACCTTCCTTGGAGAGGCTGCAGACAAGGAGTGAATCAGTACACAGGTGACTTTATTAACTTTCTGCTCACCTTAATTTGTAAAATAAAGGCTAGAGCTTGTGATTAGGCAGTAGAAGGGGAGGTGAAATGAAAAAGTTTGGGAGAGGGAGAAGTAGGAAGGAGGAGAGAGGAGACAAGATGTCCACAAATGTCGGGATGTCCATGTGTCTCTAGCAGTCAAGGGTAGTTATTCATATCAAGGTTAGTTAATTGGGTTAACAATTCTAATTGAGTGGAGATCTTGTGTATTGAGTATTTGCTGATATATAAATCTATTTGGTTAATCTTAAGCATTAAGAGTCTTATTTCTACCGGGTACCACAAAGATGGTGGTTATTGTCTGGGATTGAGCAGAGCGTTATGAGGGTGGTGGAGTTGGCCCAGGGCCCATGCATAGAGCCATGGACTCCACAGAGCTGACCTGTGGAGACAACAGCTAATGTCTCATGGGTCCCAGGCTGGTGCCACTGGCCAGTCAAAGCCGCCTTAAGTGAGGAAACATAGCGCGGCCTGGATCCTAGCTGGTCATGTAGCCGCAGCTGCTTTTTCTAATACCTCCCGCTACAATATAATGGTGGCCATGCTCAGCTCTAACACTGAGCAGAGTGTTGAAAGAAGATCATCTAGTTCTGCAGAACCAAGTACTTCCTTTTTGAGCTTCTCGCTGCCTGGAGACACCCCCACCCCCGAAGCTTACAAGTGTTGGCACACATGAACATGTACCCGTCTTTTGGGGGTAGAGATTCTATGGTATAGCCTTCATTTTCCTTTATTTTTCAGTGTTGGGCATGGAGATGAGGCTAAAGAACCACCATGCATTCAGGTGTTCTGTTTCAAAAGACCAGTCTCACTTTCTGCCAACAAATAAGAACAACAGTCCCACTCCATTGGGTGACTTGCCCATAGGATTCCTTCAGTTCATAAACTGCATTAACGTTTCTCAAGCCTAATGTCTGCAGGTTTTTAATGACATCGTTAAGTTGGTGTATGTTTCTATTCTTACTTCTAAAACTTACAAATAATATTTTGAAGTTTGATTTTTAATTGTTTCCTCACTTTTGGGGTACTTCCTTAGTTAATTCTATCAATCAGAGCATGCACCGACTCTTTAAATCCCACTGACTTGGAACAATACGCAAGCTGACAAAAATACAACCTAGATTTTGATCTGGCATTGATTGTAAAATGCCTCCTCGAACCTAGCTCTGCCAATGTTGCAAACATGTAAAGGGGGCATTTTCCGTTAATGGATTAGCACTGCAGTCACAGATGCTATCTTTCTTTTGCTTTGATGGCTGGGTATACTGTTATTCCCCCTGTGACCCTGTCCTTCACTGGTTCTTACAGGAGGCAGCAGCAACCGTGGGTGCCTGCCTAGACCTGCCAGAGTCTGCAGCTTGGTTTCCTTCTTAGATGCCATTCTTCTGAAGCCTGAAACTGCCAAAGCTTTAGAGAAAGAGAGATTTAAAGAAAGAATAACACAAGTGGGGACTGAAGTGTGTGTGTGTGTGTGTTTGTTGTGTGTCTGTGTGTTTGTGGGGGTGGGGTGAAGGCGCGATACTAACAAGGAAGGGAGAAACCGGAAGTTAGTACTACAGAGAAAGGGGTATCTTTTTTTTCTTTTTACTGTGCGACATTTGAGTGGTTTATTTGAACTTGTCCTCGTACTTTTCATCTTTTCAAGTTCCCTTCAGCTCTTGACTTAAGCAGGAACACGCACATTCTCATCTGTAATTCATCCTGGGTAATTGGCAATACTTGCTACTGCAAAACACTCAGCAGATGAGTTACAGGAGATTTTCATCCTGAAAAGCTCCTACTTATAAAGTATATTGTGTAAGGTATATTTATATGAAGTACATGATATGTTATTAAAATAAGGCCATTTTTGTATATTCTTTGGAAAATTAATTTAATAGTCACCACCACTGGGAGAACTGTTTCCAGGAGAAGTTGGTTCACTGTAAATGATTAGGTTTGAAATGTTTCAGGCCAAAGTCCCTGCCCCTATCCCACTTCCCGCAGCCTCTTAGCACGCCTGAAAAGATGAAGAAACCAAATGGTTTAATTTTTCTGAACCGCTGTTTGATCACATTTAAAATTTAATGTATACGTTCCCACTGTTGGTTTCCCACAGTGTACTGAGTTCATGTTAAATTTCCTTAACATATTCTTTACGCCATTGAAACTTGCTGCCTAGTCGTAATCATTCATGCTATTTCTTTTCTGCCACCTCTGTGTGTGCCCACAGCTGAGAGCATCATTGCCACCAGGCACATGGCTTCCTGTGGCTTCACACTTATCACTCATAATCTAATTTGAACACCTAAAGTGTATATTTCCAAAAATTCTTTTAGATTGGATAACAGTGCATACAGTATTTTCCCCAACTCTGTATCAGATAGCATTTCACATGAAGTAGAGAAAGGAAAATCTTGACATGTGTTAAGTGGGTTGTGGAGCCATTTTAATATTTACTCTGGATTGTGGTGCCTTTGCTATGAAAATGGTACAGTTGAAATGTTAGTGACTTACACAAAGCCGGGTTGTGAACCCATTTATTGTAGCTAGCCAAGGCGCAGGAATACAGATGTAGAACAGTTTGGATCTTTGAATTTAAGAGTGATTAAAATCTCTTTCTGAGAAAATAAACAAGTGATATTAAACAGTATTAGTTATATTCTCAAAAAACTGCACATCTTGTGTTTGATTACTGAGTTGCTCAGATGTATTCTGTTACTCAGTTCCAGGAGAGCAAAGAAAGAGTCTAACCAAATCGGCCATTTCCTCGAACCCAGCACACATCACATGATGAAGACTCTCAACCGCAAATGAGAAGATGAGTCATATTCATGGTACAGACAGGCAAACTGAGATGCTCCTCCAGAGTAACCTCAGCTACTAAGATTAACCACCGAGGAAATAATAGGGAGACTTTCCATGCTTATTTTACTCTGAACGTACCTATTTAAAGGTCCTACTTGCTTCTCCATGTAATTTAGCATTAACTAACATATCCTAGTGTTTCTCTCTATCCTAGACTCTTAGAAACAATCCTTTTAAAATGATCTTTCTAGAAATAAGAAATTCACAAATGAGTGACTGTTGTTACACAAATACTGACAAGCTTGCCTGTTTTCCCTGTCATCAACCAGTGGTTGTTCTAAGATGGAAGTTACGGGTTAGAAGTAAAGGCTGTAGAAATACTGTTGCTTCATAGTAGGCTGTGATGGGAAACAAAGGATCAATACTTCTATACAAAACATACTTGCGTATCTCATTTGAATTTGATTAACAGGAACCAAATTAACATCTGCACTAGAACAGATTTGCTAATACATCAATGACACAGAAAATATCTTAAGGGACTGCCAAGTTCTGTGGCATATAATCAATTAGTAGACACCCAGCAGGCATTGCCCTTCAGCTGGTTCTAAGAGTGTCCTGGTAGCGATGGGGAGGGGACATGCTTCCTGTCCTTGGTTTAATATTCTAACCCTACAGGAGCATCCCTTAGCATTACAACAAAGGAATACTTCATTGTATTAAATGTAGGAAACAATAAGAACTTCATGTGATGATTGCATTACTTCTTTAAGACAAGATTACACAAGGAAATTCTTGGGAAATTAGCTAGAGCTGAATGAGAGAAAAATACAAATTACCTTTGAAAACATGGCAGCCCTTGCTGTTAGGGAGAAATGTACAGGGATCACTTATGAGAGAGTTTTAAGTCAGGAAGAGCGAGCTGAGTTAATTTCAGATAGAAGGAACAGGAACAAGTTGAGATCCATAAATGTTTTATGCAGTAATTTTTTTCACCTGATTTGTATGTAAGTCATGAAACTGAGTGGAGCTTTTTTCTCCTATGAAAGCTGGAGGCAGATTTGGCCTAAAGCCTAGAAGAATAGAGTGTTGGGGTGCGCTCTCTCAGATCCTTCTCTGGAAGGGGCTTTTTTTCTGTTTGTATCGTGGAAATATCATCTTCCTTCTGTCATTCCCAGTGGCTAAATGACAAGGGCTATTTCAATTTTTTTTTGCTAGTATTGCTGAATAATTCAAATCACTGTTTAACTTCATAATATCATCTCTGCCAGATATATCTAAATTCAATGTACCATGAGTGCCTGCTGCCCACAGAGACCAAAGAGAGCACCAGGTCTTCTGGACTAATAGTAAGGATTAAACTACTGAAGTACAAATTGAGTGTATCTACTCAGTTCTAATCAGTGAGACATTAATTATATAAACTGGAGCTATATTTAAAAAATTACAGTGTAAAGTAATTTTCCAGAAGGAAACCACACTTATACTGAATGCTTTGCAGAGCTGGTTGACTCACTGCAACATCAGAGAAGTTGCAGGCCTAAACCAAATGACTTGAGTTATCTTACCCAGTAATTCTTAATTGTCCACACTATGTTGACTTAATATTCTTGCACTTCAATTAAATCCTTCTTGCATGTAAAACAGATCCTCTACCAACCTAAAAGCTAAGAACACTGTTGGATAACATGTGAGGTTTGTAGTAATCCCTCCACTTTGATATAACAGCCTGTCTATGCTGAGATGCCTTTAAAAAGTATCCTTATTTATAGCTTCCTTTGTTTTGTTACTATAAAAGTTCATAAAAGGCTGGAGAGGTTGCTTATATGTTCAAACTACTTGCTGCTCTTGCAGAGGACCTGGGTTCAATTCTCAGCACCCACATGGCACTCACAACCCTTTGCAACTCCAGTTCCAGAAGACCTGACAATCTCTGTTCTCTGTTGGCAACAGGCACTTGTGGTGCATTGACATATATGCAGAAAAAAAAAAACACTCATACACATAAAATAAAAAGAAATAAATCTTGAGAAAAACCTTCACTAAATGACTGATTTGCTGAAACATGGAATTCGGGCATCCTAAGTATGTGGTCCTGGGCCATGGTCACTCATCTTTGTTTCCATATTAAACCATCTCTGTTTGAGGTGAGGGCTGTGTTGTCTACATCACTAGTAATTAGTTTTGAGAGCTTAGTTGGTGTAGATTTCCTCCTTTACTTTGGCAACAACAGTAAGAGTTCTCCATGCCATTCTCACTGATCTGTTTCTCAGGAGATAAACGGGGCAGAACACCATTAGAACTAAAATTCCTAATCTTAAGTTACATCATTTTGGTTTCTACTTTTATCACTAGTACTGTCAGCCATTATTTCTCTAGCCACAGCATTAAAGGACAACACTAAAGTAAAGGACATGAAAGCATATTTACTGCTAGTTGATTTTATATATTAAGGCTAACTAAAAGGCAAGAGGAAAACACTGGAGTAATTGCAAGAGTAGTTGGCATGATGTTAAGAAAAAGCAAACAAATGCACGCACATCTTGGGACTTTTGAAAAATTAGAATTTCCAGTCTTGCCAAGTATCCCATTACCCTGTTGAGTGGGCCAGCTCTCTTGGATACATTACCACATTAGCATAATTTATACTATACTATTACTTATGATAAATACACAAGAATTTTGAATAAAGATATCAGAAGTCAGCATTCACAGAAGTGCAAAGTAGGTCTGCATCATTTAGGTAGAGTGTGGGAAAGCAGCTCCAGACTTCGCTGAATGATGGGAAGCAAAGATTTGTGACAGATAGTGCCATGAATAACTCACAAAAGAGTTTACTAAATCCTGAGATTGCAGTTCAGAATGTTAGATATGTTTTTCTCTTATTTCATTATTTTGATCAGATTACTATTGAAAGAGAGGACTGAATATTAATTTTCTATCTCAAAAATTTCTTCCAATTTTTTTTTTTTGGTTGCTGGCTTTTTTTCAAATCATTTTCCTTTAGTGAAATGGAACTTTAGTTAAATCTCTATAGACTTGCCCAATTACACTTTCTGTCAGCATACTTAGTTTTACAATTCTCTTTTGTGGTCTATTCCAAGTGGCAAGGTGGCTCTGGTGATTGCTTATGTAAACCCTATGCTGAGGGGGCACTTGGGGTACCAATCCCTTTACCCCTTTGATTCTATTTCCATAGAACTAGATATTACAGATGTCCAGGATACATTGCAAAGAGTCATTTCCATTTCTTCTCAACATATTTTAGAAGTATTCATTTTTGTATTATTCTTTCATCAACTGTGAGAGGGGTTCTATTGGTTGATGCGGTGGTAGGTGTATTTGGGGTACTTACCTGCAGGAATCCTGGGGGGCAGAGAGCCTCCTGCAGTCACTGGATGTGGTGCTTGGATGCCATTTAAAAACCCAGCCCTTAGGAAGCTGGGGCAGAAGGCTTCCACCCCAATCGCCGGGAAGGATCCTTGGAAAAGATAAAAATTGATGTTAATCAAAGTCTTACTCATGGAAAAGTTAATGATTATTTGCATTTGATTAAACCTCAAATACATAACCACAATAAACTTCACAAGAAAGTTATGAAATTAATGGATTGGGTTATAGTTTTTTTCCCCATAGATTTATAAGATCATTCTATTCTTGAGAAGAAAGCTCTTCTTGCTAGTTATATCTATATATCTATATCTGTAACTGTATCTGTATCCGTATCCGTATCCGTATCCGTATCCGTATCCGTATCCGTATCCGTATCTGTATCTGTATCTATATCTATAGCACCCTGTTGAGTGCTAAAATAAAATCTCCCTCTCTTTCTTCCCCTTCCTCTCCCCCTCCCTCTTTCTCTCTCTCCCCTCTTATTTTTCCCTCTCTCTCTTTATCCCTCTTCCCCTCTCTCCATCACTCTCTGCTCCCCCACTTTCTCTCCCCCACTCCTTTCCTCCCTTCCTTTTTCTCTCCTCTCTTTTGAGACAGGGTCTTTTTTTTTTTTTTTTTGGAAATTTTTTTTACATTTCAGATGTACAGGGTCTTACTATGCAACTTTGTCTGGTCTGGAACTCTCTATGTCAATCAGGTTGTTCTCAAACACATAGATACTCACCTGTCTCTGTCTCTATAGCACTGGTATTAAAGTTATGCACAACTACATTTAGCTCAAAGTTTCTAAATCTATATTTAGTTCTAAGAGTCAGGCTATGAAGTGATGAGGCAGACAGGAATGTCAGTCACTGATGTCTGCATTTTCCACAACCACATGAATGATAAATATACAGAAAATTGTCCCAATAACATCTGAGAGCTATGTTATGCCAAAATTCAACAGTGCTTTGCTCTGTAGATATCAATACCAATGATTAAAATAAGCATAGCATTTTATATTTATGCATATTTAAAAATACTTTTACAACAGTAAACATACACCACTGTTCTTAATTCCTCACACATTTTTGTTAAGGACATGATGAGAGTTTGCAAAGGTAGAACCATTTTCCTTTATCTTTTTATGAAGTAAACCAACAGTAACATGTTTGGAAAATTACTGATCAAGTTACATAATGAGTCCCTGAACAAAAGGGTATTAGTGAAGAAAAGCACTTTCATCAAGGACTAGTGTTCCTCTAACTAACAGAGGTCTAGAGGTGTGAAGCGATGTCACAGAGTTGACCAAGGACAAACTCCACTGTGGAGTGAAAATAAGCAACGAAAAAATCCCTATTTGAGAGATTGCTAACCTTTGTATATGAGTTGGAAAATTACATGCTAAATTAAAACATTAAAAATTGATACCTCAATGACTTGAAGACAATATAAACACTCTGAAGAAAACTTGATGCACACTAAATATTAGTGAGTGAACAACTCTGGTAATCCAAATGGGCAATCTAAAGTGAAATTCTGGTTGATCACAGTAGGCACAATTCACTGAGTGCATCTATCCGATTTACGCCTCTAGAAAGCCTACTACGGTAAGGAATTGTATATGTGTTATCCGAGAGGGAGAGTCTTCCCAGGCTCTGGTTTAGAAAGTCCCATATTTGTGAAGAGACTTTACTCTGTCTTGTGGTTTGAGTATAAAGTATTCTTCACAGGCCTTTGTCCTTGGACACTAGTAGGACACCAGCTAGTTAATGATGTTTTAGAAGATTGTGGAACACTTTAAAGATGGAGTTTTGCTTGAAGAAGTGAATCACAGTGGGAGAGCCCCGAGATTCTGAAGTTTGGCCACAGTTCCTGTCTACACGGCAGAAGTACTGTGACTAGCTCCCTTATACTGTTTCAGCCGTGTCACTTCTTCAACCAGGAGGGACTGTATCTCCTCAAACTATAAGCCAAAATCAACTCTTCTTTCTTTCTTTTCTCTCAGGCATTTGGTCACATCAGAAAGACAAGTAGTCACTGATATATTGTTTTCAACAGAGAATCTTTACCAAAAATAGGTTAAAATTGGAAGCATCTCTGAACTTGGGTCTGATCTAATAGCAAAGCTGAAGTACTTTCAACATTAAGAAAGACATGTGTCATACATACCCAGGAGGAGACCAGAGAGTGTTCAGTCAAAACTTCAAAGAGTAGTGAAAGACATTCATTTCTTCTTGTGACTGCATGGAACATTCATCATTGATGACAAATAGTTCCTGTTTAAGTTCTCCTCCCATAGAAGGCATTTTATATATTGCAGTGCTTTCTGCATAGTGTTTTCTGGAAGGCACTAGTCACTAATGGTGGCATTTCACTAAATGCCAGGTGGATGTAATCTTATGTATTCACATAGCATTCTTATTTAAAGTCACAAAAGAAATGATATTGCTATAATGGAAAAAATAATGGCAAGAAATACAGATTCTATTATATACTATGACAACTAAAGTGGCATAGGTTTTATGCGTATATTAAAAACTAAAAGTTTAGCTGACAATGATTTATTAAAACCAAGTAATAGAAATATTGGTTCAAGTATATTTGATATTAGGGAAAAGAATAACTTAGTCACACAGAACAATAAATAAAAGGATATAAATGAAATGACCATGAAAGCAACTTAAAGCGAAGCTATTCTATTCAGAGCAGTGACTCTGAGTAATTTAAATATGGTGCACATTTCGAGATGTTGACTTGTATTTACTATTTTTGAGAACACCATAAAAACTACCAATTTAGGAAAGAAGCTCATTATTTTAACTCCTTGGAAAGAACTAAATACAAATACTACTTTATTGCTCCGATTACATTGATTACTGTGTGCTATTGTGACAGCTGTCATACCTAATAGCAGTTTTCCTTCCCCTAAACTTACTGCACCTTTCACGATGGCTTTGTTATGTTTCTTTACTATGGTTAAAAAAGTCTTTTATTCATTGTGGTGTCTGTTTCTTAAAGAAATGTCACTTTAAAAAAAGCTAATAGAACCCCCGTAAACATTCTGTGCATGGATGGATACACATTCAGCTGATATCAGGCATTATGTGATAATTGTATCATTTTTCTTCATTCATAGGGAATCAAATTTTCAGACTTGTTATGGGTTGAATACAAAATTTCCCTCCATTTATTTGTTTTCACTGGTTTGTTTCCTAGTAGGTGGGGTTATTAGGGAACTTTCTAGAAACTTTGATAGGCAACATTTAGCTGGAAGAATTAAATCACTTGGAATAGGTCTTTGAGAAGAATATCTTATCCTTAGACCTTCATTGCCTTTCTCTTTCTGTTCCCTACATACTAAGAGATAAAGAATAGACAGCTTCTACCATATGCCCAGTAACATGACATTCTGTCTGAGCACATGGAGCTAGGATGAAAATTTTAAGCAAAAATAAATTATTCCTGTCTTTAAGTTGTTTCCCTTGAGTATTTCACAGCCACATTAGAAGCAACTAACACAGGTGATTTGATATAAAATGATTTTAGCAGGTTCAGTCAATTGGTCCAGTTGTTTCCATTCGACTTTCATTTTTTAATTGTGAAATGTATCAATAATTTATTCTGTATTGGAAGTCACAACGTCTATATCTATAGCATGAGAGTTGTCAATTTCTTTAAGTTTCAGTTTTAGTTACAGTAGAAGAGTAAATATTAAATATTATAGCATGAATACTTGTATTTCTGGCTTGTTAGTTTCTTGAATCTTTCATTAGAACAGTGACTCTCAGGTTTAGTGGTTCCAGTATACTTAGAACATCATAAATTAGGATGGGGGAAGTCATTATAGGTGCTTAATAGATAGTGTGTTGGAGGCCCTTGCAATATATAATGTACTAATATCAAAAGGAAAACGCTGTCTCCATATGCTAGTAGCACCCACTGAAAAATATTATGTATGTAGTAAAGTATGATTATTGCAGAAGAGGCAAAGAAAGATTCTAAGAATCAGGGGACCAGGATGTCTGTTGCCAGAGAATGTCTTCTATATATGACAGGGAAGCTACAGCCAAGAAACCTCAAAAAATACAATCACCTAAATTAGACCTGCATAATGACATCACCGATTGACATGCTTCCATGGAAGCTGAAAGGTCAAAGGATGCCACTCCTAGATGAAGAGTTAAAGGTTTTGTTTGTGGAAGAGGAAGACATTCTTCTCCAGAAGCAGACTTTCTAATAAGTTATGGATCCCAAGTGGTCAGCCTTAAAACACATGCATTACCACTAAATGGACTCAGCAGGTTTTTGAGCTTGCATGCATATGTATGTGTGTGTGCATACATATGTAGTGTGTGCATGTGTGCTTGCTGGCAAGCATGCTTCTCTCTCCCCCCATTCTTCTCTCTCTCTCTCTCTCTCTCTCTCTCTCTCTCTCTCTCTCTCTCTCTCTCTGTGTATGTGTATAATTGAAGAGGAAGAGGTTATGTATTTGAAAAGGAGTTAGGGTGTAGAATGGAGGTGTTGAATGGGGAGACAGAAGAGTAGAAATGATATGATACAATGCTCATGTATGACATTCTCAAAAATTAAAGGTTGCTTTCTACTAGTTTATGTACTGAGACTACACTGTAAAAAGGAGAAATTGAAATGTCCGGCATTCTGATCTCTAACTTGATAGCATAACTCAAAATTACTTCAGTTTCTATGTCTGAAAGTTAGCTGGCCTGCAGAATAACTATTTTCAATAATAAAAACATATTTGATACAAAGTCTATGAAACAAAATCCTGTTTCTAAGTTGATATTGCCCTTATGTCTCTGGAACAGCTTTGCATTAAAAATTAGGTGTCACTAGGTTTTCGTGTAAACATAACACACAACAGCAGAGACTGCTGAGTTTCCCCTTTTTAAAATGAAAGTGACAATGGCTGCTACCTCACAGGACTCATTTTTAGGACTCAGTTAAACCAGTGATAGTTAGTGTTATCTTGCCAACATTGTAACATCACAGTAAATCTGCTTTAGGAAGGAAATAAAGTAAAAAAAAATACTGATAAAATTTTGTGGCTCCTTCTTCCATATACACTCACAAGTTCTTAAGAAAATAAGGATTTTAGGAAATATTATTTAGAAAATAAAAATCCATCTTTAAATACAACATGTCAGTTAATTTACCTTTGATGCTAAAAAGTTAAATGATACATTGTCCCCTCTAACCTATTGTGAAACATAGAGATTTATTAGGTAAAATTTTTGCAAGTAACGATGAGGATCTATCTGTAGAAATCCTTCATGCTGGCTTAATTAAAGATAAGCCATCCAGAATTGCATTTAAGAAGCACATGCTTATATACACGGCTTTAAGAAGGTCACTTTGCTGGTTTCTATCTGGTCTGCCTCTCCTGAAGCTTCTGCAACAGTGAGTTTCCTTTTGTAAATGTTTTCAAAACTTAGGGTGGTTGGTGTGCTTCAGAGATTCAGGAAAATGGGCAGAAGGAACTCAAGGCCAGATGGTCCATATGTATGTATTTTTATATTTGTATGTACATTGTGAATGTTTTTCTTTTAGCCACAAACAAATACAAAAACAAAATACACTCTTAGTACTACTCCTTGGAAGGGTTGCGTGAACATTTTATTGTTAGAGGTAGTGTAAACCCAGAGAGTTTTGGAGACTACTTTGGATAACGCCAAAGTGTTGGTGAAAATACTTTATTTCAAACACTTGAATAATTAGATCAGGGCTTTGTAGTGGTTATAGTAGATTGTTACTTCTATATAGATGTTCTCAACAATGTATATACATTAGAAAACATAAAAAGGCACAATGGGGCAAACATGATTGGAGTGTCCATACTTTCATGAATTCTTTATCTTATTCCTTATATAATGATAAGGAAGGATTATGTAATCAGGTATGAAAGGAACACACTCAAATATTAAAAATAAGGATTCACTAATATCAGTTACAAATAATTAGCATTTTTATAGTTCTGTGTATTGTTAGTATTACATTATATTGTCAAAATAAATTGAGTGTAGTCAGACCTGAAATTATTAAATTTGTAGCACCAATACAAAAATAAATATCATTTCAAAAATAGTTTCATTCCACTTTTATATACTTCCTTCCTTTCTTTACTTTCTTTGATCCAAATTGGCTTCTGCCTCTTTAGTGCTGGGATTAAAAGTGTGCAACATCACAAATGACTCTATACTCTGCATTTTAGAATAAACATCATAATATAGTAACCACAATAAAGTCATTTGTATCTATGATAAATAAATAAACACAATCCATGCAGGAGACTCTTGTAGCTCAAAGATGTTTGCTGATGGGACTAATCTAAATTAGTACATCTGAAAAGAGAGTATGCACATCAGGAAAGATTCACTCCTTACCCTGTAGCTGCCTTATAGACACTTCCATGACTGGGCTTTGGATTAATGACCATGCTTCTTTTCTGTATTTAGAATATCTTCAATATGAAAATGAAGCAGTTAAGTCCAAGTGTTGATTTCACTGAGGCATGCCCACTTCTGAATGCTCAAGATTCTCTACTAACCCTCCTCTCTCCAGTTACACTAGTTCTTTTTTTTTAAGCAGATTCCATAAACATTCCTTTATTACTTCTGGAGCTTGTGTTTTCCTTTCTTCTTTTTTATCAGTTACAATAATGTATAGTGCCACACGTTCTCTAAGAAAAGAAGATCGTATACATTCATGTATGAGAAAATATTACCTAATTTTCTGTAATCAGGAAAGGGACTGAACACTCAAAGTTTCTGCCCAACACCAAGGAAGACCAATTCTAGGAAGAAGAGCTATCTTTCTATGCAGCACTGGAAGAATGTATCTTTAAGTCATGGAGACCTTTGATTTGGCTCCCTCACTGATGATACATAAAGGCTGAGATTCTCAGTCAATATACATTTTAGCTTAGAATGGTTTATACCTCCTTGTAGCTCTTGAAACCAGCCAGTCTGGTCTCCTGTAACTGTGATCAAAAGACATACAGAGGATAGTTTCAATAGAAGCTAGTTGAGTATGTGTTATAAGAAAAAAGCAATTGAAAGTGACATATTCCTCCTTAGGCAAATAACTTCCTAGGATCTAAAGAACTTGCGTGCCCAGTTGATTTCTAGGTCAAATTATTTTTCTTAGAAGGGAGGTAATTTTTATTTATGGTTAAAATATGGAAAACTTCCCCTTCTCAAGGACATCCGTATTTGCCATCCTTGTTACTTAATCTCTCTGGGTCTATGGATTGTAGTTTGATTTTCTTTATTTAACAGCTAAATATTCACTTATAAGTACATACCATGAGTACTTATCATGTTTGTCTTTCTGGTTCTAGGTCAGCCTAGTGAGAACTCCTAGTAATAGAGGACATGGAACCTGAACAGGCCATATTCTCTAACCAGGGAAGGTTTCCAAGAGTGGGACTGGAATATCAATCCAGCCAAAAACATATAGCCTTTGACCTATAATTTGTCCTGTTTGCAAGATGTGCTGGGGGTGAGGGTGGGGTAGGGGAGGCAATGGTGTCCCAGAACTGTGAGAGTGAACAAATAATGACTGGTCTAACTTGAGGCCCAGACCACTATAGGGAGCCCATGTCTGACACTATCTAAATGAGCAGGAACAGGAAGCTGGATAGTCCAGAGAACTAGGGCAGTGTCAAACAAGACTGGCAAACAAACAAACAAACAAACAAGACCAGAAAAACACCACCACCACCAACATCAGCAACAACAACCCCCGCCAAAAAAACCCCAAACTGAAAACAAACAAACAAACAAGAAAAAGAAAAAAGGGAAAAAAAGTCTATGACATGATTTCTAATGATTTTTTCCTATACTCATAGATTGGTGCCTAGCCCAGTTGTCATAGCCTCAGCCTTGTAATTTTATCCTAGTTCCACCCTCCTGGGAGGGTCTGCAGAGGAGGATTGAATCAATGTTGTGGATAGCCCCAGCCTTGTAATTTGATCCTAGTTCCACCCTCCTGGGAGGGTCTGCAGAGGAGGATTGAATCATGTTGTGGATAGCCCCAGCTTGTAATTGATCCTAGTTCACCTCCTGGGAGGGGCTGCAGAGGATGATTGAATCTGTAACAGGTGACGTCTTGTAAACCTCTGTCAATTAAAACCTGTAAATAAAACTAGAGCCAGAGATTGGGCAGTAGAAGGGGAGGCGGAGAAAAAGGCTTAGGGAGGAGAGAGTGAGAGGAATTCGATATAAAAGGAGGCAGATGCAGAAGCAGAAGGAAGCCGGTGTTAGAAGGAAGCCAACGACAGAGGAGCCGGAGCTTGGAGGACAAGGATGCGGCCTGGATGAACCGCAAGTTATAAGGGATCTCATAGCTAGGGATTAGAGTAGTGTAGCGGTAAATCTGCCCAATCTAGGTGTGCTATTTATACCATAATTATTGAGTTGTGTCTTTCTTTACTGGTCTACTTTGGGGAGGAGAATTACCGCAGCAAATTTGGGGGTTAAATAATTCTTTCTACAACAAATTGGCGCCCAACGTTTCTTCTAGATTTTAATTAGAAATAGTGGAGAGGAGAGGCCTATTTAAATAATTTCTACTACAAATTGGTGCCTAACTTCTACTGCATCTCGTCTTGTTAATTTTTAATAACTCATAATCCAGAATTGGAGCAAAAAGGACAGAGATACCATTTCAGTTATTTCTTCAGTGACCTTAAAACAAATTTTCATGTTTCCTCAGTTACTTTTTTTTTTTATTGGATATTTTATTTACATTTCAGACGTTATCCCCTTACTGCATTCTCCCCCCTGCTTCTATGAGGATGTGCACCCACGTAACCCCCCACTCCCACCTCCCCACCCTTGATGATATAATGACAACTGTTACAATTTGTTTAATTTTTGCACCAGCAAAGAGAATTAAAAGACATTGAAGTTATTTAAAATCTTTCTTGAAAAATGTAGTGGCTGGATATGAAATCAACTCAAACAAGTCAGTAGCCTTTCTCTACTTAAAGGATAAGCATGCTGAGAAAGAAATTAAGAAATGACAGCCTTCACAATAGTCACAAATAATATAAATACCTTGATATGAATCTAACCAAGCAAGTAAAAGAATTGTATTCAAGAACTTCAAGTCTCTGAAGAAAGAAATTGAAGAAGAGTTCAGAAGATGGAAAGATCTCCCATGCTCTTGGATTGGTAGGATTAATATAGTAAAAATGGCCATCTTGCGAAAGCAGTCTACAGATTCAATGCAATCCATTTAAATTCCCACTCAATTCTTCATAGAGATAGAAAGAGCAATTCTCAAATTCATTTGGAATAACAAAAAAACCCAAGGATAGAGATAAGTATTCTCAACAATAAAAGAACTTCTAGGAGAATCACCATCCTGACCTTAAGTTGTTCTACAGAGCAATAGTGATAAAAACTTCATAGTATTGGTACAGAGACAGGCAGGAAGATCAATGAAATAGAATTGAAGACCCAGAAATGAACATCTATGGTCACTTGATCTTTGACAAAGGAGCTAAAACAGTCCAGTGGAAAAAGAACACATTTTTAACAAATGGTGCCTTTTCAACTAGAGGTCAGCATATAGAAGAATGCAAATCAATCCACTCTTATCTCCTTGACAAAGCTCAAATCCAAATGGATAAAGGACCTTCACATAAAACAAGATACACTGAAACTAATAGAAGAGAAGGTGGGGAAGAACCTCGAATACTTGGGCACAGGGGAAAAGTTCCTGAACAGAACACCAATGGCTTATGCTCTAAGAGCAAAAATTGACAAATGGGACCTCATAAAATTGCAAAGCTTCTGTAAGGCAAAGGACACTGTCAATAGGACATAATGGCAAACAACAGATTCGGAAAAGATCTTTACCAATCCACATCTGATAGAGGGCTAATATCCAATATATACAAAGAACTCAAGAAATTAGACTCCAGACAACCAAATAACTCTATTAAAAATGGGGTACAGAACTAAACAAAGAATTTTCAACTGAGGAAACTCAAATGGCTGAGAAGCACCTAAAGAAATGTCCAACATCCTTAGTCATCAGGGAAATGCAAATCAAAACAACCCTGAGATTCCACCTCACACCAAACAGAATGGCTAAGATCAAAAACTCAGGTAATAGTAGATGCTGGTGAGGATGTGGAGAAAGAGAAACACTCCTCCATTGTTAGTGGGATTTCAAATTGGTACAATCACTTTGGCAATCAGTCTGGCGGTTCCTCAGAAAATTGGACATAGCGTTACCTGAGGATCCAACTATATCATGCCTGGGCATATACCCAGAAGATGCTCCAACATATAACAAGGACATATGCTCCACTAAGTTCATAGCAGCCTTATTTATAAGAGCCAGAAGCTGGAAAGAACCCAGATGTCCTTCAACAGAGGAATGAAATACAGAAAATGTGATACATTTATACAACGGAGTATTACTCAGCTATTAAAAACAATGAATTCATGAAATCCTTAGACAAATGGATGGAACTAGAAAATATCATCCTGAGTGAGGTAACCCAATCACAAAAGAACACACATGATATGTACTCACTGATAATTGGATATTAGTCCAAAATCTCGCAATACCCAAGATACAACTCACAGACCATATGAAGCTCATGAACAAGGAAGACCAAAGTGTGGAGTGCTTCAGTCCCTCTTAGAAGAAGTAACAAAATACTCAAGGGAGCAAATATGGAGACAAAGTGTGGGACAGAAACTGAAGGAGGGGCCATCTGGAAACTGTTCCACCTGGGTATCTCCCATGTGCAGTCACCAAAGGCAGACGCTGATGTGGATGTCAGGAAGGGCATGCTGACAGAAGCCTAACATAGCTGTCTCCTTAGAGGTCTGCCAGGTCTGACATATTCAGAGGCAGATGCTCACAGCTAACCATTGAACTGATCAAGGGGATCCCAATGGAGGAGTTAGAGAGAAGACTGAAGGAGCTGAAAGGGTTTGTGGCTCCATGGGGAGAGCAACAATACAACCAACCAGAGCTCACAGGGTCTAAACCACCAGCCTGGGAGCACATAGGTAGGGACCCATGGCTCCAGCTGTATATGTAGGGGAGGATGGCCTTGTAGGGCATAGGTGGCAGAGAAAGTCCTTGGTCCCATGAAGGCTGGGTGCCCCATTGTGGGGGAATTCATGTGTGGGGAGATGGGAATAGGGGGTGGGTAGGGGTACATCCTCATAGAAACAGGAGGAGGGGGGATGGGATAGGGGTTTCTGGGTGGGGGGAACGGAGAAAGGGGATAACATCTGAAATGTAAATAAAATATTCAATAAAAAAGAAAAATGTAATATATATTATATACATGATATAAATATACATATGTACATTATGTAAATATACATAATATATATTTTAAAAGAAAACATTTAAATGCCTTAATGTTCTTAATGATAAGTGATAAAATTGGGTCAGACTAACTTACCATGTTTCCTTTATACTGAAAGAATCTGTTTACTTAGTTTTTTTTCCATTTGCTGATTTGAATGATTCTTGAATTTTCCCAAGGGGGGGTTTCTGTCTAGTGTTGTACTTATATTTGCCCTTAGTGGATCAAGGGAAAGTAATTACCAGATTAGTGCTCATAGGTATACTAGGCTGAATAACAAAATTTTCATGTCCAAAGCCAGTAATGATGAATATATTGCTTTTTTATGAAGCATCTTGACAATACTTATGTGCACAGAGAGTATTCAGTGAGTATCGAGTAAATACTTTTCTCTTTTCTCTTCTTCTGAGTTCCAGGATCCAAAGCTCCCATTCCATTCTCCATACCGCCTTCCAAGCCCCTTCTTTGGAAGGCCTTTCTGGCTTTGGCAGATATCTCTTCCTTTGTTAGAGTGTGCTTGAGCACATCTGGCAAGAATTCACTCTATTCAAGCCTCTGTGACTTCTTAATCTTAAATACTGTAACAGAGACACAACATCACCATAGATACAGTGTTTATTTTTCAGGTTTTTTTGGTGCCAATCTCAGATGCCTTTAGGACTTTGCCAGGTGCAGTAAATAAGTAAATCAGCCTGTGACAAAGGCATTTAGATGAAATGAGGGTAAATATTCTGACTAAAAAATGAATCCAAATGTTTAGAAAATGTTTTAAAAATCAAAATGGTGCACATCTGGATGATTACAGCCTATGGCTGGTGATTGGTGACTGGCGACTCTGGCTTACATGTTTCTCTTTCTCACTGGTCTGTGATCTCTGAATAATATGGTGAAGGGCCTGGAGAGATGGCTCATAGGATAAGAAAACACACTGTTCTTGCAGAGGATCTATATTTGGTTCTTAGCACACATATCAGACAGTTCACAACCAACTGTAACTCGATTACTAGACTGTCCGTTGCCCTCAGGTCTCTGATAGCTCCTGCAAATCTGTGGACAGAGGGTCATTCAGATACATAGACACGCACAAATAAAAATGAATAAATCTTAAAACAAGGACATGGATGAGTGGATCATACAGGTCCTGTTGTCTTCCACACACCCATCCTCAGAGCTTGCTCAATGTAAAGTTTATCAAGTTGAATTAAAATCATCTTTGCATAAATAGTCCAAAAGCAGTTTGACTTTGTAGAAACAAAAGACTGACTTTGTCTGTGTTAGAGCTTTCAGGACTATGTATGCTTTAATAATGTACATAGCCTCAAAATATGGATAATTATCAGTGTTTAATGAGGCTTATACTTTTCCACTTTAAATGCTCATGAAAAGTTAGTGTTCAGGACCTAGGGAGAGACTTTGGTTCTAAAATTTGTAAAGTTCTAAGAAGCAATCTGAGAAGTAAAATGATGAGATGAATGAATCTGGAAAGCATATTGCTCCCATGATGCCTTCATCAATATATTCCTACCTAGCTGTTGCTTTCTAGTCTCACAGGATTTTTTTTTTAGTTTTTTTCTTTTTTATTCTATGGAACTAAAGTAATCTTTTATCTGTCATCTTAGAATAAGAAAGGTGGGCCATAATACTTGAAATGCAAAGTTTTATGACTCTTGAAAACCATCTTGACAGCCCAGTAACATTTTATTAATTACTTTTACATCATGACCACAGTTTTCCCTTCATCTTCTCCTCCCAGTCTTTAACCCCACCTCCACTCCCACAGTTTTTAATCTACATGTCCTTAAAAGAAGTCCTTTTATACCTCAGGTGCTAAGGAGTTGTTAATCAGAACTTACCAACATGTAAAGGAGCAGATCTAGAGCTCTTTAGCTTGGTAGCCAAAGTGTGCTATGCTTTAATATTTATGAACTGTGGGTTTGTCTTCTACTTTATTGCCACAGGACTTACAGATTTAGCACAGTAGATACGAGTTAAGCAGGTAGGCTGTGTTTGTTCTTGTGTTTTGTGGTGTGAATATGCTTGGCCAAGGGAGTGGCACTGTTAGAAGGTGTGGTTTTGTTGGAGTGGGTGTGGCTCTGTTGGAGAATGTGTGTCACTCTGGGGATTGGCTTTATCACCCACCTCCTAACTGCCCATGAGAAAGTCTTCCTTGGCTGCAGTTGGATTAAGATATAGGACTCTCAGCTCCTCCAGCACCATGTCTGCCTGGACACTGCCATGATTTCTGTCTTGATGATGGACTGAACCTCTGAACCTGTAAGCTATCCCCAATTAAATGTCCTTTCTAAGAGTTGCCTTGGTCATGGTGTCTCTTCATAGCAATGGAAACTCTAACAAGACATTGTAACCTTCGAAAGAGGTGGAAGATCAGACTGGTCATCACTGCTCATCTCTATCCTATTGTTACAGACATGACATTGTTGCTCCAGTATACAAAGCTTAAAAGAGAAAGTGGATGTTTAGTTTTATCCCCAGACGTGATGATGACACCCTTGTTAGCGTTAGCTATAAACGAATGTTACACGTATAAGTCATTTCTTACTTGTGACTATTTAACTGATGAGAATTGGGTCTTTCCGGTTCAGTGCAGCGAGTTGGCATGTGTACGACAGAGATGTGTGCAGGAGGAACGGGATTAATCATCACCATGCTGAGCACTGGTCTGACTTTGAAATGCTCGGGGGACACAATCAACATAAAAACAGTTGTAACAGCCAACAGAGGCTAGGACCAAATGAGGCCATGAGGACTTTTTAACCTTTTTCTGGGACATATGTGTGACAGGCTGGATCCATCATGGCAGTGCCCTGACAGCAGCAGGACAATGTCTGCTTTGCTAGGTAGACATTGTCAGCTTGAGGTCACCATATGGGATTTGTTTCCGGACACATGTCTACTTTTCTGCAGGGTTCTAATGCTGAGGTGGAATCTTCAAGTTGCGGACTTTATTTATTTATTTATTTTTTACTAGTTAGATAGGAATTTTATTATTATTATTTTTTTTATTTATAATTTTCTTTCATTTTTATTTTGTATATGTGTCTTCACTGTTTCATTACAGTAAGATTAGGATGTAATTAATTACATGTTATATGTAATTTTATAAATTTCAACAAATGTCTAAAATATGTGAAATCACCAATGTAATGAAGGTAACAAGCGTATCAACCACCCCAAATGTTTCTTTTTTTTTTTCCTTTTTTAATTTTATTTTTTTGCTTATTCACTTTATAACCCGTCCCAGTCACCCCCTCCTACAATCCTTCCCCATCTCTTGTTTTCTGAGTACCCCCTCCTCCTGTATCCCCCACCCTGCCACTTTAAGTCTCTGAGAGGCTAGGTGCTTCCTCTCCCATTGAGGCCAGATGAGGCACCCAGCTAGAAGACCATACTCCATCTAGCCCCATGGGCTGGACCTAGGCCTCCCTGCACATATGTTGTAAATGTGCAGCTTGGTTTTCATGCGGGTCTCAAACATCTGGAGTGGGGGCTATCCCAAAGTTGCGGACTTTAAACATCTCCATTCCCTCTCAAATTCTTGAGGTTGAGTACAAACTCAGGGTATTTGGATTGCTTCAAATCTTCCCCATTTTATGTCATCTCTACCTATTCTTTGCAGGCGTTGGTTACCCCTTCTACAAAGTGAGTATCTCACCTTGGCCTGGCAGTCCAGATATGATGTGAAAACACCACCTCTTCAAAGAGGGTTTCAGTTTTTCCACTTGGCGTGGGTGTGAAGCCCCACATTCCCTCTGGGATAAGTGCAGATTCTGCTGCTAAAGGCATCTGTTGCCACAGTTTTGTTATGGCACAATTATCTGCACAATTTCATGCAAGCCACTTAAAAGCTCCGAGTCTCACTTTTCCTTTTGATAATACGTAGGGAATACTATACAATGAAGACAGTTATTTGATGCAGTGTTTATAGGGACCTAGCACAGAATAGTCCACATAAGGCCTTACTACCACCATTTTTTAGTGTTTTCCTTAATTTCACTTCCAAGTATTACATTTTATTGTCATTGTAGGAGAGTTATTTCTTGTTCATGACATGTGTTACTTTAATTTATTTGCAGAAGCTTCTTATTTTTATATTTCAAGCAGACTTTGGCACGATATAAGGCATGAAGCATTGGACTATAGAGGCAATTGTCAAAATGGGACTTACAAAACTTGCCTGTGTTCTTTGTGGCATTGTTACTGGTGATTTGATATCGATTTTTAAAGGTCAAATAACAAATTCATGTAACGGGTTGGCCAAGTTAGAATATCATTAGAGTCACAAGAAATATGATATGAAGCCACACTTGCAAGCTCATGTGTTGTTTCTTTATTTCCACACTGAGAGGGGAATAGCTGAGAGGGAGACAGCGAGTCACACTTTCAGGTTTACACACACACACACACTCACACACACACACACACACACACACACTCACACACACACACTGCCTACATATCTCTTTGCTTTGTGTATGTGCCCTCTCTCATTTGTGTGTGTAAGAGGAAGGGAGAATGTTTTGACTGAAAAGCATTCCTATGAGACAAAAGGAGAAGGAAGCACAGTAGCAGAGATTCTAGTCTGTGCTGGGAGGAACTGAATGACCTTTCACTCCCTGCCACCCCCCCTCAAGAGCCTCACTCTAGATGGAAGTCTGAAGTTGAACCCCACTGCATGTGTTTGGTAGACAAGGAACAGTGGTGTGTCGGGCTCTGCTTCATCTAAGCTCGTAATGTGAAATGGACTAGAAAAGAGTCAGATATTACATATTTTAATGCGTTTTAAAAGTTTTATTTTAGCTATCCATTTTAAGGCTTGATACCACTGAGGGCCATATTAATTTAACTTTCTCATCCAATCTGAGCTAACATTCATTCCTTTAAGGGAAATGAGGAAGTGGAAACAGACACAAAGAAGCCAGAATCTTAGGATTCTCAGCCATATTTGCTGGGCATACTGAAATACTGTCTCCACCTCCAACCCCATCCCTGTTTTTACTCCTTCTTGCTGTGCCAGTATGCTTGCCAGTGGGCAATCCTTGAAATCCTAGAAGGCTGAGTTCAAAATGAGGCTCCAAGTACATCCTGTTTGGAAAGATTCCCGCTAGAGGAGATTCAATGATCTTGTAAAGAGGGGAAAGCTAGCAGGTGTTGCTCAGTATGTTTCTGTTGATGCTCTCTTCAAAGGTAATGGCAACACACTTTGTGACTATATTACTAGATCCTGATTCACGTATCAATCATGCTTGGTATCACTCTTCAAATGCTGGCTTGGATCTGAATCTGGATAGTTTGCTGAAATGTCCGCAAGAAGATGCGAGTAGTTACAGTCTCTTGGACACATGACAGTGTGACAGAGACAGCTCTGATCTATGTGGACAGGAAGCCATTGGAAGATGTCTGCCTGCAGTTTATTTCCGCATGGTCCCTGGGCACCCAAATACTTTCTAAGCATTACTTGTCAACCCGTGGCTCCATAAAACCAGCTAGTTTTCAAGAACAGAACCCACAAGTGTCTGTAGTGTTAATAACTAAGAATATAATAGGATTGAGTCGAAAGTAAGTAAACATTTATATTTCCAAGTGAAAAAAAATATTGCTTTCTAGGTATTCTATTCCAATTTGCTGCTATTTAAATAGGCTCATTTTTTGGATATATATTATTATGCTGAAGTTTTAAAGGTGATGCTTATTTACTGAAAACAATTAAGGAATCAAATAATCTTTATTATATTATGGTGAAGTTTTCACCATCTTTTACAGTTTCAAAGTCTAGAGTATTGTGATGCTTTCTTTTTTTTTTTCTATTTGAGTACAAATAACAAAATAATCATCTTTCTCCTTTCTCCTTGGACTTGTATGCGTGCTCTCAAACGAAATGGTTCAGTGTTATTGTCTGGGTCAGTGGGTAAGCACTGTGTCATACAAATGAGTCCAAAGCATCAATAAGGTTGGGCCAGTGCAGAGATAAGGAGAAGAAACTACACTCTGGAAGGAAGCTGTTCACCCATGTGAGGCGAATTTAGTGTGTTGGATGAGGTAATTTACTAAATGGTACTTTAGTGCCCCAGAAGACTTCATTCACCTCAGCTGAATGAGCAGCTGGATCAAACTCAATTATGGAGACTTACCATTCATACTCAAAGGCATATAGATCTCAAATTGAATGTTCCTTAATTGGGTGCATGCACATAACTCCAGGGTAACCTGGGTACAGGACTGAAAAGTTATAAATGAGTGCAGCCTAATTAGAAAGATTTAGATCAGCATGCCTTTGAATTTCATCTTCACTACAGTGAATGTCGGTGACTAAAGAGATAAGGTACTGAAAAGAAGGGAAAAGCAAATGACAATATTGTTCAAGTGTAATCACAAACTCTTGAGTCTGGAGAGATTCCCAGAGAGTATGCATTTAAGTATAAACTGAGCTATAATCGAGGAAACTGTGCTTATAGAAAAATGCTGTTGTCAGGATAAATATTAATAGCTAGAAGTAAAGAAATAAAACTGAAGAAAAGAAATGATAGATGTTTGAGTTAATGACATGCATCAATGAGAACATCTTTCATAAAAGACAAAATTGTGAGTGTGTGTGTATTGTGGTGTGTGTGTGTGTGTGTATGATGCATTAAAAGCTTTCAATAAAGGTATGGATGTTTTTAATTAATTAAATAAAAAACTCAGTCTTTTTTAATTTTTGCTTTGAGACAGGGTGTCACTATATAGTTCGGGCTGACCTGGAACCACTATGCAGTCCTGTCTGCCTCCATCTTACAGAGAATGTCTGCCTCTGCCTCCTGGGGACTGATATTAAGGTGTACCACTATACCAGCCTTTAAACCGAGTCTTAAGTGCAGAAAACGTTTCAGTTTTCTGAGCATTTTTTTTTCTTCAAAATGAGCAGTTCTTGAAAACTGAGGCAAGCCTCTGACCTCTTGCTACAGACTTCACAGTGTTAGCGATGGAAGATGTCTCAATATTGCTCACTTTCTGAAAACATGATTACTAAGCTGCTTTTTTCCATTTGCCAGAATAACACCATTGTTCGTTTTCCAGTTTCTCTGTGTATTCGGATGAAGACATGGGATGAAGCTGCTCAGAATGGCCTTTGGTGCTGCTCTCTCCTCCATACTTCAGGCAGCTACCCAGGAAGCAGAAGCCATCTGCACCTTTGAGGACTGTGAAGCGATCCCACCCCATCCAGCTGTTCTTACCTGGAAGATGCTTAAATATGAGAGAAATAATCTCTTTCTGTAAAGCCATAGCTATTTGCACTTTTCCATCGTTCACATTGTCCCTACCTGGAAGCATTCAGTCTTGTCTGTCCTCTAAGATTTCTGGTCCTCTTACTAACTGTCAACATGCTATGATGAAGCTTGCTCAGACTTAGAACTTGGAAAAGATTTCACACTCATCAGTGGGCAGATCTAGACAATTCTGCTTTTATATAAGCCAATATTGCAGAAATCTGATCACTAGTTCAGATACCAGCCTCCTACCTGGAACGTTACAGATCTGTCATCTTATCTCAAAATAAATGAAAAAACTGTCATATTGCAGCATTTAATCAAAGCTCCAGAGAGATATTCCCTTTTATTTCATACATAGATTTTGATCATGGTTTGTTTCTTCCAAATTCCTCCAAGATCCTCCCCACTTCACCCCACCCAATTCATGTTCTCTCCCTCTCTCTCTCTCTCTCTCTCTCTCTCTCTCTCTCTCTCTCTCTCCTTCCTCCTTCTCACTCTCCCCTCTCCAAAAATCAAAAAAACCAAAGTAAACAACTAACACAAAAGACTAAAGAGACAAAAAAAAAAAAATCAAATCAATACAAGAAGCCTCCAGAAGTTCCACCAGCAGAACTCATTTTGTGGAAATTTACCCTATAGATAGGAATTAACACAAAGAACCCCAACTGGACAACAGGCAGATAGTGAGAGACTTTGGAACACTAAGTCCTAAATGAGGTCTATCTTCATCAAACACCTCCCCTTAAGGACCAGGGATTCTAGTGGAGAGGAGGCAGAAAGATCGTTTGAACCAGAGGTGATGGATAGCTCCAAGGAAGCAGTGACTTCCAGACACATTAGGTCTGGAAATACCAAGTATGATAAACACATAGGAAATCACGAAGTCTAGGACAGCATGCTCAAGACCTCTGCGGCTTCAAAATGCACAAAATCTCCTTTCTTTTTCAACAAAGAATCAATACCCAACAAAAAGAATGACATTTAGAAGTATCTAGTTGAGTTTTATTGAAAACCATTTGCAATTTTGCATCATTATTATTATAATAATGGGAGGTCTGATTCTATTCTGCACTAGTCCTGTTAGAGTGTGTCTTGCTACCTCAGATAGGAACTGTGCCTTGATTGGCCAGTCTCACAAAGAGCCACCAACTCTGAGGAGAATAAGAAAGAACATACAGATCAGATAAATCTTCTCAGTTTTATCAAGAGGGTGTAATACATCAATTTCATATACTTGGGATCAAAGCTGAGCTTAGTGCCTGCAATTTAGCTGTCCAATGAATATAACACAAACAAAGAAAGAAAACCTCAAGAAACACGAGCATGTGTTCTTCACTCTGCAAAAGAGAATTCCATTTCAGTTGTGAAAGATTTTTATGGTAGGAAGAATCTTTAACTCTATTGTTTATTTTTATTTCGTTTATATGAATCTTACTCAAATTTTCTTTTTTTTTTTTTCAGGTTCCCCAGTCAAACACACACACACACACACACACACACACACACACACACAAACAAAAAACCAACACTCCCCGCAAAAACCCCCCCCCAAAGAAACCATGACAGAAATCTCCAGAGATGTGTCCCCACACACTAAACATATAAGGACGATGTGCTCTGAACTCAGAAAAAGAAGAGTCCTGCCTGAATTGGATCTTTCTTAAAACTGAAGTTCTATGACCTTGAGTTCAATCTCGTGGCCAGCATCACTGCTGAATCAGAGAACACAAGCTTGCTGGTGCAACCTTTGAGCATCCTGACCGACAATAGTCTCCAAAGGTACCTGAGTACACTGGTAGGGAGGTCATTGGCTGGGATGGAGAGAAGGCAGAGGAGCATGGCTTTAGGGCACGATGCTAAAGCACTTCCCCCATGATGGTACCAGGCTTGTGGCGATGCTCTCTGGGTTATTTTTTGCAGTATCCAGAAACTTCACAAGGAATTATGGAAATCTTATTAGTTCAGATTTAACTAATTTTGCTATTGACTTCTTCAAGATGGAAGAGAATATTTTTCAAGGAAGAAAGTAAAAATTCAGAAGAAAATAGGTGGTGAGTATGTCTCCTATACAGAACCCACTGTCAAGGGCCTAAGACTCTTACAGATACCCATCCTATCCCTATCTTCCCACTCTACACGCCTACTGCATTCATCTCAGTAAGTGCACTTGCTTACTGAGGTGAGGATAGCAGAGATTCCTACATCGTTATGACTTTGTATCCATCGGTGGTATTCCACTGAGTCTGCTCTATCTCACCTCTTCATCCATTTTCTGCCTTCCATCTCATCCATCCTTACTGACATTACATGGCTTTAAAAAAACAAAAACAAAAACAAATAAAAAAAAATACCTGTGGGTCACTGCTGCATTCCTTTTAAATTGGCTTCCCTTTCACTGCTTTTGTTTTTCTTCAATAATGTTTATATTCATCTGGCATAAAGATGTTCTGAAAATACAGATGTGCTTACATGGCTCTCCTCTTCATATACTCTTTCAGCGGCTCCCATGGGTTTAAGAATAATGCTTGCAATTTATATTATATACAAGGGGCAAACTATTATTAACGCTTAAACAATTTAAAATCCTAAAACTTCCCTTTTATCACTCATAGGATTCCAGCCTCCTACTGCTACCATTTTGATGTGTGACACCATAAATGTTTTCAGTACATATGTTATTCTACATTTTTATGTGCATGTTCATATATTCACAAGAAAAGGTATAGCTTTGTCTGGCAATTGAAAAGCAATATAGAATGATATGGATATAGAGATATATTTTTTATAAGTATATAGATGGTCTTAAATTTGGTGTTCATATTTACACTTGGTTACATGCTTTGGACAGTCCTTGCTTCATTAATCTACTTCTTTTGAATTCATTATAGTCACCAGTACTGATATACATGATATTCAGTAATTTATTTAATAAACTCCTTTTTGGTGAGGATTTACATTTTTAAAAAATGTACTTCTAGAATAGTTATGTAAATATACAGGTTATTTCTTTTCCTATTTTTTTTTTAAAGATAGGTTATCTTTGATGGTGTAGAACTCCCTATGTCAGAGATTCTCAACCTATGGGTCACAACCCCCTTGGCAAGCTTCTATCTCCAAAATATTTGTTTCTTTTTTTTAAATTCTATATTTTTTTACATTATGATTCATAACAGTAGCAAAGTTACAGTTCTGAAGTAGCAGCAAAAATAATTTTATGGTGTGGAGGGTTGTGTGTATGCCTTAAAAATATTATGAATGTTTCTAAATTCTCTGCCGGAAGTCTGCATTAATCTATAATTTTAGCAGTGGTGAATTGCAAGTATGTTCCATTTCCAATGTAATCTCTGACTCTGGTAGTACTGGTAATCTAAATTGTGCTAAAACAATATTCTGGGTGTATTTGAGCTACTCTATCCGTGTGGCTGTGACTGTGCTCTGTGCTAACCTGTTGCATTTCTGGCCTTTTCTAATTAATATCAAATCAACTAAAATTGTTTTCATGAGAGATCTCCTATTCTTTCATCCACTTTTTAAATTGTGTTCTTGGATGCCACATGTGACAACTCAAGTGATAACTGGAAAGTCATGTCCCTTTTCGTTCTGTCTACTCATGTCTCTGACTGTATGCATTCATGATCTTAACCTGGAATGTGTCTTCTGAAATTAGAGATAAATATAACATTTAATGTGAGAATCCAGCCTCTGCACAAGCCTCCTCTCACAGATACAGATAGGTACCACATTGGGACACGAGCTGTGACTCCTTACCTACCTGACAGGATTTCTCACCTGGGAACTGAGTTAACATTAAGGGGTACTACTATTGAGGTAGTGACATCATTGGTGCCACACACACACACACACACACACACTCTACTCTCCCCTCATTTCCCAGCCTCCTGCCTGGGAACCAGACAGTCTGGCTGTAGACTCTTAGTGATCTCCTTCCTCTTCAGAGCGCTGTAACAGCAGACTTCTACCACATAGGTTCTGAAACTGTTTGCCGATGCCACTTTACTGTCTATCTCCTGTTCTGGAATCTGAACTCTACTCTGAGCTCCCACCTTAGTGTTTACTTTCTGTTTGTCCAGGGTGTTAATAACCCTCTGATAAACTCCTTAAACCTCACTAATCTGCCTGTCTGTTTCCCACCTCACCCCAAACCTAACAAACAGCAGATTCAAACAACTTAGAAGCTTTTCAAAAGCCTCTAACTTTCAGCAACCTAAAACACAGCTGGTCCATCAGCTACAGTAGTGTAATACTTGTTCAGTCACTATCTACCACTGAGATTGCACCAGCCAAACCAATTGGTGTTCTCAGTCACTCTTAGTTATTTTCTTATTTTCCACTTAATATAATTGAAGACACACCACTGTCTATTTTTAAGCTCCTTTTCCTTGTATTGATTCTAGGCATGCACACTATGTTTCTTATTTGTTCTTAAAGACAAGAAGCAAATGGAGAACTTCATCATAATACTTTAAATAATCCATTAATTATCAATCTCTAGCCATATAGAAGTAATAGGCCATTTAAAACAGTTGTTATTAAAAAGCTGAGAGTATAGTATGTTTTATGAAGAAGTGAGCCCACTTCTTTAACTTTCCTCTTAGTGTTGTACATATTGAGGCACATTGAGAAGATTCTTAGCTCTGATACACACTTTAAACAAAGTAGCAGGGTACAAAATCTACATTGAAAAGCTACAGTTTTTTTTCTATATACCAATAATAAACATATAGACATAAAGTCAGGAAAGAAGCACATCTGTATTACAGCTTCAGAAGTCCTGCAAATAAACATTTAAGGAAGGGAATGACCTGTATCATGAGGAATAATGGAGAAAGAAAACAAAGACCCTAGAAGATGAGAAGACCTCTCCTGCTCAAAGAATGACAGAATTAATATTGTAAAGCAACTACACTGCCAAAAGTGATCTACAGGTTCTTGCACTCCCCAGAAAATTTCCAATGATATTATTCACAAAAGTAGGAAAAATCCTGAGTTTTATTTGGAAGTACAAAAGACTCAGAATAGTTAAGATAACTTTGAGTAAAAGAAACAATGACAGTAGTGTCATAATACCCAACTTCAAATTATACTTTAAATCAATAGTGCTAAAAGCAGCATAATACTGACAAAAAATCTGGCATGAAGATGTGTAGAAGAGAATAGAGGACCCAGAGTTAAACCACATGACTACAACCACTAAGATCTTGACAGAGTACTCAAACTCATACACTGAAAAAAAGTGGTACCAAGAATGCTGGATGTCCACATGCAGAAAAATGAAACTAGATCCATTACCTTTTATCTCACACAAAAATCAACTCAAAATGGACCAAAGGCTTTAATGTAAGTAAGAAGTTCTGGAACCAGTGCAGAAAGTTGACGAGAAAGAGGCATAGGCAATGTCTTTCTAAACACCTCTAACAGTTAAGTAAATAATTTTTAAGAATTGAAAAACAGGATTGCATGAAATTTAGAAGATTCTGCACAGTCAAGGAAACAAGAACACAGTGAAATTATTGCCTAAGATATGAAAAGTAAAATACTATGAATATGTAAAGAACTAAAAACTTTAAACACAGAAAAGGACATATCCAATTAAAAAAATGGACAAAAATGAACACATACTTCACCAAAAATTAATTACAGATGGCTAATAAATACACAAAACATGTTCAAAATCTTTGGTCACAGGGAAAGTCAAATTAAAGCTTCATTGAAATTCCACCTCACTCTGTCAGAAGAATCATAATTAAAACAACAAAAAGGCTTATGTAGATAGTGAAGGATCCTTACACTAGTTGGTAGGAATATTAACTGGTGCAGCCAGTAGGAGGTCCATCAAAATTAATAATAGGACTACCATAAAGCCTAGCTGTATCATTCCTGGGAATATATCACAAGGAATCTAAGTTGGCATACTACAAAGACTATATACTGATGGCGGCATTATTCACAATAGCCAAGCTCCGAATCCAGAGATGAATAGACAAAGAATTGGAGTCTGAACATAAGCACAGTTTGTTAAGTCATAAAGGAGAAGGACGTTACATTCTTTGTAGAAAAATGGGTAGAATTTGAGTTCATCATATTAAGCAAATAACTCAAACTCAGAAAAACAAATACTGCATATTTTATATGAATAATAAGAAAGTAGAGGACCTATGTAAATGAAATGGAAATACAATATAAACAATGTAAAACTCATTTGGGAGGGAGGAAGATTCACTGGAGGAGTGGACAGAAGTGATAATGAAGTACATAAGGTCAAAGTTCACAATGTACTAGAGAAGTATGCTATTATACAACCAGCCATGAAGAATCCAGTGAATCTGTATTAATGAAAATAAAATAAACAGAATGCCATTAATCCTAATCGAAAAAATAAATACAAAAATTGTGTGCTAGTGCACCCAGCTATACCACTCCTGGGCATATACCCAGAAGATGCTCTAACACATAACAAGGACATATGCTCCACAATGTTCATAGCAGCTTTATTTATAATAGCCAGAAACTGGAAAGAACCCAGATGCCCTTCAACAGAGGAATGGATACAAAAAATGTGGTACATTTACACAATGGAATATTACTCAGCTATTAAAAACAATGAATTCGACAAATTCTTATATAAATTGATGGAACTAGAAAATATCATCCTGAGTGAGGTAACCCAATCACAAAAGAACATACATGGTATTCACTCACTGATTATTGGACTTTAGCCCAGAAGCTTGAAACACCCAAGATTCAACTCACAGACCACATAAAGCTCATGAGGCTACAGTCCCTCTTAGAAGAAGTAACAAAATACTCAAGGGAGCAAATAAGGATGCAAAGTGCAGGACAGAAACTGAAGGAGGGACCGTCTGCAGACCATTCCACCTGGGTATCCATCCCATGTGCAGTCACCAAAGGTAGATGCTGAGGTGCGTGTCAGGAGGTGCATGCTGACAGGAGCCTAACATAACTGTCTCCTTAGAGGTCTGCAAGAGTCTGACATATTCAGATGCAGATGTTCACAGCTAACCATTGAACTGATCATGGGGTTCCCAACAGAGAAGATAGAGTGAAGACTGAAGGAGTAGAAAGGGTACAGGACCCCATGAGGAGAGCAACAATAGCAACCAACCAGAGCCCCCAGGGTCTAAACCACCAGCCTGGGAGCGCTTAGGGAGGGACCCATTGCTCCAGCTATATATGCAAGGGAGCTATATATAAGTTGGAGAAGAGATTCTTGGTCCCATGAAGGCTGGACATCGTGGGGGGTGGTATTCGAGGGTGGGGAGGTGAGGTTCTGGGGAGGGTGGGTGTGGGTACACCATCATAGAGGCAGGAGGAGGGGGGAAGGGATAGGGAGTTCCTGGGAGGGAAGGGGGAAAGGGGGTAAGGGGAAAACACCTGAAATGTAAATAAAAGTTCCAATAATAAAAAAATATAATAAAAAATTAATAACTTTTCAAAAAAAATTGTGTGCTAAAAGTAAGACTATGAGTTTGACTAAGAGAGCAAGGAGCTTTGGCATAGTGATAGACTTACGACTCACTTTGTCTCTTACTATCTGATATTTGAAAAGTTTACTTAATTTTACTGAGTTAAGTTTCCTTATTTGAGAAATAAGAAAACCAATATCAATAATAATTAGCTCTGTAGCTGCAAATGTAAACTACATAGCATAGTATCTAGTACATATCAGGCATAGAACCATGGGTAAGCAAGAAGAAAATCACATGGAAGTTAGTCTTGAGCCATACTACAGGGGGAGAAAATTAAAATCCAAGTATGCCATGCCACTTAAACAATATTTTGGAATTTAGAAACTAGGAACCAGAAAGCCATGAGGAGTAGCTCTTGCTATTCCCACACTACTACCTGGCTAAAGGATGTAGCCAACAGTGTTATACAATCCAATAAGCATGTCAAGATACCATCAGCAGAGAGGAAAGAAGCAACATTGAGGCCAGTGTTTCTGGTGATGTGGGCATCAAACAAACTATATGGATATTTGGTTTAAGAAAACCTATACTTTAAAAAAATTGTCAAGCAAAAAGCATAACTAGCATATACACATAAAACACCATCAGAGGAAAAGGATGTCTAATTGGAGCATAATAACCATATTTTTACGAGCACGAAGCGGCAGACTAGAGGGTTGAAAAGCTGCTGGTGCCCTTTGCGTTGTTATGGTGGCTCTATGTCCAGAACCCCTTTGCAAGCAAGTGTCATTAACCTACATTTCACATTGACCTTGATGTTTATGAATTCTGAAGAGCTAACAATTAGTCATTTTAGGTCTTTAATGTTCAATCTCAATTAAAAGCTATTTAGCAGTAAGTTCCTGGTGAATTCAAAGTAAGAAGGAACTGGGTCTAACATGTGTCTTTCATGTGCTAGGAAGAAGAGGGCTTTCATTAGCTATTTTAAGTCAGATTTTTTTTGGTCTTAGGGAAATAATAGTTATGACATTTGTGTAATATTTTTCTTCTGAAGGTTACAATGTAATGAAATAATAAGAAGAAAAGGGCATTTGATATAATAAAACAATAGCCAGGTCACAAAGAGAATGGTTTTGTTTAAAGGTATCAGAATTGAGCTTACAGCTTCAGAATCTATTAATTAGCACTTAATTTTGGGATATATGTAATGCATATGTATATGTATAATGCATATATAAACAAACCTCTCAGAGACATTTTTAAAGGTGCACCTTTCTCTTGAGCCTTCTTAGGTTAACTCCTATGATGTAATTTTCACCATTTCACCTCTAGCTCTTATTATTCTTAATTTTGACTATTCTGAGTCTGCTAATTGGTCCCTCTGCTTCACTGCTTCTCTGTTAGGATTGAGTCTCCAGGTTTGTAATAACCCTGCAGGAATATTTTGCAAGAAGTCAGATTGCTTTCACTTAATGAGTAGTCCCTTCAGTGACATGTATGATATATGTGAGTGTGTAAGTGTGGGAGTGTGTATGTTATATGTCTATATAACTGTGTATGCATGTGAGTGTGTGTGTGTGTGTGTGTGTGTGTGTGTTTCATACAGATTTCTCTCAGATTGAGACTTCTAACTTCAAACTTGTTTCTCCAGATGGCAGAACTGTTATCTTCAAAAAATTTTTAAACTTTCTATTGCATTTGGAGATGAAAACCTCATAGTTTAGCATTTAAGCTTTTCCAGAAAACGTTTGAACTAATTCTTAAAATTTAAATTCTGAATCTTCCCCATCTAAGCCTCATACTTAAGAGAGACTCAAGGATCTTGGATCTATCTGCACACTTTTTTTCTATCATTGACTTTTCTGCTGTCTGATATCACAGTCAAATCCCCACCTTCTTCTCGTTTCATATTCATACCTCTTCTCCCATAATTTTCTTAGCTACCCAATTCTTCATTTTTAACATTTGTTTTCATGTCTGTTCTACTTAACACTAACTAATTTAGTTAAATTATAGCATCTCTGATGATGACCAGGTGGGTAGACATAAAAATAATGGTAGGGCAATATGATTAAAAATACAGTTATTGGTGCAATCTGGAAACAGGGTGAACAGATTCTGCTTGGGACTTCTTTTGAATATTCTTCGCGGAATATTCAACAGATTTTGAACTAATAAAAACCATGGTGAGGCATGTTATGGTTGCATGTGCCTCTAATTCCAGCATGGGATGCAGAAACAGTCTGTGAGTTTAAGGATAGGCTGGTCTATATACTGTCTATATAAAGAGTTCACAGACAGTCAGGGCTGCACAGTGACAGTCTTAAGTAATAAAATAAAGATGGCTATTGATATCACTCATCTCTAGTCCTGCCAGGGTAAACTGATTGCAACCAGTATCTACATACAACACTACCAGGAAAAAGACAGCTTTACGTTCCAAAAGTGCATATTTTCATACATATTTTGTAAACTGAAGTAAGTACCAGAAAGTAGAAAAATGCTGCTTATCATATAAGCTCAAAGTTTTAAAAGTATGCACATAGAAAGAACAAAGACTTCTTCTAAATGTCTCATCTCTAATCTTTTGTTAGGGAAAGTATTGTTAAACAAAATGTATGCCTCCAGTTAACTACATTCACAATTTAGTTCTTTATAAATCACCTATACCAGAAATGTATATTTAGTTTCCCCCAAAAATCCAACGAAGAAGGAAATATTTCATCATAATTCATAGAGAAGTAAATAGCCCAAAATTGCCCCTATCAGTGGCTGAGCAGAATTATATGCAAGTTGACTTTGGAGTCTGCACTTTAAATCATTTCCTAGGGATGCAAATATCAATGTTTTACATCCTTTCAAGTGTATTAGTACACGGGGTTGTGGGGGCACTATGCAGCTCATTCAATATTTACCCCTAGTTCGTATTTTCTGTTTTCATTATTCATTAGTGTAGTAGTATTTATTGAGCACTGATATACCATATGGACGACATTAATCATGGAGACTGTCCTTGTCTCCTTGAGGTAACTGGGAAGGCCAATGCAGACAGACATCGCACAGTTATAGGTGCTGTGCTAAAAGCAAGAACTGTTTCCTTTGACCAACATGTTAGGCTCTTGAGCCTTTTCTGATTGTTTTGAATTTTGGATTTCTCTCTCTCTCTCTCTCTCTCTCTCTCTCTCTCTCTCTCTCTCTCTCTCTCCTCTCCTCTCCCTCTCCTCTCCCTCTCCCCTCCTTCCCTCCTCCCCTCCCTCCCTCTCTCCCTCCCTCCATCCTTCTTCCTTCCTAATAAAACCCAACTTGGGGGAGAATCCTGTTGTGTCTGTTGAACAAGTACACCCCACCCCTCATCTTTTGAATCTGCTTCTATTTAGTAGTATCTGCCTGACCTGCAATCTTATTCTTCCTCGATGTTTCTTCCTAGCAGTTTTCTATTCACTGACTCCACCTTTCTCCATTGCTCTCAATGTTTTATCACCTGCTTTTACAGAAGTTGCATCAGGTCTTTATCCCTTCCTGTACACCCCACTTGTAGTTCTTATGGCAATCACTATGCTCTGCCTTGAATAAAGTCTCTCTTTCTAGTAAAATTTTCTTTAACAGTAGATGTCTGAGTATAGTGCTGTGGAGATCAAAGGAAGCTCTGGAAAAATTCCCGAGTCGAACCTAAAAAGGTCAGGTGTTTCCCTTTTGGAAAGAAGGTATTCCTGGAAGGAGGAACTACTCTGCGGAGCTTGCTCCAGGTGGAGAGTCTGGAGCGGTTGAACAGAGCTAGACCATAAGCTGTGATTAGCATATGACTTCCAACTGGGGAAGCAAGTGCCTGAGCAACCTGGGCTTGCAGAGCTCTGCCAACGAACTTGGCTGCTCCCCAACAGACTGTGGGGAGCCTTGGAGATTGATAAAGCGCAGCAGTGATGTTATCTGCTGTGCATTTTCTGAAGTTCTATCTGACATATTCTGACCCCAGCCCTGAACTTTCCAGCCCAGGGGCCGGGCTGCCCTTCTCCTCTAGGGGACATTTGTGCTATTGTCTCTCTCTCTCTCTCTCTCTCTCTCTCTCTCTCTCTCTCTCTCTCTCTCTCCTCTCTCTCTCTCTCTGCCCCCCTCTCTGTCTGTTTCTGCTTTTCTTTCTTTTCTCTCTCTGCACACAAGCCTCCCTCCCTGCCACCTCTCTCCCCATAGTGACTTCCCTGGCCTCCTTCCTTGGGGCCAATGAACTCACCCACTCAAAAAAACCATCTTCTCAATAAACCTGCCTTTAGTATATTCTAATCAGGCTTGAATTGGCTTATTTCACCAGTGGAGAAATAACGTATCAATTATTTTTAGTTTATCCATGATTGATTCCAATGGGGAATGTTTTTAAAATTTAATTTTCATGTTTGTATTTATTTGAGAAAAATTTAAAGGTGATGAAATGAAGTATGTTAAACTAAATAGCTCAAAATACATTCTGTCACAGGTGAGGTGGCTGGCTGTACCTGTAGAGTGGGCTTTTCTTGAAGGCCCCAGCAGACAATTACTTGGGCTTGTGGAGGCCTCACTGTAATCTCTCTGTCATACTGATGTGGTCACTTTGCCATCTGTATCTTCTAGCATTTTGCCTGCATGTTTCTCTCTTTTTCTAAGGACCCACACTAATCCAGTCACTTAGTCTTAACCAAGTGAATCCATTTTGGAAGGAACACATCAAAACACCTGTTCTCATATTCAGCTCAGTATACAACAGTGGCTAACACTGTGCCACATACATATGCCAAAATGTAAATGTTTTGTTAACTCCTCATAGTTTATGAAAAGCTATCATTAATTATTAATTATTATTAATCATTGGGATATCAATGGATTTCTTCTATTGTACTCAGTGAAAGATGTCCTCCAAAACTGTGCAAACATTAGGTTTGGACTTATTTTTGGAAATGATTCTTTGTCAAGCTCTTTTTTCCTTCATTATGCCACCCATAGAATTGCAACAATTAATACATTTTTTTGTTTGTTTGTTTGTTTAAAAAAAACATGTGGAAAAGATATGGGAACTCTTGACAATTATTGAAGGTCACAAAATTACATTTCCTTGCTACTGTTCCTAATGCTACTTATACAACATTACAATAATAAATGGACCAATGTGAACTCATCTGTAGAATTAAAGAAATTAAACTGAACTGAACATATTAGACATCTGCATTTCCTTGTCTGTAATGCATTTTCTTTTGGTCTTCAAGAACACATTAAGATTTCTTTTAAAAACATTCTTTCTCTCAGTTAATTCAAGATCTATTTGTCCATGGTAGAGCTGAAATTTAGTTACCCTCTGCTGAAATTCTGAATAGATCTGTGACTTGTAAGGCTAGTGAATTCAAATCTGATGATCTGTTATAGTTTTAAGAATTCATCTGAATTTTAGATGTTCAAAGCAAAGTAGAGGCTATTGCTTTAAAGCAATAATTTATCTAAGAATAAGCCATTCTAAAAAAAAAGCAGAGACAAGAGACTAAAGAAAACTATTATTTTTCCCATAACTTTTATAGTTTTTTTTTTTTGTGAATTTCACATCATGAACACCCAATCCCACTCATTTCCCAGTCCTTCTATATCTACCTTCTACCCTTGTAACCTCCCCGCAAAAGAAAATGAAAAATAAAAAAACAAACAATAAAGCATCTTGTCATAGAAGCTTACAGTGTTTCATGGTATGTCACAGTCACACTGTGTCACACACTATACCCCTTGTCCAAATAGCTTTACCTGCAAATGTTCCATGCAGTGAGTCATTGGTCTGGTTTGAGACCTCTGGCTTTTGCTACATTATCAATGGCGGATCCTCTCAGATATCCTGTTGTTGCCCTGTGTCGTGAAGATCCTGCAGCTTTGGTTCTACAGGACTGGCCCCTTCCAATAGCTCATAGGTGGGGTAGATGTTGGGCTGGAATGACTTAAAGCTTTAGATTTGGACCTTGGTAGTCGCTGAGTTAATTAGCCCAGCAGCTCTCCTATGCCCACATCATGGGGGCCATCTTTCCTGCAGCTATGTCATCCCTGGCACCACTGTATGTTACAGTGACTGGCGAGAGGGAGGGACTACTTAGTGCAGCCCTCAGACATCAACATGGCCTCAGATGGCAGTCCAGACCTCATGGCCATTGGTGGTAACATGAACCATGGACATTGACACAGAGTCCTCCTGTGGTAGGTCCATAGACCCAAATATGGCCCTTGGAGACAGCACAGTTCCTCACAGTTCCACCCTTCTTTATGGTGCACAAACTGCTCCACTTCTCTTTCTCTCCCATCTTTCTTCTGTTCTGGCTGTCTCAACTGACTATTATTCAAAAAACCTGATAGATCCACCCAGCCATACCTATTGTTTAATGATCCAGAACTGTTAATTAAAATAGGTACAAATTATCTTTATATGGAGTCAATATAATTTGAGTTTCTGTCATATATTACTAAGAACCTTAATAAATAACATTTTATGAACAAATATGGATTGTCAGTATACAATTGACATCAATCATCATTGAACAAGGTTATATTTTAAATCAACACTATTATTGATAGATATTGGAAATATTTATTCTGTCCTTGTTAGAATCATTCTTTGGAGTATCATGTTTCCCATTCAAGGTAAAAGAGTTTGGATAGATAGCTTTAGTATTAAGATTTTCTTTCATAAGATGCTTGGTGATACGGTTTCAAAGTTAGTGATTTAGTTGCAGTATATATTTGTGTCATCATTTAAAAATCCCAATAGTACATAGCATTAATATGTAACCCATTCGAGACACATTTGATATCCTGCTACCATCAGGATATCAAATTTTGTGACTATGGCTGTCACAAAAGCATTTAGAAAGCAGAATTAAATATTTTCCCGTCAGAATATTTGGACCATTCACATGATTGTTCCAACATAGATTTCTATGTTCAAAAGCTATTTAATCTTATGGTATAATTATTATTTATAATTACATATCAATAAATATTATTTAAAATTCACAATTAATTTTCTTATAGTCTATTTTCTTGAATAATTATAAGATTTGAATTTAGAATTCCTGAAGCTGGTGAAAGGAAGGGATCTTATGGGGCTGTTTTGACTGTTAATTCTTTTTTTTTTTTAAACTTTATTCATGTATTTAATCCATAAATTAAGGACAAGTACCTTCGGGAAAGTGCAAGGCAATGGTTTAGACTCAATTCTTTCAAACTCTTACATTTTAATTCACATCTTTTAAACCCCAAACCCTGAATTTAGTTTTGAATATGTTCAAATTCTTTATTATTTTACTTGTGAAGTGTCTAAGTAGGTATTTTTAAATCTAGTATAGTTCATTTGTTAAAGAAATTCTGTACTTAGCATAACAATACTTTTTAATGTTATTATTTTATTTCTACCATAATATAATATATCTACATTCTTTCCCCTTCCCTTTACCCTAGCCTTTTGATTTGTATTCCTTGTTCATGTGCTTCTGGAAGTAAGTTGCCTCATTTTCGGTGAGTGTTGGCAAGAAATTCCTTAGGGTCACCTCAGGCCCTCATGTTCTCTGTCAACTCTTGTCCCTTGGTACATGGGCAGGGAACGCACATCATCTTTATGTTGGCAAGAGTCACCTCTACCCTTCATTAATACTCATTTTTTGTGACATTAGGAATGCTAATTTTCCCATTTTTCCTGCCTCTGAGGTACTATATATGCCAGACATTTACTTGGAATATGTCTCAGATTTTTGTTTCATTATGACCTTTGATTATGATGCAGTATTGGTATTAAAAGTATAATGGATGCTGACAACTTTTTCCCATTAGCTTTAGCCTCAAATATCTGCACTTTTGATGTCAAATCACCAATCTGGTTCTAAACAACAAAATGTTGTATCATCTTTTTCCCTCTTTTCCATGGTCCCATATAAGTGAATTATTTGTATTTTGGCTAAAAAAAATTTTTTGGGTGTCAATTTCTATCATGAAATATTGTCCTTGTTTTGCTCCTTTGTTGCTATGATAAATACCAAAATCAAAAGCATCTGAGGAAGAAAGGTTCATTTGGCTTACAGACTGCTGCTGTCTATCTCTAAGGGAAGGGAGAACTCTCAGCAGGAACCTGGAGGCAGGAATTGAAGCACAAACCAGAAAGGAACGTCCCTTCCTTGCTTGCTTTTCCTGACTTGCTCAGCTTACCTTCTTATACCCAGTACCACTAATGCAGGGATGCCACCACCTACAGTGGGGTGAGTTTCCTATTTCAAGAAAAAGACAAGAAAACACCTTAATGACTTGGCTGTAGGCCAATGTGAACTGGGAAATTTTTCAATGGAGGCTCCTTTTTTTGGGTATGTCAAGTTGAAAATCAAGATTAGTTATCACATGTTTCTGTCATGGGATTTTAATAATGTAATAATGTGATATACAATTTTGAACTAATCTTTATTTCATTTTTAAAAATGACTCTTTTACCCAGCAACTAAAATGTGTAAGTTTGTCAATTAAATTTTATTGTGAGAAACAGTGAAAGTAATATCTAGAATATGGTAGTATCTTAGTAATGGAATTATTATTATAAACTATGATATATATAGGTTGATACACATTGTCAGAATGGTATACAATAACAATAATAGTCTACTAGTCTTGATGTCAAAAATAAAAGTCTTCTTAAAAATACATCTACTTATATCTCTTTTTTTAATAGAGATTATACAATTATGTATTTTTACTTCCATTTATTTATTTGTTTGTTTGTTTGGTTGGTTGGTTTTACATTTCTGTTTTGCTTACTCTTTAGTACTTGTAATTAAGCCTTGGCCAAGAACATGTGAGGCACGATTCTACTCCTAATCTTTGCCCTTGGTATTTACTGACTGAAGTGACTTTTCTCTTAAAGAATCAGTTGACTTCATACCTAATTCACAAACTTTATCCTGAGATTTATTACTTTTGATTAGCTTTAGTTTTCTACCTACTATTTAATTTAGTGCTTCTAACATTCAAACTTAAATTGAATTGTTCTAGCCACTGGCCTCTCATAGGAGGCATAGAAACATTTTTAAGCTCATGCATTAGCCTTCACCTTCTGACTTCTAATTATCAGTAATTAGAGAAAACCGTGTACAAGCGTGTAAAATCTCATATCTATAATTACTTATGATTTTGTTTCACTTTTTTGCTTTTAGATGGATTCTAAATATTTATGCTAATGACAAGGCTCTATATTGACTTGATTATATAAATACTATTCTTTACAAATCCATTACTGAGATTAATTTTTGAAACAGAAATATAATTTGTCTCTAAACTTATTAGTGAGAGAGGCTGTTTAAAGTCTCAAGGTTAAATGAATGCTTTTAATTATTATATTTATAAGATAATTTTATTTGCTTTATATTTAAACTAGAAACTTCCTGGTGAATACATCGTTTGATAGTTTCACATGAATTTTGCTTCTGTCCTCAGACCTGTATAAGTTTCTATCAGTACATCTCAATTGATGGCTTAAACATGTAAACTTGAGTTCTCTTTGTTCCTCTAGATCAATATCCCAGTATTCTACAGATATGCAACAGAATACCATAGCAGCTTTCCATGTCCCTGCACCTTCTTCTGTGGATCTTACAGATAGTCCCCTACTAACCTTCCTCAGCAACCCCCATTTGTTGCTACGCCCCAGACCCCAACCCCAGCAAACATCCCCTGCTAACTCAAGGAATGCTTCACCCAGGGTAGCATGTAGGCTGAAAGCAGACCCACACTTCTGCTCCTGAGATCCCCAGCTCTGTAGCTGGAAACATGCTTGGTTTCATTTTCTTCTTTTATTCCATCCTGGAGGATCACAACGACCTTCTCCTCCCATCTTCCCTCCCAAAACTCATTCTAGTGTCACAGCCTCCAACATCAGCAGGCATTCCCTGTGAACCCACCAGAGCAGCAGGACAGGAAAACAGGTAGCACACAGTCATCCAAAAATCCAGAGAGGAAACAGAAACCAAGGAACAAAATTCCCACCCGACAAGTCAGATTCAGAAATCAGCTCCTAGACTTATAACATTCCTAACACAGGTGCTTACTGGCAGCATAAAATACAAGCAATAACAGGCAGGGCAATATGTTTCCACTAGAGCCCAGCTATACTACTATAGCAGGTTCAGAATATAGCAACATAGCTGAAGTACAAGAAAAGACCTTAAAATCAACTATATGGAGATAATAGAGGTACTTAAAGAAGAAATGAATAAATCCTTCAACAAAATGCAGGAAAGAAAACCAAAAAAGGAAAAGAAAGGAGTAAATCTCTAAAAGAAATCCAAGAAGACACAAGGTGGTGAAGAAAATGAATAAAACTGATCAAGACCTAAAAATTAATATAAAATCAACAAACTGATGAAATTCTGAAAATGAAAAATGTAGAATTTAAACAGGAAACTACAGAGGAAAAGAGAGAATCTCAGGATTTGAGTATATGATAGAAAAAATGGATACATTAGCCAAAGAAATATTAAATTAAAAAAATCTTCTGACATAGTTGAACTATGGTGGCACATACCTTTAATGACTCTGGAGGCAGTGGCAGGAAGATCTCTGTGAGTTCAAGGCAATCTAGTTTACATAGTGAATTCCAAGACAGCTAGGACTACAAAGTGAAATCCTGTCTCAAAAACAAAACAAAATTCCAGCACTTGGGAGGCAGAGGCAGGCGATTTCTGATTTCCAGGCCACCTGGTCTACAGAGTGAGTTCCAGGACAGCCATACTATACAAAGAAACCCTGTCTCGAAAAACCAAAAGAAAAAAAAAAAAAAGAAAAGAAAACCAACAAAACCAAACCAAACCAACCCAAAACTTCTGACACAAAACATGCAGAAAATCTGGGATACTATATAAATATCAAACCTAAGAATAAAATAAAAGGGATAGAGGAAAGAGTAGAATCCCAGTTAAAAGTACTAGAAAATATTTTTAAGAAACCATTGAAGAAAAAATTTTAACTTAAGAAGAGGAGGCCTATCAAGGTACCAGAAGCATATACAACACCAAATCGATTGAACCAGAAAAGAAAGTCCACTTGCCACATAATACTCAAATACCAAATATACAGAACAAAGAAATAATATTAAAAGTTGCAAAGGAAAAAGATCAACTACCATATAAAGGCAGGACCTATTAGAATTATACCTGACTTCCTAGTGGAGACTCTAAAATCCAGAATGGCCTGGAGCAAATGTGCTACAGACTCTAAGAGACCTTAGAAACCAATCCAGACTACTATACCCTGAAAATTTTCAGTCACTTAGATGGAAGAAATAAGATATTCCACAATGAAGTAAAATTTAAACAATATCTATCTATAAATCTAGCCCAACAGAAGGTGCTAGAAGAAAATCTCCTAATATCTATTGTCTTAGTTTGGGTATCTATTGCTGTGAAGGGTCATTATGACACAGGGATTCTTATAAAGGAAAATATTTGATTGGGGCTGCCTTATAGTTTCAGAGGTTTAGTCCTTATCATCATGGTAGGAAACATGGCAGAGTACAGGAAGACATGGTGCTGGAGAAGGAGCTGAGAGTTTTACATCTTGATCCACAGGTAGGAGAAGGAGACTGTCTCACTGGGTGTCTTGGCATATATGAAATCCCAAAGCCTGCCTCTACAGTGACACATTTCTTCCAAAAAGAACATACCTACTCCAACAAAGCTACAACTAATAGTGCCAATACCTATGGGCCAAACATTCAAACACAAAGGTTTATAGGGGCTATTCCTATTCAAACCAATACATCATTTTGCAGTTTCAGCCAACAGAGGTGCTAGAAGGAAATCTCCAATCTAAGGAGGTTAGAAATACTCATGAAAATACAGGAAATAAGCAATCTTACACCAGCAAATCAAAAGAAGAGACATAACACACACACACAAACAACACACACAACAACACACACACAAACACACACACACACATATCACCATCACTACCACCATCACTACTAAATAACAACAAAATAAGAGAAATAAAAATTCATTGATCATCTTTTAATATCAATGGTCTCAATTTCCCCAAGAAAGACACAGCTGAAATCACATATTCAACTTCACATAGTTGGGTATACTATCACCAATAGACAGGTCATCCATACAAAAATTAAAAAGAGATACTGAACCTAACATTTGTTATAAACTAAATGGACCTAACCTATTTATAGACATACCTAATTTCACCTAAACACAAAAGATTATACCTTCCCAACACCTGACTGAACTATCTCCAAAATTAACCACATACGTGGACACAAAGCATATTACTAGATACAAGAAAATTGAAATAACTCCTTGTATCCTGTCAGATTAAAACTGAATATCAACAACAATAGAAATAAAAGAAAGCTTACAAACTCATGAAAACTGAAGAACCATTTTGAATTAAAAAAAAATAGGACAAGACAAAAATAAGAAAGAAATTAAGACTTTCTAGAATTCAGTGAAAATAATTGCATGGTATACGCAAACTTATGGGCACAATGAATGCAGTGATAAGAGGAAAGTTCATAGCACTATGTGTCTACACATGAAAATTAGAGAGATATTATACTAGCAACTTAACAGCACATCTAAACTCCTCTAGAACAAAAAAGTGGTAAGCACATTGTCTTAGGGTGGCTATAGCAACTCCTGAAATGGAAACATTTAATTGGGGTTGGCTTACAATTTCAAAGGATTAGTCCATTATCTTCATTTCAGAGGTTTAGTCCATTATCTTCATGGTGAAAAACATGCAGGCAGACATGGTGGTAGAAAAGGAGCTGAGAATTCTACATCTTGACCCACAGGCTACAGTAAGTAAAACTGCCGCACTAGGCATAGCTTGAGCATATGAGAACTCAAACTGCCTGCACAGTAACACCCTTTCTCCAACAAGGCATACCTATTCCTATTCCAACAAGGTCACATCAGTTCCAAAAGACCACACCTACCCCAACAAAGCTATAATACCTCCTAATATCTATGGGCCAAGAATTCAAACATACAAGTCTATGGAAGTGATTCCTATTCAAACCACGGAACACACCTAAGAGGAGTAGATGGCAGGAGATGATCAAATGGAGGCTGAAATCAATACAATAGAGACAAAGCGAACAATGCAAAGAATCATTGAAAATAAAGAAATGGTTCTTTGAGAAAACCAGCAAGATAGACAAACCCTTATCCAAACTAACTAAAGGGCCGAGAGAGAGATAATCCAAATTAACAAAATCAGAAACGAAAAGGAAGATATAGCAATCAAAGACCTCAAGATAAAAGGAGATACACTAACTGTATAGAAGAGAAAGTTGAGAATAGCCTTGAATACATCCACACAGAGATGACTTTTTGAACAGATACTGATAGCATAGACACTAAGGTCAACAATTAATAAATGAGATCTCATGAAACTGAAAAGCGTCTATAAAGCAAAGGATACTATTATTGGATAAAGTGATATCCTACAGAATATGGGATGCTTTTTACCAACTCTACCTCTGATAGAGGACTACTATGCAAAATATATAAAGAACTTAAGAAACTAGATATCGACAAACTAAATAATCCAATTAAATAGGAGACACAGATATAAGCAGAAATTCTCAACAGAGAAAACTCAAATGACTGTGAAATGCTTAAAGAAATGTTCAACATTCAACATCTTTAGCCATCATGGAAGCTCAAATCTACTTTGAGATTCCATCTCAGATCTGTCAGAATGACTTGATCCTGTACTTCTCACCTTGGCTGCTTCAGTCCCAGTGATGCCTTGTTTCAGAGACAAGACTTCTCACTGCTATTCTGCTAGGTTTTCTTTTCACTTGGAATTCTTTCCATAGATTCCATAGGTCTCTTGACCTCTCAGACACCATGTTCTCTGAGAAGCCTGGACTCACATCCAGACTTCAAGGGTCTCCTCTTACACTCTTCATCTCTCCTTAATGCTTTATTTTTCCTGTTTGCACCTGTCAACACTTTATATTATATTATGAATTACTATTTACTGTCTGTCTACCTGTTAGGCTTGAGGGCCCCCACAAGGATAAACATTCTCTTGTCTCCAAAAGGATGTTTTATTTTCACCCTGTTGTATTCCTCAAAATTATGTGTCTCAAGGGATATTTGTTGAATAATAAGTGAAAGAAATCTGCTCACCACATCAAAAGGTCAAAGCTGTTCTTTAGATTATCCTACTATGATGAAACACTCTGCACCTGTGCTTTACAATACTGAAGTCACTAGCCAACATTGGAAATATCTTAGTGAGAACACATTTCCAAATCATAAATTTCTTACAAATTTAATTTAAACAAAAATAAGTATATGTCCCTGGCATATAGATACTGTAGCTTCTATACCTGTTGAACAAGATCATTCTTTTATTTTAAATAATTTTCTATGGAACATTAGGACTCTCTGATTTATATCTATGTTTCTCAAGGCATTTGGCATAGCTCTTCTCCTGAGATCTATTTTTCTTTCTCTTCCTCCTTCTCCCTCTCCTCTCTCCTCTTCTTCTTGTGTGTATATTTTGTATACACTGTAGAATATTATATGAAAGAGGAGCATGCCTTCCTTTTATGAATTCTTTTCTTTTTCAATCATTATTTTAAGATATTCTCATATATTTATGGCCATTGTCATTTTAGTGTAATTTTGGGAGCAAAGTGAAGCTTTTCTGTGTGACTTCATTAATAGCTACGCATGCTTTGGAACACTATTATATTTACTAAGAAATAATGATAATACTGACTTTAATCTGTTTGCTCTGGGACCATTCTTTTGTTAGTATTATTTATTTTATATTGAAGTCTTTAAAGTGCCCCATTCATCTTTATGCATGCTGTGTATTAAATGAAGAAACTCTGTATTTCTAATACTTCTAAGACTATGGCAGTTTGTCTCTAAATTCGCTGCGTGCCAGCCTCACATATTGGTTAATTTACTACCAATTTATACAAGTTATCATTAGTAGAATATTAAGCAACTTTGAAAACAAATATTTTAAAATGTTTAAATTATTACTTGGTGGTTTATCAAAAGATACTTCCATTATAACTCCTGATATTCTTTTTAAGACTATGAGGAAAGTACATCATAATATTTTTTTTAAATAAACATTTATTTATATGTATGGATGTTGGCATGCTTTTATGTCTGTACACTATGGGCATACCTGGTGCCTCAGGAAAACAGAAGATGTTATTGACATTTTAGAACTGGAGTTACAGACAGTTGTGAGTTACTATGTGGCTGTCGGGATTGAAACTGGGTTCTGTGGAAGAACAGCCGTCTTTTAACTGTTGAGCCATCTCTCTGTCCCAAACCACTGTGATATTTTTATATAACCCATATCAAATGTCACATGCACATATCATATATAAATATATAATATATTGAGAAGTTGTATTGCTTTCTAGAACTTTCAAAGCCTAGACATATTTTACTTTCTTACTAAAATTTAATTGAATTATTTTAATATTTTAATTTCTGTGTATAAGAGTCTATCTAAATATATGCATACCGGGCCTGTGCCATATACATAAATATGTATACCATACCGTGGAGACCAGAAGAGGGCATCAGATCCCTTAGAACTAGAGTTACAGATGATTTTGAGATTCTGATGTGGGTACAAGGATCTTATGCAAAAGCAGCCAGTGCTTTTAACTGCTGAGCTGTCACCCCTATTCTAGGCTTCTAAAGTATTATTTTACTTCATGTTTTTTTCTGAAGTGCATTTATATTTACTTGTTTACGTGAGTGAAATTAAAACAGACATGTGTATAGAGGGTGGAGATAAAGTTGAGATCAGAGAGACCCAGAAAAATGACAGAAGCCAATCAACTCAGGATATAAGTGGATACAAGAAAAAAATAGCCACAAGTATCCAAAAGTTTCCATATACTTAAGTCATAGAACACATAGAAGAATCTATTTTATGAACCACAGATACATGGTTATATTTGGTATATATCTTATTTTTAATTTCTAACCAAGTGACCTGGGTAGGTCACTTAATTTAGTATCCGTATTTAAAAATGTACAAAAGCATGGGGCTACATAGTGAATTCCAGCCAGCCATAGTTACATAATTCTCTGTGACTTTCTCTGTGTCTCTGTGTCTCTGTGTCTCTGTCTCTGTCTCTGTCTCTCTCTCTCTCTCTCTCTCTCTCTCTCTCTCTCCTCTCTCTCTCTCTCTCCCCTATCTGTTTGTCTCACACATATACATGAGTTTCTGAGAACATGAGAATGGCTCTTTTAAATCTAGTTGGTTTTCACCCAAATGCCCAGAACACAGACTTTGAGGCTTTGAAGAAGGTCCTGGAATTCAGGAGATGGAGAGAAAGTCCTGAGATAGATAGAATGGGGTAAGAGAAACTCCAGAAATATATATATAATGTAAAATATACATATGTAAAAAACACTTGGATTGTGTAAATAGTGATGAACGGTTTCCATAAAAGATACTACCAATAACAAATGGATATTTTGATGATTGTTTTCCAGTGAACAGTAGTATCCATTTGGATAAATATTTAAAAAAAAAATAGAAAAAGTTCATATACTCTCCAATTAATTTATACTATCATAATAATTTAATATAAAACCTGAAAAGCATAGTGTAAGAATCTTGTAGCACAGTTTCCCTTAGATACCAAGACTGTATGCAAAGATGTCAACAGAATTTGAACTCATTTTATAAAAAATGTTTGAGATACAAGGGCTAGAAATATCCCTCTTAGTAAATTTTATGAAGTTATAGGTCTTAGAAGATAGATTAAACTGCTTAGGCAAAAAGAAGACAATGACTGTACCCAGAACATCACTATTGTCTGAAATAAAGATGTAGAATAAGAACTCTAATTTGCAGAATAACCGATCTTCACAAAAACTCATACAATCTAAGAAGGAACAGGACATTATTGTGATTATCATTTTGGATTACAATACTAAAGCTTGTATGCAGATGATAGTTCAATTTCTTAACAATAGTCCTAAATGTTTTCTCCTCTCTGTTACAACTAGTATTAGAAGTATAAAGAGTAAAAATGTCAGTGGTGAGTATCATACCCGGATCTAAAGCACATCTAGGATGCCACCTGGCAAACTATTTTTATATCAGTGCATGTGGATATGAAATAATATAGGACACTTACTCGTTATACTTTTATGTCAGAAATAAATGATGAACACTATAGGATGCCTTCTGGTCATATTGACATGTGTTGTAGTTTATTTCCTCTATTGACAGAGAAAACTAGAGAGTAAATTTACCTATTGTGTGTCAATGTACTTCTCTAGATTAAAATTTATATTGACATCAATTTTTATTATTTTTCTATACCCTTGTGTTCTCTTTGCTACAGTTTTTATGGCAACATTTTGGTATTATGCCATATCCTTTAAAAACAATGAAAATGTATTACTCTATGATATTTCTTGTGAGTAGCTGAGTTTGTAGAATGGGAATGAATTAACACTAATGACTTTTGAAAATTCCATAAGGAAGCTTACTACTATAAATGCATATATAGATATAAAAGGATTTAAATGAAGGTACTGTATAATGGGGCACAGTGCCTTCTCCAGATACCATCAGATGTCAAACAAAACGTCCAGTGCTAGATATGGGTTATTTCTATTCAAACTATTTGTCAGTGGACTACCCTAGACTACTCCACCAATATTCCAAGTTATTTCCATTGCTTTTCTTTTTTTTTTTAAACATAGAGAAGTTGGTGTAAAAACCCTATTGCTGAAGATATCACATACCTGAGACATCAGACATGAAGAAATCAAACTGGAACTGATCTGAAAGATTCATCATAGTGACTAACTTTCATAATTTCAGAATATTCTATTAATGCTATTAGAGAAGTTATCAACAGTCCCACTCACCCATAATACCAAAAACTCTGGTAGCTACAATAATGAGTGTCCTAGAAAGATTTGCCCACTGGTAAAATATGGTAGAATTTTATGGCAGTAACCAACTACTTTTTGATTGGATTTAAAGCATCACAAGATGAAATCCATGCTTCATTCCATTTATGAGGCAAACAAGCAAGCAAACAAACAAAGAAAACAAAAACCAAAAATCACTGTAATTGGTTAGGTTATAGGGCCTAGGGGAGAACCTAGCACTAACATTTTGCTAAAAGGACATAATAGTAAATTGCCTTCTAAGTTCTTATTTTTTATACCAGTAGAAAAGTTCGTCTCTCAACTGTTACCACAGAAGCTTCCTTTTGTAGTGGATAGTGATTAATATTGAAACCCACAACCAATCAATGTGCAGAAAATAAGAGGTTGTGATGATCTAAGTGTGAAATGGGATACTTATAAGACATTCCTTCCCAGCAGGGCTTAGGGATCACCAAGAAAGAAGGGAGAGAATGATTTTTAAGAGCCACAGGGCTAGATATCTCCAGCAAAACAGCATTTGCAGGGCATGACATGGCAGCTCAGCTGCTCATACGTCACAGAAGCTGTGAGTGAATGGAGAAGTTAATTGAGTTTAGTCCATATCGTAGCCTGAGTGATGGAGGGACTCGTGTAATCCCACCCCTAGCTGAGGAGCTAGTGGCTTCTGGGAAGAGAGTATCAGTTCTTCGTGGATGCAGTCCCCAAGAGACTACCCATTCTCTAATAGATGCTCCTGAACCCATGAAGATGCAAACGATCCCAGATGGTTCTATTAGGAATCAAAAATAAGGAAACAGAAAGTACATGAAGTTGGGATGAAAAAGTGGTAGTTGGGGTATTCACACGTGAATATTAAATAAAGTAAAAGTATTACATCTAAAAGAAACTGCACACTATCCTAAAGAAAGGATTAAATAGTTGCTCAGAAGCTAACTGTTCAAAGGAGACCTCTGTTTGGTTGTTTGCTCATTTTCCCCCTAGGTACTTTGGAAAAATCTTTTAAAGGAATAATTCTAGCAGAAAAAAAGGGGCAGTGGTGGGCCAACAATAAAAGTGAGACAAGGATGACCAGTTGTGAAGTAATTGCATTAGTCTAGCAAAAAGTTCCTTAAAACACAAGAGTCATAAAACAGACATTAACTGGTTCTCTAGTCTGGTAACTGAATTTAACCTGACCAACTTGAGCCATTTTATACAACAATACTGGATCAGGAAAGAAAAGGGGCTATTAGCCCTTTAAACAAACAAGCCAATTACAGGTTTTAAAGATAAGAAAAATATTATCTCTAACAGCATAACATTATTATTTCTGTATCGTTGATACATGGCTTATGGGGAAAAGTTAGAAACTACAAAACTAATATTGACTATAATGCACACCTCTAGTGCTGTCTTCTAAGGTTAGCTTACAAAATAGTCTTATTTTGTTTCACTACATCTATCAAGACTAAACTGTGCAGTGGCTTTTCTTAAACTCCTCTGTATAATATATTGTATTTCTTTGTCAAGAAGGATACTTTTTTCCTACTGTAAAGGACACAAGTTTAACACATGCAAAAACACTGGCCTTGTCTCATTACATTCCCAGAATGAGTACTGCTAAATCCTTGAAGAAACTCAAATTTGATTAAACTGGGGACTTGTTCCATTCACACCAGCTTCTTCATTAATGTTTATCCTCACCTCTCTTCTAGTTGGCTCCTTCTTTAGTAATGAGAAAGAGACTAGATCTATTTTGTTACAAACAGAAGTGTGCACCTCCTTACAATGCAGTGTCTCTTACTGCAAAACTTTAGGAATAGCACCAAATGACCAGTAGTATCATTTCAGCTATATGCTTTAATGTTTTTATCATATGAAAATAATACTTTTAAGATATATATGATTGTAGAATTAAGATATTTTATCATTTGATAAAACAACACTCTATGTTCCTGCCTGGAACAGCTCCGATGAAATAGCTTCTGAGCCCATTACTTTTGTGACTAAAAATCCTGCTTTGCTCAAGCGGGGTAGTTGGAACACTAGACCTTAAAGGAATGAAACATTAGTTTTGTTTCACCATATTTGCTTAGTAACACTTAAGCAATAACTCTATTAACTTCAGATCCTTTTTAAAGAAAATGTATTCCTTTCTTGAAGAAGCTAAGACACATACTATCCTTACTGCTCATGACTCTTCTTTAAGTTACCTTACTTACGCTTAGTTCTTCCAGTAGCCTTCCAGTTCTCATTTAGCTTTTCTTCTCCAGGGCATATTCTGGGATTTTTCATCACAGTATAAAATCTATATTAAAAGGCAATAATAGCTAATGGGGAACATTTCTGTATACTTTCATTTCAGTGTAATGGAACGGTTCTGCCATCAACTATATGAAATAATGACAAAACCACAGAGGAGCAATAGACTGCTGTACATATGGATTGCTGTAGCAAATACAATAGCACATCTCATATAATATATGGTCATGCCAAAATGAAAACTGAACTTATTTCAAAGGAATCATGCTTATTAATGTTTAGGGGAAAGGTCAATACATTAAATTCGTGGGTAGGAATCTTGAAATAGTCATCTCATCTAGTGAAATAGAGAAAAATATCACTAATGCCTTTTGTTGACATTTGTGATGATTGAACAATGAACAAATGCACTCTTGTGATTGATGTTAGCTCATAAAAATGTCAATTCATTACACCATTCTGTTGTTTAATCTCAACCTAGAGTGGACTAAAGAGGCCCTACTGTTAGGTCTCAAACCAGAAAAACCCGATGTTGCACTTGTATATCTGTGCCTGAGTTGAGACTGAGTGTTGGGATTATCATTTACATATCTCTGCAAGATACAGACTGGGTAATGCTTGAGAATATTTAATATTTATATATGTAAATTAGCCATGAAGTCATATTATCAACTTGATTCTGTAGAAAAGCCATGAACAATTAGTTTATAATGTAGCTTTAAAAAAGAAAATTTCTCCAATGTGATGATTGTTGAAAGGTAGGACAACATGCCTAAGTCCAGGCAAACACAATTGTGGGAAAGCTGTCAGTCTTACATGAATGTAGCTGACATTAGATAGAGTTATAGATAAGAACTGAGCTTGATAGCCTAGAAAAATCAGCCTCCTCATACTCTTAACTTTACTTTAGCATGGAAGGTACAATACAACCTGTTCTTATAGATTAAGGCATGTGTGACCCCTTATTCCAGTGCACCATGGGATAACCTACATTCAAAAATAAAAAAAAAAAATATAACCCACATTTTGGGGTTCATAACACAGATTTGGGAGAAAACAGAAAATGGAGTTGGGTCACAAAAGAAAACTCTAAGAAGATAAAGTTACACAGTGCACTACGTTTAGTGTTTTACACCAGGGTCATCGTGAGTCCTGAGAATCTGTTACAGAGACATTTGCTTGCTCTGAGTTCAGGAGAGCAACTCTGATGCTGGAGGGACTTAGCATAAGGCTGCTTAAATACAGAGAGAATCAAGGCTGAGTAGAGTGGATTTGTTAATTAGAACCCTGCTTTAGGCTAACTGGAGAGAGTTTATGTACAGTACCATAAGCATAATCCATTTAAAATCTAGCAAACTCTATTTTATCAAAGTTAATATAAGAAAAATTTCTCTGCAAATGACACTGGTGGAAGAATGAAGAGAGGGACTTCAAGCTAGAAAAAAAAAATCCTCACTCCAAAAATCACATTATTGGCAAAGTATTTTATGCAGAAAAAATTAAACATAATACAGAAATCACAATTTAAAAAAAGCAGGCAAGATTGAAAATGCCCCAGTAAAGGAGAAATAGGGACAAATAATAGACCAATGAGAGATGCACAGGTTAGTCATTAGGAAAATGCAAATTAGGTTCCCCAGGAAGTTCACTAGAACAGCTAAACTTTTTGTTTGTTTCAGCCATCATAAATGATACCAGGCACCTGCAATGAGCCTAATCACTAGAGGACATGCAAAATCTGATGCTCCATCCAGGTACCTAGAAATTTTTTATGATGTTCGATATATATTCATCTTATGGTTCAGTCATCGCACAGCTAAATATTTACCCAAGATGTAAATATACCTTCTCATAGAAACTTGTGCTCACATGGTTAAAGACCTATCATAAATGAACACCTAAATTGCAAACATTCAGATGCCCTCCAACCACTACATGTAAAACAGGAACAGTAGTCAACTATAACTATGAATGGAGTTCAAGAAGCATCCTGATAAGGCAATGTATAATTCTACTACACAACATTTTGAAACTGTTTTGCCTTAAAGAAGGGCTCTGATTAACAAAGTATATAGAGAAAACAGAAACAGAAAAGTTATCATCAGAATACAAGTGAAATAACTGTGCCAAACAGTGTCTATTAATAATTAATAAAACGAATAACCACAAATTTGAGAATAGAAAATTTTCATAGTGTAAATTATCTGTCGTCCAAATACACACTATTTCCAAACGAGGGAGAGGTCGCTTTACAGTGTGGTAATGGAGGAGTTGGCATGCTAAAGAATGAGGTGTTCAGGGCACTATCCCTTCCCACACTGCACTCAGCGAGGTGCATCCTTCCTGCAGACTTCCTGCCAACCAAGGGAGAGCTGCATATCATCATGAGAACTACAGATACTAATGTGGAGGACATTCAGAACACAAACTGATCAGTATTCATGGAAAGTGTGGAGGTCAAAGACAAAGAAGCCCAAAGAACGCTCACAGAAGAGAAGAGACTAAAAGGATGTGAGTACCCAGGAGTCTGGAACTGATAATAGAGCAGAAACAGGAAGCAGTCCTAGCAAGAATGAGACCACAGTAAGGACTGCCCCACCTCTCTGCCTCCCTCCCTCCCTCCCTCCCTCCCCCTCCCTCCCCTCCCTCCCTCCCTCCCTCCCTCCCTCCCTCCCTCCCTCCCTCCTCTCTCTCCTTCTTTCTTAGAAGATCCTAGTATATTGCCCAGACTAACGCCTCAAAGACGTGAGTCTCCTGATTCAGCTTTCTACAAGCTGGGACTATAAGCATGTGCCACCACACTTGGGTCGTTTCTTGGTTTCGATATTAATTTTACGGTTATCAGGAGGAACAGGCCGAATGTTGTATGAAAAGTATGTCTTTCATACCATTTTCTCTAAGTCTGAAATTATATTGAAATGAAAATGGAGGAAGTGTCACAGCAACGTATTCTAACAATGACAAAAGCAGCAGCTGCTGCAACAGCACCGAAGAGCATTAAAAGAGGTTCAGGTCAGGTTCAATCATAAAGCCCTTCAGAAAATCATACACTATAAATGAAGACTGTGTTACATTTCCACCATTGATTCCATAGGTACTTCCAAAAATTAAAAAAAAAAAAAAATCACACGGGAGGCTCCACAGTAATTAGGTGACTTTTTACAATATTTAACCAGCCCTATATAAGGCTGTCAAAGGAGTATTGTGTAAGGCTTCTTGTAGTTATGACTAGAGTGCCCTCTCCTTGGGCTGGCTGGCTGATTCTTACTCTCCTAAATGCATGGCAGCAAATTCATGCCTGTAACATAGATTTATCTACTTTGTTTTTAGTTCTCCCAAAATTTAGATGCAATGTGCCCTCTACTCAGGCAAAACTTATTTTAGAGATCAAAGGGATGGTATTATTTTTTTTTCTGAAAATGAATATGATTTTACTTTTTAGATGGCTTTATTCTTAAAGCAGATACTTTGAATGAATACAATTTTAGTTGTAGTCTCTTTTCTCTCCTAGCTCCTGCAGTTTACAGCGTTACTTTCATTGCCAACAATTTATTAGATTTCTTTCTGAAAGTTCTTACTCCTTATCACAGCCTATCACACATCATTTGGGACAGAAAACCAGGAGTGGGAAACTGCTGGAGGTAGATCTACAGAAGTAATCTAAAGGAAATCCAGTTATTTAAACGGACAAGAATACATAAAATTGAATACATAAAATTGAATACATTGAATACATAAAAAATTATTATTATTTATTTATAAAAAAAGAGAGACTCTTTTTCCTGATACAGTATTCTAATTTCTCAGTTAGCTCCAGCTGTGCTTGGACAGAGTGTGACAAGAGGGCCACAGGCTGGGCCATCTTGAAATTATTTGCTGCACTCACATATGTTTCACTTTGTTTAGCTGTGTATATATGTTATAATTCAAGAGCAAATGCTTTGCAGTAAGTGTTCTACAAATCCCCAGAGTCTCCTGAAATCAGACAGGAATAATTCATCACCATTTTCAACAACAGCAGAGTAAATACATAAGGCTAATAGGAGAAGAAAGTCTAGAAAATTTACCCCCCCTCCTCGCTTCTCCTTTTGCTACCTTTCCTACATATTTCTGTTTCTGGGTCACACCTTCCTCACACTCCTTTTCCTCTTTTCTTTCTTGATAGCAGGGAAGCAGGCTGTGTCATCATGGTCTAGTTTCCTTAGATTTGGGTGATGCCAAAATCCTTTTGTAGTCAGTTTGCTTCCAATATCTTCTCAGTATCTATCACAAATACTCACCAACACCAGACCTCTACCAATCATCTTAGCAGATGAACCTGTGTTCTACACCATCAAAGCAAAGGAAGGAAGAAACTCCAGAGAGACTTCTGCTCTGGAGACCACCACCTTCCTACCAAAGGTGTCTGCCTGGGTCCTGGGCTGAGATCACACTGGTATTTTATCCAGTCTTTTCCAGGATGTAGAAGGAGAAAGAGAAGCACAGGAGAAATAAGAATGAATTGGAAATGCTTTTGTCATTCAAAATAAATGCCTGATTTAAGAATGAAACTCTAGACTTCCTTTTTTTTTTTTTTAGATTTATTTATTATATATACAATATTCTGCCTGCATGAATGACTGAATACCAAGAGAGAAAATCAGATCTCATCATATATAGTTATGAGCCACCATATGGTTGTTGGAAATTGAACTCAGGACCTTTGAAAGAATAGTTGTGCTCTTAACCTCCGAGCCATCTCTCCAGCCCAACTCTAGGAATTTCTGACCCAGGAGGACAGCATTTGACCTTTCCTACTCAATCCTGAATCTCAGTACTTGGGAAAGTACCTGGCATCCTGCAGCTTGTCATTTAATACATATTATCTGAATGAATGAAGGCTTTAATGAATGTTAATCATTTTGAATTTAAGATAGCAGCAACCTTGACTAGATTAACATGCCTCAAATATATTGCTGTCTAGCTCTTCCAACAGTGAGCTGAGCGGAGTATTTTTCCTGATTTTTTTTTTTTAACCAAAGGATGCCTCTTGGTCCTTATTGTAGTTGGCTCTCTAGCTCATTTTATTCTAGGGACCTCTCTCTTGTTCTGACAGACTTGGGCTTTCTGTCTGTTGCTGGTTTCTTCTCTTCTGTCTTAGCTTCTCTTTTTGAGTACATTTATTTCCTTTTTGTGTTTTTACTGATTAAGTGTGTTTCCTGAGAATTTCATACATATGACATTTTAATGTAGTCCTCTTCCAGAGAATAACACCTTCCCCACATCAGCTACTAACTAACCATCAGCAGTCTGCTAAATGCTTTCTCATTTGCATCTGTGAACCAAACTCCTTGCCAGGTTTCAAGGACTTCCTCCGAAGTCTTTAGTTAAATGCAGTCATGTTCAAACAAGAAAACACTGTTTTCTCTCTAAATCTGTTCTCTTTCCTGATTTTCCTTTCCATTCTCATTCTTACAGGAATAATATGATTAGAAGCCATTTGATTATGACCTTTCTTTCTCATCTATCAAATAATCAGACAGTAACCAAAGTATCTCATTTAAGTCTTGAAAATAGGTCTTTAATCTATTCCTTTCTAAATAGATATTGATTAATATAATTTTCTTTTCTCACCATTTTTTTTCTTGTCTTGCTACATTGGCTTCCTTGCTAGTTTGTCTTTTTTTTTCCTATTATGTAATTAATTGACACTCATTACTTTTGCCAGCTTTCTTGCTGTTACACTAACATGCTAAGTTCTGATTCAAGGTTTAAAACAAACTTACTGTCTCTGCCTAGAATACTCCCCTACCATTCTTCTCACGATTTTCTCTCTTTGTATCCAATTCTCTCGTGCCATCTAAAATGCGTTTATAGAATTAGATTTCTTTTTGTCTCCTTTAGTGTTTAGCTCTGTCTCATTACTCTAATAACAAAAGTATACAAAAGAAGGGTCGGTTAGTTAATCTTCATTGGGTGGAACTTGTCAGGAAATACAGATGGATGCATGTGCCAGTCCAGCGGATGATATCATCATTTTCCTTCACCTGGTGCCATCAGAAAGACCCTAACTATTAGAGCCACACACTAGAACTTTCAAAACTTTTAGCAACAGTAGGCCTATTATTTTATCAGTTAAATAATACCAAACATTGCATTGCAATTACAGAAAGCTGACTAATATACTATTCAAACTGTAATGTTGCTTCCAGATACATTTCCTGGAGAAAGAGTATGTGTTGCACATACGGATAAAACTGATTCATCTTTTTTTCCATCAGTTATATCTTAACAGACTTATAAAGTTGTGATATGATTCATATTAAGAGGCTCAATTTTTATCAGACATAGTTTTTGCTTGATGCAGTCTTTAATCATTTAGCTTTCCAATTTAAAATAAAAGCAGTTATATGTGGGCATATGAAGGAGCAGAAGTGATTCAAAGAACTGTATAATACATGTTTCTAAGAGACAAGGCTATACATAAGACAAAAATATACATTAAACATGACTTGTAGATGGATGACCTAAAGGTTTTATTTTTATAATCTTTATATCAGTTTTAATGGAGATTCAATGTATTTGTTTCCCAGACCCCAGGAAAATCTATCTACAGTCAGGCCCTTGTACTGCATCATTATCTTCATCAGTATCTTTTATGCAGTTGGGATGTCTTCAGGGAGCATTAATTGCTAGCTATCTCTTAGCTACTTAAGGGCAATCCTGGAACAATTACTATGTGTTTATGGGAATGAGGTATTCATTTATTTATTGCTTTACTTCTAACAATCCCACAGCACTTGACTCAAGCTGATAACAGTACAAGAAGATCACCGATTATTGCGGGAATTACTTTTCTCTCATCTCCACAATGTACCCTGCAGCGCCTCAACACTCCCCTATGGGGCTTGCTCTTAGCAGTTAAAAGTATAGTGCTGATTGTCATCAAGGGTGTACTAACTTATATAGAGTTAATTTCCCCATTTTGTAGAGCCCTTTTATAGGTCCTAATTTATATATATATATATATATATATATATTTATGATAATATATAGATGAAGTCATAGAATTTATTTTTAAGATTTAATCTATTAAACAAAGAAAATAAAGATCTTTTACTTTTCAAACTTTGAGTCTATTCCTGGTCTCTTATTTTTAGACATTCTATGTGTAAACTCATGCAAGAGAATTTTGACATCCAACTTAGTTTGTGAGCCATCCTCAAAATTAAAATTTTCATGTAAATATAAATGTAAAAACAAAGGAATCATTTGAAATGGTCAAGCTAATGGCAGTAAATCAGCAGATGATGCTAAATTCAGTATACATTTATAGATTTAATTTGTATAGAAATAATTTGAAATCTTGAAAAAAAGAGAACTGTGATGCTCTAATCAATGATATCTGGGTTAGTTTAGTTTTGTTTTACAGACATGAAAGTTCAATATAGAGGTGTTAAATAATTTATTCAACATGCACAGATCTTAACTGGCAAGAGAAGAATTCCAATAATGATTCATTGATTTTGGTTATATATTGATGTGAAAGAAACAATTTTAAATTTAATGGCTTAAAACAACAGTTTTACATGAAATTTGGAGGCATTTGGATACTATGCCTCTAGCAAAGTAATAGTAGTAAGTTCATTCCTATGATGTCTAAGTTCCCTAACCATGTGTCATCAGTCAGATTTATAGTTTTGGGCATAGCTTTCCTCCTATGGAGCAGACTTTAAATATGCAGTTGCTTAGCCTCATAACATTTGTATCACTCATGTACATGGTCACCGTTCATACATAGATCAATATAGTTCTTGTTCCTCATCAAAAAGCATCTTTGTGTAGTGGATGGTGATTCAAAGTCATAATGTGTGTCATCTAGATCACTATCTCACAAGGTATAGGGTCCATGACAGAAGGAAGAGTGGGAAGACTGTAAGAGTCAGAGATCAGGGAGGACAAGAGTGAAATAGAGCTTTCTGGATCTAATAAACTGTTCAACTTATGAATTCATAGCAAGTATGCTTTGTCTGTATAAGACTTGCATAAGACTGAGCCAGTCAACATTCCAGAATGGTAGAGGAACTCAAATCTCTATCCCTACCTGAGGAGATATGAACAGCTAGACTTCCAGGAGAAGAAGAGTGATGTTCCTTTATGGATGTGGCCCCTAGTACATTTAGAATACTCCATTGGATGTAGTGCAGGAGTATGTGTGTGGGGAGCATGGATTTGACCTGATGGAATATTAAAAAAATGAAAGGACACAAACTTGGAGTAGATCTCAGAGGAGTTAAAGAGAAAAGTAAAAATATAAATATACTCAAAGTACATTATATCACAATTTTTAAGAATTAATAAAAATGCAAAATTATTTTTTTAAAAAAACCTCTTATCATTTCTTGGGTTGATTAAATTGAGTTTATTTGGTTTCTTTGCCCTGCCAACTGGCCACAGCTGTCAGTATATGATTAGGGTGGGACTTGGGTAGGGATATCATATCTGAGATGGTTCACTCACAAGCCTGAAATTTAGTACCGACTAGCATTTTGGCTGGGGCTGTTAAGTAAAGTACCTTAATTCTATGTTTTTTAAAAAAATCTATCATCTATATGCCCATCCATTCATCCATCCATCCATCCATCCATCCATCCATCCATCCATCCATCCAATTCAATGTGTGTGTGCCTGTTTGTGCTTGTGTGTGTATGTGTGTGTGTGTATGTGTGTGTGTGTGAGGTAAGTATAAGAGAGATGTGGATATGGCCATATTTAAGTCAAAACAGGGGTGTTAAGGTCAGTGGACAATTGTAGCAGCCAGTTCCCACTGGTACCTGGTGATTAAACTCAGACTATGTGCAAAGCCCTCCTACCTTGCTAGACTTCTTTTTGCAATACTGCATGGATTGCTTTTATTCGACACAGAAGTTGGGTTTCAGGAGGAAGAATTAAAGACTACAAATAACAACTTGTAAATATATAAAATGCCATGTGCCCTGCCCTTGCTAATGTCCCAGTGGTCAAGGTTGGTCACATGTCTGAGTTCAGTGTAATTCCTGTTGAGAAGGACTTATGGTTGAATATTGAAAAATTGTTAAAGTCACTACAATAAAACCCACTATAATGCCTACCATCTCCAACACTCTTCCCTGCTTTCTTAACTATTGGGGTGGCAAGTAATCTGCTCCCTTGAGCAACATTTTACCAATGCCATGGGTGAAGAATGAAGAGATTTCAGACACAGAGTTCACCACATTTTTATTAAGCTATTGTATTTTCTTATTTTTAACTATAACATAACATTTTAACTGTCCCTTAAATAGTTTAAAAATGTTTATTTTCTTATATGACTTTTATCTGTGTGTTTGTGTTTATATGAGTTTATACTCATCACATATGTACAAGAGCTTGTGGTAGCCTGAAGAAATCATCAAATACACTGAAACTGAAATTACATATGAGTCTGACTTGGCAGTGGGCTCTGGAAACTCAGCCCAGGTCCTCTGTAAGAGTAGTTAGAATGCAGGTAGAATGTGCTCTTATCCACTGAGCCATTACTCAGTGGTTGTTAACAAAATTTTAAATAAAAATACCACTTTCAAATAGCTAAATAATTTTCATGAAAAATTTAATGATATTCTCTGTTGGGTTTTATGTGTAATTTATTAGTAAATAAATATGGATACTTATTGTTATATTTTTGGCCTTTATCTTTGTTCAAATATATGCAGCCAATTACTTAAAGTATATGATTAATTTTGCATTTTAAAGTAATTTTCTTTCAAAATAATGACCTTGATTCCATTATTTCTGGAACAGTAAAATTGTTATTTCAGCAGTTATCTTTTATTTTACTTTATACCAAATATAATAATTTATTCATAATGCTATCAATAGAACTGACTTCCATATAGAATTTTTTTCTGGCAACGTTTTACTCTATGATAAAGCATTTTATACTTGTCTATGAAACATATTTCTAAGCAGTAATATTTTACTTTAATGAATCAAATATTGATGGTCAGTCTTCTATTAATATTGACATTTAGAAAAATATAACCCTTTACTCCTGAGTCATTATGCTAAGTCAAATGAGCAAAGTTTAGAGGTGATGCTTTTTTAAAGCTGTGGTAACCCATGCAAACTCTGATAATGCCATGGCCTAGAGGCAGACACTGAGAAGAGATGTCAGAAGCCAGCATCTGAATGAAGGTGCCGTCCTAACAACTTGGTATTGTTATTATGATTTCATAAAAACTAAGAGCAGTGTATGAGAAATAGTGAGGAAAATCAGGAACTTACTTTTAGTGACAACACCTTCTAGGCGAATAATGTTTGGGTGATCAAACTGACCCATGATGCTAGCTTCTCTTAGAAAATCTCTTCTCTGTCGGTCCATGTGGCCACCTTTCAATGTTTTAATGGCAACTGGGATTTCCCTTTTCCCTGGTGTCTTCAAACGCCCACTGCAGACTTCTCCAAATTCACCTTAAAAGACAAACAAAAAATCATTTGTTTAAACCAAACTCTTCTATTTTAGAAAATCCAAATTACCATGGTATCATTTAGAAAAGAACCCAAAACACATCTTTCCAATGTTTGCTTGCAAATGCTTTTTCTTTAGACTGTGTAAAAAAAAAAATATGCCTGATGTATTTATAATGCTTCTGCTATTTTGTATTACAAATTTAGGTGAAGTAGTGTTCTCAGAATTATTATTATAAAATAAAAATATTGATTACTTTTCAGAAACATTGAAGGTGTTATTTCTGCATCAAGGATGCTCCTCGAGAGACATCCCTGATTTGCTACACAATTATGTCTAGCAGAATGGGATGTGCTAGTGTAATTCTCAGGAAAAGCAATCATTATCTGACATTCCCTGGTCCTCTTCTCAGTCCTAATCTATGAGCCAAATTCTGACTCTGTTCAGACAACCCTCCTGATATGTATAGTTTATTTGACCCCTGAAGTCATTAGTCTGGGCTTTATGACAATTAGAAAGCAGTATTGTTTTAATTAATTTATCACCATTGAAAAAAACCCGTGCTAAACACAAATTATAATACAAGATTATATAGGCTACAGGATTATAGACGATATATTGATGGAAATATAAGTATAGGAAGATGAGTTACATTTCAACTATAGTTACTTCAATAGGTTAAATATGCAATTATTTTCTAAATAGTTACCGCATGAGTAGGTACTCATAGTATTGCTATGAGAGTCAAAGAAGCATCTGATACTATCTTGCACTCCATTAAAAAATAGGAGATGAATGAAGATGAATCAGTTAAGAGTAGTCCAATGGGGAGAGGGGAGGGCAGATGTGGAGTGGGGGTTGGTGGAAGGGTAATGGGAAAGTGGGATATCATTTGAGATGTAAATGAATGGAATGATTGATAAAAAAAAAAACAATAAATAGTAGTCCATCAATGTAAATACTGTTTCCATTAAGAATAATCATGATTTGAAGACTTTTTTTTTTTTTAATAAACCACAAAACACTTCACTTTATTTTCACCCAGGACTAAAAATAGTGCATATGCATATATTTTGAAATGAGAAGGTATAAACAAAAAGTGCAGCTGTAGAAATAGACAACTTGAATTAACAGGCAACTATTTTCTGCTTCAGTATTCACAGAAGGTAGCTTATCCATTGATACTAATGTACATTTTGTCAAATAACCTGCTACATTTTTTTGACGGTGCTTAATTGCTTTTCTTAAAGGACAAAGTATTCTGTCGCCTGGAAAGAAGGCTCCTTCTCATAGGCTTCGATTCTGAATAAGACCGTGTGTGTCTGACACTCATGGCTCTTTCTTTCTTTCTTTTTTTATTGGATGCTTTCTTTATTTACATTTCAAATGGTATCCCCTTTCCGGGTCCACCCCTCAACCCCCCTATCCCATCCCCCCTCCCCCTGCTTCTATTATTGTGTTCCCACTCCTGCCTCCCCGCCCAATTTGAAGACTTAATATGAGGGATATATCTTATGTTGAAATGTGAATTTAGTAGGATATACAACTACAGGAGAGTTAGGAACATTCAAGATGGGTGTGTCGAAGACAAAGATTAAAAGGTCAGAAACAGTAAGGAATGATGACAACACAAGGCAACTGACTCTGAAGGGCTGTTACTGAAAAGGTCACAGTTCTCTCAGGGTAACACAGTCCATTCAAATAAAGATTTAGGGCATGGGAAAATAATCCACTAATAAAACACTTGCACAGAAGTATGAAGACCTAAGTTTGATCCCCAGAACCCATGTTAAGAACCCAGATGTAGGATGTATTTCCATTCCACATAAAAGGGGGAAGGCAATAATCATAGGAAGAGAGAGACCTTGGTGGGAGAGAGGGAGGGAGAGGAGATAAAGAGAACAAAGATAAGGTGTGTGTGGGGAAAACAGGAGAGAAGTCCAGAGGGTCAAGAGAATGAGTTAAGATAAGTAACATTGGGGGAGTCTCCTTTAGAAAGTACCAGAGACCCAGGAGGTGAGAGACTCTAAGGACTCAATGGGGTTGACCTTCGCTAAAATGCCCAGCATTGGGGAGAGAGAACTTGAAGAGTCCACCTCCAGTAGATAGACAGGGCCTAAAGCAGAGGGACAGGGTTACTAACCCACAGTCAAAATTTCTGGCCCAGAACTGTTTCTGTCTAAAAGAACTGCAGGGGCAAAATGGAGACAAGACTGAAGGAAAGGAGGTCCAATGATCGGCCCAACTTGGGATCCATCTCATGGGAGGGCACCAAGGCCTGACACTATTACTGATGCTATGATGTGCTTACAGCCTAGCATGGCTGTTCTCTGAGAGACCCTACCAGCATCTGATTGAGACAGAAGCAGATACTATACCCAACCATTGAACTGAAGTTGGAGACCCCTATGGTTAAATTAGGGGAAGGATTGAAGAAGATGAAGGGAGAGCTGCCCCATAGGAAGGCGAATGGTCTCAACTTATCCAGTTCCCAGGGAGCTTCCAGAGACTGATCTATCAACCAGGAGCATGGATGGCTGATCTGAGGCCCCCGGACAGAATATAGTGGAGGTCTGTCTGGTCAGGCCTTAGTGGGAAAAGATGTCTTAATCCTCTAGAAACTTGTGGCCCCAGGGAAGAGGGAGGCCTGGTAGGGTGGGAGCACTCTTTTAGAGGCATGGAGGAGGAATGGGATGAGGAATTGTGGGAGGGAAGACCAAAGGAGGAGCAATGAATGGAATGTAAATAAATAAAATAATAAAAAATGAACACAGATGTACAGATGTAGTAGAGGTGGAGACACGCAGATCCCTGGGCTCACTCATTGCTCCAGCCACTCTCGCTTACTAGGCAAGTTTTATGCCAATGTGAGCAAGGCTCATAAAACAAGTTAGATGGCTTCCTAGAGACTACTGTGGTAGCTAGCCAATTGCCTCCACACACATATCTGTATACAAAAAAAGAAAAAAAATAACATTTAAAATCCAGAATCTAAATTTTTCTAGGGAAAATGGTCAGCATTTACTTAAGATCATAACGTTTAGCAATTTTTAAACTGATAGTGCTAAAATTTTATGTTATTGTAAAGGATCCCTTTGCTGAGAGAGCACAGGGAAAATTAAAAGTGATGGCATGCATACAAGTATGTGCAAACTGTATAGTTTCAGGGCTTATTGTAGCTCAGTTGTAATATCTATCTAGAATGTATGAAATTCTGGGTTCAATTCCCAGAACCAGTATTAAACCAGTCATGTTGATGCATGTCTGTAATCTTAGCTCTGGGGAGGTAAAAGCAGGAATATCAGAAATTCAAGGTCACCATTGGTTACAAAGCATGTTCCATGGCAGCCTGTGATATATGAGACCCATTCTCAAAATAAAAAACAGGGAGTGGGAGAGATGGTTCTTGCTGCAAAGTTGCATCTTGCCCTTGCTGCAAAAGCATAATGACAAGAATTAGAATCCTAGCACCCACCTGACTAGGGTTTGCTTACTTGTAGCTTAGCTGAAAAATTATGAGATAGAGATTCAGGGAGAGAGACTGTGCCTCAGAGAAATAAAGTGAGTTTGATAGAAGAAGACACATTTTCCTATGGCTTCCACATGATCCTACCTACACGTTTGGCCATATAATACACACACACACACACACACACACACACACACACACACATGCACTCATGATATATATACACACACACACACTAACAAAAAGTGAACAACAAGCCAATGAAGCACACATACACATACTATGTAGTGTTATTCATAAAGGAGTTTAAGTTATTTAAATTCTTTTATGGTTGGAAGGAATAGGAATGTCTCTTCAGTTTATTAGTTCAGAGTTCTAATCAATTATTGGATATGGATAGATAATCAAATTAAAATTTTCAGTGCCACAGATTTCAATTAGCCATATGTTCTTTGCATCAATTCAACACAGTCAACCAAATGATGACTATATGTGAGTAATACCCACTATTTATTAAGTTGAAGTACAAAAGACGATATTTTCGTTTTAAAGTTATGATCATACATGTCTGTTAGAAATAGAAGACAGGCTAACAAGATAGTCAGTCATTATTGTTATTATCATGATTTATTGTTACTTTTACAACTAGAAATCATTTATTATCAAGGAAAAAGTCACCCCCCTCTGTTGGAAAAAAGGCTAGTAATCTGGAAAAGATAGCTTCAAAGCTGAGAGTTTGTCTTTTATACATTAAAAACTCACACAAGCAAGGACATAGAAACACCGAACAGGCCGTTGTCCCTAGAAAATGTCGTGCTTATAATCCCAGACTTGACAAACCTTGCCCACATTTTGCAAGAAATACACGAATATATTAACTGGATGCTCTCAATTTGTTGGGAGTTGGATGTTCATATTTCACAGAAAATGAAGCTGAGCTTTTAAAGTTCTTTCATAATGCACTTGATTTTTAAAATTTGTATTTTGTACCCAAAAATCACAGCTGATAGAAAATTGAAACATTTTTCTGAGCCTCTGCGACCTTTGGTGGGGAGAAAAGGGCATTTGTATATGTCTAAACAAATATCAGATGTAAGCTTTACTAGTATTAGAATTTGCCTGGTGATCACTCTTCTTCCCCTAATAAATATATAGAAAATACAGACATTCCTCTTTGCCTCTATTTACTGAACCCTAAAAAGATCATGTAGTATTAATAAAGACTTGGCAATACTTAAAAATATAATATCTGGCCTGAGTCCAAATCCATATAATTTTTCCCATGTGAGTATCATAAGAATTTAAATAAACTTTGAATATAATGAAAGAAATGACAGCTCTGTTAGTACTTTATCAAGATAGACAGAGTGGTAATTTCCTTTCCTTTTGTTGTCTGAAACTCATGCATCTTATTAACACCAGGCAGGTGTTTTCTTCATGTCAAGCTTTGCTTGATCAGGCTGTTATCACACTTATTTCATTGGCACTAAATATGGTGATCCAGTTCTCCTTCATTTAAAGCCCCTCAGGACAGAGAAACAAAAAAGCCACACTCCTGAGTTATTTTTAAAAATATGTGTACTGGCTGTTGGGATAGTAAATATGCCTTAACGGGCTGAGATTCTTAGAGATTTTTTTTTTTTTCAGGCATGGGCCAAAAAAACCCACTCACAAAATGTGTTCAGATCTTCTTTCACAGAAAGTCTGGATACATATGAAAGTGTCTTAGAGTTAATTTCATAAATTGTCAAAGACCAATTCATTATGTGATTGTCCTTATAGAAACAGTTACTATAAGTAACAGTAATATCCTACATGTAACTTGACCATAAGGAAAAGAAATCGTTCCTTAATAAGATTATGACTATTTATATGCACAATGTAGTGCACAGTTAACCCATTAACTATAGGCACACGACATTAATGACGACTTGTGTGTAATTGCAATCATTATTACAGTGCCCTCACATGGTACTTTGTGACAACGAGTCTATAAACTTAATGTATACTTTAATCTCTTTAAAAACCTCTTGAAGTTGGTACTAATATTCCATTTATAAAGCAGGAAACTGAAGCATACTTGATAAGTAACTTGGCCACAATCAACAAATGTTAGACCCTAGAGTTCATTATTGTTAACAATTTTTTCTGATGTTTGAACAATCTAGCCATTGTTAGCATTTTATTGAGTTCACAGTCTAAATTCTCTATGGTAATGATGATATCTTCACACGAATTATCTGACAGTGTTTAAGGCATGAGCCAGAATGGAAAGGCACATGGAGTGATGAAGCCATACCATAGGAATCTTTTACTACTATCCTACTAAAGGTTACCACCACTGTGATGAAACATCAAAACCAAAAGCAACGTGGGAACAAAAGGGTTTATTTCAGCTTACAATTCCAGCTCACAGTCCATCACTGAGCAAAATCAAGGCAGAAACTCAAACAGGACAGGGACCTGGAGACCAGGGCAGGTGCAGATCCACGGAGGAGTGCAGCTTACTGGCTTGATCCTCCTGGCTTGCTCAGCCTGCTTTCTTATAAAATCAAGGACCACCAGCCCAGGGGTCTGGGCCCTCTCCCATCAATCGATATTTAAGAAAATTGCCTTACAGTTAGATCTTATGGAGGCATTTTCTCAATTAAATTCTACCCCATTCCATTTCAGATAACTCTAGCCTGTGTCAAGTTGACTTAAAAACTATCCAGAGCAACTTCTAAACTTGAGTTCTAGCTTAAATGGGTTGTATATTAGGCAGTGTGTAAAAACAACTACAGTCTAGTTTCAAGGTGGCTAAGAAAATTATACACAGGATAATTGATCTTCTGCCATGGACAGTACATTTACTAGTCAACAATCCCATCTATCTTCCAGGTAGTGGTAAAAACCTTTCTTGACAAGCAATTTTATTGTATAATATATAGGGTCATGTGAAAATATCAATTAGTATTGGATTTTCCACATAAACTGTGCAGAATTGAACTGAAACTTGGAGGAAAGCCGGGAGAAGTAAGTACAATCTGCTTGGAAAGCTGTGACAACATGATCATGGCAGCCTTGCCTAAATTTTATCCTCTGTGATCTGAGATTCCAGCTCTCCTTCATTTTCAACCATTTAAAATGAAGAAACAAAAAGGCTTCATGCATGGTTGTTTAAACAAACAAACAAACAAACAAACAAACAACCAGGTCTTTTGGTTGTGGGGATGGTAAATCTTGTCAAGTTGATTAGACCTAGAATTAACTGAAAGACAAGATACTGGGCAAGTCTATGAAGGGTATACAGATAGGACCGATGGAGAGGAGAAATGCCTCCCCAGAGTCAGGCAGCACCTTCAAGCATCAGCTCAGGTAAAGAGAGATCAGAGGGATAGTGAAGAGCTGGCCTGCTTGCCTTTGACCCTGTTGATGAGTATGCTTTCCTATTATTGCTGCAGCAGATGCCACCCTTTGCTGCCACCAGAATACTACTTCAGCCTTCTTATATGTACTGAAGCAGAGCTCCCAGGAATCCTCTGGGCATTCTGCAACAGATTGAGGTGCTGTGGCATCCAGCCTTGTGCACTCAGCAGCCAGCAGATGCTAAATGTCTCCATTGTGAAGACATCTCTGTTGGCCTCCACAGTACTGTCCAGTAAGACAATATAATCACTCCTCCTTTTAACATACGTTCATTTTCTGAGTTGCTAACATGTATTTCATGTTGTTTTTCTTACATCTGCCATTTCCCCTGACTGGAATGGTCTGCAATAAAAATGTTTTCATTTGTTGCGTCTATACCTACTTAGTTTCATGTAAAGTTTGAGATTTGCTATCTTCTTTCCAGGATGCTTTCCCTAATAAACTTTCTTCTAACTTTCCTTCCTCCAACGAACTTGTCCATTTAAATGCCAAAGAAAAAGAAATCTGGTAACAGAACACCATCCTCTACATTTGGAAGTATGTCCAGCCCTCATAGATAGGCAGGCTATTTTATACTCCTACCAGATATAATACCAACCTCAGACAAGGCTATTCTGAGACATGACAAGATGAGACAAAGCAAGGCCACTTCATAATTTTATCCAGGTTCAGACAGATTCAAGGTCACTATGTCATCCCAAAATACTACACATCTCATTTTCTTGGCAAAAATGAGTGCCCTTCTTTTTAAAATTGATTCTTGTTTTACTCTTATTCTGGTGTTCTGTAGTTAGAACTAAGTTTTATGAGGATAATATGGTAGATCGCCTTTAAGTCGGATTTGTTATTTTGTGCTCTTTCTTGTTGTTGTTGGAAACTTGTGAGAGACTATGTACTAAAGCACTATTGGAAGACGCACATCATCTCTATTTCTTCAGATAAGGTTCCATTGACACACTAAGCCTCTTTATCAAACAGATCAGATACAGTCTCTCCCTTCAAAGTACTGTGCATGAGGACTCAGCTGTGGTTTGTGAATTTTTCTGGAGAGATATACATAAGCTGTTTGTTTAATCTAGAGAGAGCACTGATGAGAGACCAGAAATTATTCCACTCACATCTAGCTTTCTAAAACAATGAGTTTGATTGGAATTCCTTACTGGAATGTGAGCATTACAGACAGCTATACCACTGAACCAAAGTCTCTGTCTCAGCAATGGCTAACTGCTTATAAAATCCCTTAGGAGAGGTAGGACCTTGTAAGCTCCACTCCTAGTAATCACTAATTGCTCATAAATTCCTGGGAAGAAACTTGGCCTCATCTTCTCACATCCTCAACAATGAAACACTAATGGACCACATTTTGTGTAGTCAGAGCTCCTGGGAGTTCAGGAGTCCAGTGGCCATGGCAAGCCTAGAGGACAGCATTCCTTGAGTTCCTTGCCAGCTTACAGAATGAGTAAACTAAGTAATAACCCTCACGAGGAATCAGGGAGGAACTACTCCTACTTGACACTACAAAACCATATCCCACAACACTAGTTACTTCTGTTACCAACTGTAACTTCTTCTTTGTATATCTATATAGTATGGGCTACCTTCTACCTTCTTCTAATGGACTGTGATATATATATATATATATATATAAAATATTATGTATCCAATGAGAGGTATATCATAGTACTGGGCCATCCAGGAGAAGGAATCCTCTGACCAACAGGATAAACAAGAGGTAATTCAAAACAGTTACTTTCCTTTCATCCCCTTCCCCTTCCCAGGAAACATGTCTATTCCCACATTTCTTCCTGAGCATCTTCACTGTGTTAGACAGGTATGCTCCACATCATGTCCTTGTCCTTATTAAATGAAATAAACCTTTTCCTCCTCAAGTTGTTTTTCATCAGACTGCTTTCTTATAGTAACAGAAATAAAACTACAATACCCAGAATAGCCAAAGTATTTTCACTGAAATATAAAATCCTTATAAAAATGTCCAGATATCTATAGGGTATTTTTAGCAATAAAAATGTACTATCTATAGAAAATTAATGTTTTGTGGGAAGTTATGGGTTGGGGTAAGATGTTGTAAGTTTTTTTCTTGGGCAGGAGACCTAGAAGGGTCATTCTGAGAGAGCAGATACATAACTGTTTGCCAGATCCATGACTCTAGCCCTATCTTCAGCTTTAGATACAACATCATTTGTCAAACAGCTTGGCTTCAGACCATTTGGACTTGAGCCTGCAAATAAACCCAACCAGGCAAAAGTGCAGGAGTCATGCACAGTGTACATGGAAGACAGGCCTGTCTGCCTGCTGACATTGATCATACAGTGAACTTGAAAACTCTCTTGTCCTTTTTCTCTAATTGCCTCTCAACTGAACTTGACTTTAGTGCCGCCATTATAAGGCCATAGGATGCTTGCCTATCACCTCTAATGGTCCAGGCTTGCCAATCTCTGTTTTACAACAGATCCTGAAGTAATCTTGTCTAGTACCACATTCCTGCTTTGTTATAGCCTTGATGCTATTTTTTACTGTTTAGGGATCACCTTGGCATGCCAGAAGCCTACTTAGGAAGTTCTTCTTTCTGGTTCTCTAATGAAAATAGCCAAGGGGGAAGAACGTCAGTGGGGGCAACACTTGGTCCTCTGAGATATTTAGGGTTGCTTTTATTATAATAAAACCTTTACCTGTCTTATGTTTATGTTACTATGATGTGGTAGTTGACTTACCTGTCTTGAGTTCCTGTGAGGCCAGAAACTGCATCTCTGGAGTTTAGCATCTCATTGTAAAACAGCAAGGTATTAAGTAAAGTAGCCATTGTTCTATCTCCACAGGAATTATTCCAACTCCCAGCCTGCTAGTTGAAGTCACAGGAAGAAAAAAAAAAAGGATACTTTGAAAAGTGATGAGCAGTTAAGAGCACTGACTGCTCTTCTAGAGGTCCTGAGTTCAATTCCCAGCAACCACATGGTGGCTCATAGCCATCTGTGATGGGATCCAATGCCTTCTTCTGATGTGTCTGAAGACAGCAACAGTGTACTCACAGAAAATAAATAAATAAATCTTTTAACAAAACCAGAAAAGTGATTTATTTCTAAGACTTTACTTCTAAGTTCTTCTAGGTTTTCACTGATTTTTAAAAGTTCTCTCTGAGTTCTCCTCCAAAAGAGTTCTCTCTAAAAAGTTCTTTCTGCTCTCTTCTCCTAATCTTGCTCTCTCCTCCAGCACTGATGTAACAATGTCCCTGCTCCAAATACCATGCAATGTAATCATTCCTAATCTTTTGTACCTTTTCTCAGGAGAATAGATCATATGATTTTTTCAAGCACCACCACCACCCCTTTTTTTAAACAAAAGTTCACTAAAAGTTCAAGCATAAATTAAAATCATAAGTTGAATAAGAAGTTTACAATAGAGATGTTTACATGCATGTCCAAAGTAATTATCTGGCTAAACACATTCGTTATCTGTCACTAGTTCTACAGGTTTATGGAGAATTAAAGACTATAAGTTATCATTGGAGGTTTGTATAGATAAACCCAGTCAATATTTTATCTTCTGTCCTTGCACCTATAATAAATAATTAATTCCCTTTTTATGACTGTGGTAGAACCATCTCAGGAAGATCACCTGCTAGATTTAGCTTCTCCTAGATAGCTTCTGGCATTGGAGAAAGTCTTAGATTATCTAAGTTTTCTGGTCTTTTCCCTGCTGCTGGCCCCCTAAACTCTAAGCTCAGTTGTTGAGTTTCTTATCTGTCACCCGGTAGTTATCAGACCCACACAGTGAACTGATGGGATTCTTGCCCACAGGGGTCATTGTCACATCCTTACAAAAATCAGTCCCATAACAAATTCCAAATCATCTCTGAGCTTCACTGTTAGTATTTTCCCACTGTGGTCCATGAGCAATATGGTGGTTGGAATGAGAATGGCCTCATAGGCTCAGAGGTTTAGGTATTGTATCATCATTTGCTGGCCATGTTTGGGTAGATTTTGAAAGTATAACTTTGCTGGAGGAAGCATGTCACTAGGGACAGCCTTTGAGGTTTTAAAGCCATGTGCTGTTCCCAGTTTGCTCTCTCTGCAGCCTGCTTTTGGTTTGAGATGGGAGCCCTTGGCTTGCTGCTCCAGCTGACATTCCTGCTGCTTCCTGGTCATGATAAAACCTCATTCTTCTGGAACTACAAGTCCAAATAAACATTCCTTTTATCAGTTGCCTTGTTCATAATGTTTTATCCCAGAAATAGAAATGTAACTAGTACAACAACAAACTACAGAAAACCAGTCTATCACCAGAAGCTGCATCTGTCAAAGTCTTCCTGTAGAGTTGTTGACATTTGTCTCAAAATGAATTCTCAAAAATTTGCTTTGAGAGCTATTGAAATATCTGGAAAGTAAAGAAAGCATATCATACTTCCAAAGCATGGTGAGCAGACCTCAACTCAATCGTAGATGATAAAACTACTTCATAAATTGAGACCAGAGCTTCTCAACTGCAATGTAAGAACAGTAATGCTCAGCTGGGTAATAACTAGAAAACATGTTACCTGTATCTCTGAAGATGGGGCTGACAATTTCTGTCATAGCTGTAGATTCTGAAATAATCTTGCATTTTAGTATGAACAATTTAACTGCAGACCAGTAGAATATTATTCAGGCCAGGAACCAACTCTTTTTTATAATGGGAACATTCATAGAGAACTGGATAAAGATATACTACTAGTACATATGTAAAGAAAAAAACCAAAAACCTCTAACAGTTGAGAACCCATAGTAGACCTTGAATATTCTAGCACCAGTATAAGGATCCAGGTCTGAGATAGCCATAGTTCAACCAGGGAGCATAAAATCCATGGTCACTAGAACCAAGCCCACCAACTATATATAGTCTCCACTCCAGACCAAGAACCAGTCATAAGACCCACATTCAACCTTATTTGGAAGTGAATTCTGAGACAATGCTATCAACATAGAGGCCACAAAGAAGAAGGCTATACATAGTCAAAAGCAAAATATGGAAAAGAAGTGTTAGCATCTACAAATGTCCATATAATAAGGTAACCATCCAAATTCAACAGACCATTGTAAGTCAAAGAGGAGTCGCTTTTCTTCTAGTATTTAAAAAAATGCTAGAAAAAATATTGCCAATCAAGAATATACTTGGCAAAGTTGTCCTCCAGAAATGCTAGAGAGATAAAAAGTTCTATCTCAGGATTTTGCTAAGGAAAAAGTACCATGACCAAAAGCAACATGGGGAGGAAAGGGTTTATTTCACTTCTACTTCTAGGACACAGTCCATTATCAGAGAAGTCAGGGCAGGAATTCAAGGAAAAACTAGGAAGCAAGAACTGCAGCAGAGGCTATGGAGGAATGTTGCTTGCTGGCTTGTGCCTCATGCTTGGTCTGCCTGATTTTATACACTCCTTAGGACTACTTGTCCAGGGCTGGGAACAACAGGCTGAACCTCCCCACATGGATCATTAAGTGAGAAAAATGTGCTACAGACTTGCCTATAGGCCAGTCTTATGGAAGATTTTCTTCAACTGAGATTCTTCTTCCCAGATAACTGTAGATTTTGTTAAGTTGACATAAACAAACCAGGACAACATCCCAAATCAAGCACAGACGTAGTGAGTTGTCTCTTTAATCCATAACTTTTGCCAAGCAGCAGAAGATTTGCTGTAAACTGGGAAGGCCAATTCCAAGCCAGACTGGGCTACATAGAGAGACTCTGTCTCAAATAATAAACAGACACTCAGGTAGGCAGGTAGGCAGGTAGGCAGGTAGGCAGGTAGGCAGGTAGACAGGTAGGTAGGTAGACAGGTAGGCAGGCAGGCAGGCAGTCATGGTGAGACAAATCAAAACTGAGTTTGCTCATCATTATGAAACTGACCTTATAAGAATACTGAAGGTAGTTCTGTGCATTGAAAGAAAAGGATAATAAGTAACAATATAAAAATGTATAAAGCTCACTTCCAGAGGTTAAATTAAGACTACTCTAATACTGAAAGTGTATATGTAAATTACTCTTATTTCTAGTATATGATTAGTTCTAGTTCAAAGTGTTAACTCTAGTATGAAGCTAAATCTCTAGTCAAAATGTTACAGTTCTACTGTAGCATCTCATCACTTTGGCTATAAACAACTGGCTGACATACAGATGTGAAGATGATTTCTGTATTAGGGTGACATTTGCTATGATGAAACTCCAAAAAACAACTTCAAAAGCAGTTTGGGGAGGAAAGGATTTACTTGATGTGTTGGTTTGAATAGGTATGTTTTAGGTAGAAAGGCGGGATTTGTATCAGGGATCTAGTGTATTACATGATAAAATAATGCACCGTTTGTTTCAAAATTGCTAAAACAATAGTTTTTTTTAAAATGATTTACTTCTAAAGAGTGTGTGAGATAATTGATTTTGAAAAAGTAAATTAGCTTGATTTGATTAATCATTGTAAACTACAGCCACTTATAATAACATTACATCATTTCACTTAAATGTATTATATAATTGTTATTTAAAAATTAGAGAAGTGAGATACCCCATGATGGAACACACACACACATATACACAACAAAGCAAGTCTTTGATTCCCCAGTCTTCTAAATAAATCAAAAAGTTCATACCCCGGACTCGCCTCTCTCTGACATCCTCTTGTTGACTTGCTAGTTCTCCATACTGTGACCTCTTCATTATTTAAAAAGGAAAACCAAATGCATCCTGTTTAAACAAAGTGTGTTTCTGATAGATTTTAATTTCACAGTTGTGTCAGTTTCTCTGGGATTGAAACATTCTGTCCTGCCTGAGAAATACCTTAAGCAGAAAAATAAACAACTCAATATCATTTCAGGAAGTTCCTGAAACTGACCAGATTTATTAGGCCCCTCCTTGTCTTAAAGCTAACCAATAAACTAAGGAATAAAAACTGCAAAGACTTCTCGAGGAGTCAAGCTGCAAAGACTCTGAGGCCAAGCTTCCTAGATGAAGCAGAGATGAGCAGAACTGTCTGAAAGAGGTTTAGACCAGAGTCAATTGGTAAGGACACGCTCCAACCTGATGAGTTGCCTGCAGGCTATTCAATGTGTTCCATCTCCTAGATTTTGTGAACTTTATAATATACTGAGGTAGCTTTGGTGATGCAGCTGTCTTTGAGTCATTTCTGCTCTCGTAAGTAACCCCTCACCCATACTTCTGTATGTAAACCCTTAAAAACCCCCAGGGTTCCCATTGGACTTTGGTGGTATCTGTTCTTTGGTTTTCTTATGGCTCCATATCTGGGGTGAACAGATGTGTGTGTACATCTTCAGGGGGGGGGATGTCACACAACAACAGTATTTAAATAAAAAAGCCCCCTTTTAAATAGTTGAAATCATTAAAATCCCCTCTTTTTATGTTTTTTATACTTTTGTTATGTATCTTTTCCATGGCTTCTTAGCCCTATCTTCTCAAAATATAATCTAAATTATTTTCAACTTTTATCATATTTTGGGAAACCATCATGTGTTTTTCTGTGTTTTTCTGAGAAGGGGGTGACTTGGGAAATAAGATTGGCACCCAGATTTCAGATCAACAATGTTTTATCAAATGTTTCCCCCAAGCCCTCTGTTGTAGGTTAGGGTGCCCGCTGGGTCTGTAATAGGGGAGGGTAGAAC